>JAEIFT010000156.1:0-578829 GCA_018904225.1 Lordiphosa mommai
TTGACTTGTGTGCTGTAATTTTTGCACAAGAGATGTTTAATGCCGTATCCGAAGGGCAGAGTTATTTTATTCTATTATTATATTCACCATCAAAAGATGGTGAAGGTGGAAAAGTTTTAAAAATAACCTTTTTTTTTTAGATTATCCAATGAATCGGTGTGAAAGCATAGAATGTGAAATAATTGTTGTTGTATGTATATTCGCGATAGTAAAAAATAGTCAAAAAAAGGTCAGCGTGGATGGATTCGAAGAAAAACTTTATTTTTGAGCCGATCTATATAAATGGTGCTTAAAAAATATATATAAAATAAAATATTTTATATTTGAATCAAGTACAAACGCTGAAAGTAGTAAAACATTGTACTCAAGTACTAATTGATTGATGACAATGACAAATGATGATACATTTTCGACCATTAACATTTCCTATAGTGCTTACTTTTAGGTCGAAATAGTTGTGGAACATACCGAAACGTATATTTCGGTAAAAGGTTCTATTTAGGTTCTACACCCAGAGAAATCTAGCACGATTAGGCAAGACTGAAATCGGCTTTAATTTAGTTTTTTTTCATCTTCAATTTTCAAGAAGAAATTTGCTTGAAATCGAGAAGACTTGTACGCTCGATTTTAATTTGGTAGCAAGGGAGGTGAGGCGTTCGCAAACGAGAGCATTTCGTTCTCACGCTCTCAGGCAACTTTGTTCTAAAATGCTTACTTTCAAGAAGATCTATTCTTTAATTCGAGAATAAATCATGCTTGATATGAAGCCGACTAAATTTAAAACTGAGCAGATCGAGCTTAAAAATTCATGCTTGATATCAGTATTTTCTTTTTGGATCGAAGAAGATTCTGTCTTGCCGAAACTCTGACTCGAAATCTGCTTGATATCAAGCACGATCTGCTCGATTTTTTCTCTGAGTGTAGTTAATTTCGGCATGCGGTTATCTGATTCCTTTTAAACCAAAGAATTAACAGAGTGGGTACGCAGCCTACACATATATACGTATGTATTCGAAATTGATTTATCAGAAAGTTGTTACTTAGTTGGAAAATTAAACACAATCATCTTTTCGCCGGAAATAAAAGTGTTGGCATTAATTAAGTTTAAAAGAGCAATGATAAATAGTGAATGGGCAACAGAGAACTGATTTAGGCAGAGAATACATAGGAAGTTAAAGAATGAAGCTTATTATTTACTTCAACAAAATTGCTGCCAAAACAAAAACTTCCATACAATATTTAGACACAAAAAAAGTTGTTTGTGTATTTTGTATGAATATTTTTGTTTTGGCAGCAGCATTGTGGAAGTGAATACTGAACATAAGAGAAAACTGGTGTCTTGTTACTTGAGAAAGAACAAATTCTTACCCTATTTGTGGTACAGCAAGAATAACATTTGATATGCAATGAATTATGAAATAATATTCGAATTGATTTCCTAGTTCTAACTTATTTTTTCGATAAAATGTAGAGGTTCAATTGCTATGATTGATTTGGAATGATTGGTCCCATGTGAGCTATATGAAATAATCATCATGATTTGTATCATATTTTGCGGAATAATTCACAATTGGTTATAAAGCTTTAAAGTAACCTTTTTTTATCTATTTTCGACAAATGGTTCCTATTTGAATACTTTAATTTTCAACAGAGTTTACTAATTCAATTGTTGCAAGCAAAGCTATGAGGGCAGTTTATTCGCTGTATTCCGTTAGGGGAAAATTAACGTCTACCAGTTAAGAACATTTTAGAAATTTGGTTAACGTTTTCAGCTAAGGAAAACCTTGATTGAAGCAATTAAAAAATTTAAAAAAAAAAAACCCTTAGAACCGAACCTGTCTAGACTTTTCAATTCCAAAAATTTCGGTTCCCGAATACCGGTTCTTAAAGACGGTTCTCCTTCCGGTCCTAAGTTCTAATCGGTTAATTTCGGTATACGATTCCAGTTCACTTTCCGGTTTGATTCCCAGCTTGAAACTATCCCAACATACTCATATTCATTTTGTGTCATTTCATTTAAATCCCCTAATTTTTAAATTCATCCCAAATGATTCTTAAAAAAAAAAACATATAGAACTTTAAGTAAAAGCAAAGTGTTCTTGGGCAGAGCCAAAAAAATTAGTAAAGGATTTTCACGATGAAGCAAACTTCAGAAGTGTTTCTTAGTAGGTCGAGATTTATATGTATTTCTTTACTATGTAAGATCTAATGATTTCCTCTAAATTTCACGCGACAAAAAAAATTCTGAACGATCCATGTGTAAATCCCGACTTAGACAAATTTATTCTTAAGATAGCTCACTAAGCTATATTCAAATGTTTGGCATGAGCGCAATTTTTGAAGGAACAACATAAAAGAATTGATGTAATCCTGGCCCGTACCACAATCAAGTGGAAAACATTTTTTTCTATTTATTTTTTCATTAAACTACAGAAAAAAAACTCGAAAAATCAAATATTTTTTTAGTTACCGAAAATTTTTTCAAAAATTTTTGGAAAATATGATTGTGGTGCGGGCCAAAATTACATCAATTCTGATCATAACCTCATTGACCGTTTTCATTTCCGATAACCTGAAGTCCCGGAATCGCCACTTCACCTTTTTTATGATAACTTGTTGAACAGCCCTCGATTTCCAAAATATTGTTTGTTTATTTTTTAATTTAATTAATAATTAACACTAAACAAAAAAAACAAATTGAAAAAGATCCAGAATTTTAAAAAACACTCAAATAACATGTTTAAAGGTAGAAGGCCGGCTTAAGCCAACATTGCGTATGAGTAATTTTATTTTGCAGAGTCTAATGGTATATTAAAATTGTCACGATGTTTGTAAACGCATAGAAGGAAGCATTTCCGACCACATAAAGATATATATTCTTGATCAGCATGACGAGCTGAGTTCATTTCCGGTCGTCCGTCCTCCGTCCGTCTGTCCGTCTGTTTCTATGCTATCTCCTCCCAGTTTTAAAGCTATCTTGACCAAACTTTGCAAAATGTCTTTAAATACAAATACGCTTACATTTGTCGGAACCGGCCGGATCGGATGACTATATCTATACTGCCGGAACGATCGGTCCAAAAACTAGTTTTTGTGAGAAAACTTTTTATTTTCCATCTTAGCTGTCACCATTCGTGGTATATATTAGTTTTATATGCTTCCCACACAATTCTGGAAAAAATTTATCAAAATCGGATGACTATAGCATATAGCTGCCATATAAACGGTCGGTCCAAAAACTAGTTCTAGTGGGAAAAACTTTTTGGTTTTCTATCGTAGCGTCACCAATCGTCGTATATATTAGTTTCATATACTTCCACACAATTCTGGAAAATTGATCGAAATCGGAGACTATGTATAGCTGCATGGAACGATCGGTCTAAAACTAATTCTTGAGAAAAACTTTTTGTTTCATGGTACCCTTTCAAACTTTATTTTTTCTATTTTTTTATTTAAAAATTTCACTGATTTTAGATTTTGTACAAAATTGGGCGAAAGTTAGTATTAACTTAATAATGTACGAGTGATGAACATATGATTTTTCTTTCTGAGGACAGCTCAAAAAACTATTTATAGTAAAATCTTAAACGAATAAAGATCTTAATCTTTGTTGTTTTCAATACAAAAAAGTTTAAAGTCCATCCCATTCTTACTCATGCAGGCATCTGATTCACTTTTTTTAAAATTTATTTTACTTTTCAATATTAAAGTTTTATTTATTTTCACATTCTTAAACTCTCATCGTCCAAAAATATTACATATTATATTATATATAGTATCATAAATATGTCTATAAACTTTTAACTGCATGGACCACATGTAAAAGACGACAATGCGAACGGGGCTTTAATTTATGGCAAATGCCGTCGACTTTTTCTATTGCTCTCATTCAACGTTAAGTCCCGTGGCCCAAGTCGGTGCCAAACATTTTCTCTCTCTTAGTATTTGCGCATCGTTTCCAAAAACCACTTTTCATGCCCGTCACTTGCAGCTGTTGCTAAAGAGACGGCAACATAGAGCCGACAGCCTGGTCAAAAAGGGGAAACTAACGGCATTTTTCCACTGACTGGCGCTTTGTCTAACCAACAAGAAAAAAGATATAAAAAAATAGAAAGAAAAGGCAAAAAAAAAAAAAAGAAAAACCAAATATATTTGATAGAATTTTGTGCGAAAGGCAAAAGCTTGTTATCATTCGGTGCCCACATCTGTCACCTTCTATAAATCAGCACATGCCACACAGAGAAAGCGGCAGTTGGTCGTACGTACACGTACTTACTTCTATGGAGTGTCTGTGTGTTATGGCGCTGTCTTCTGTTTGGATCGGGGCACGTTGCTTTTGTTATTTTACAACTAATTCCCTTAATGGAAAATTGCACAAGCATGTGAAGGAAATATTGTTGTAATAGCAGCAGCAGAAAAGAGCCGGCAACTGAGTGATGCGGTAACGAAGAGGAAATACACTTGATAATGTGATAAAATATTTAAAGGGAAAATTAAGTAAGTAATTTATTCATTAAAGTAAATGGTGGAATGGAGTTTAAGTGCCGATCTGAGCGGTGGGAAATATGGTTATGGTATTTTGATATGATTGAGTTGTTGTAAATTCGTTCCCCAATCCGAAGTCTTTTGTTTAGTTTATTCGGAAGGCACTCTTACGTTTTAAGCCGTTAACATCCTAGCAACATAAGCATATAAAATGATGCAGTTCAAATGCACTTGACCTAGCGAAATCACTAGTTCGCTTTCGCCATCGAAGTGGCAGGTCCCCGAAATTCAATTTCTCGTTTATATACACAAAGTTTATCATGATAAATGCCCTTCAAAGTATGCTATGTCCATGATGGGGAATAATTAAGAAACATTGTTCTTTTATATTTTCTTCAACACTAATGCATAGTTTAAACTATGAATGACGTTTCCATAACCGACTCGTTCAAATAGATAATAATTAAAGCAAAAAAGTTTGCCTACTTTTGAGGGCAGTTATCATGATAGCTTTTGTGTATAAAAACGAAGTAATATATAATACCAGAGATCGTAAATAATAATAATAAAAAGTGGCCATCTAGCAGAGACTCCTTTTAAGATGGATTTGAGACTTCTTCTTTTTGTCCACTAAAACTTTTCTACAAAAATCATTAAAAAAAAGGTTTATTCATTTTCTCAATTTAAAAATAAATTTCAGCATATTCTTCTCAGTTGAAAGAGTATAATAAGTACATATAATATACATATACATACTTGCATAGCCCCACTTCAGTTATAAGACTCTGTCTGCTTTAGTTCTTTACGCATAAAATATTAGTTGCTGCATTGCAATTGTTTCAGTTTCATGTTGAGGGCGTGTTGCATTGTCTTTTGGTATATATATATAGCACGTAATGCGTTTGTGTGTCAGCCTATATTTTTCGCCATTGTAATGCTTCTTTTTACCACTTACCCCGGCCACTCTTCTCTCATTCCGTTGTTCGTGCTGTCGCATTATTCTTCCGCATTTGCTGCCACTTTTCCTTTATCTCGCACAAAACACACTGGCCCGTGCCTTGCTCCTTGACATACAGCCCCGTCCCTCCCTCCCTCCCTCACTCTCCTATCCTATCCCACATTGAATTCAATATCTCGTGTTACATTTCATTGCATGCACAGATTTATTATTGTAGCGCAAAATTGTTACTTGAAGCTTAAGAGAGTTTAGTTTTTGTGTTTGCAATTCGGCTCCGAACAGAATATGTTGTACGCCTTTACAGCTTAGTCCACTCGCCGTTTCTCTTCTTCGCCCGAACATGGAATTACAATTTAATTTTCAGTGAATTATACTTCAGCTCAAACAATTTCAATTGCTTTTTGAACATCTACTCGAAAGCAATTTCATTGTCCACTCACTTTGTTCGCCAGTTGATTGGTTTTCTTAATAAATTAAATTAATTTTATTATTAGTAGAAATGATTTGCGTTTTCTATCAAAGGCTTTTCACTTTGAATGGAGGGGGATTAGACAGGAAATTGTTAATTGCATTTAATTTAATTTAACGATTGAAAATCTTACGACTTGTTTACGTTTCAATTCCTTCATAGATAAGTACCTCCTGGAGATAACAAGTAAGAAAGTTGGGGAAGACTGACTTTAATATACCCTTTACCTTTCAAAGTTTACGCCTATGTAACCTCTTAGCTTATTATACCAAACTTGTAGTCTCTAGCTCTTAATATTTCTGAAATCTGTTTGATCATATGGTCATGCGGATTTTGTTATTTTGACTCCAGAATATATTTGTTTTATAGGGTCGGAAACTTTTCCTTACATACATTTGCACAAGCTCATTACACCTTTTCTTCCTTTGATGCGTGGTATAATAATTTTAAACACCCATAAGAAGCTTAGTGAATACTTTATTAATTTATTTGGTCATACAAAAATTTTGGTAGTTCTCTTTACAAATTATAAAATATTTGCGAAAGCAGAGTAAAACTGATACGGAACCCGTTTTGTACCGGAAAATAGTTAAATCCATATTACCAAACTAATCATAAAATTTTAAGATAATAAATTGAATATTTTCTGATATTAGTCTGATATTAGCACGTTCCGAATTGGTTTGAACTGGTTTGGGAATATTTCCATATCCATATCCAACTCCATATTAAATTCCTTATTATTAAAAATGGCTCTAAACCAGAGTTTGTTACCTGACGGACGAACTCATTCGGCAAAACACACAGAAACGAGCCGAACGCATGCCGAGGCATTTACAGCGCTTGAAGAAGTAGGTCAGAGCCGCCTTGCGTCACATTATATTTGCACACCAATACACACTCACTCTTCGCCTCGCTCTTGTTGACAAAAGCTGCTCTAAACTACATTTTTCCCAAATCGAACAGAAATAACATCATAATACTTTATAGAAAACTAATCACCAAATTCTAAGTTAATAATTTTAGTTATTTCCGCTTCAGACTGGATTTGATTCGGAAAACTAGCTACAAATTTCAAGGTAATAACCTAAAAATTTATTGAGATATTTAACGGAATCACCATGTAACCGGTTAAAATTGTTCGGAACCCATTTTGAAACCAAACAAAAAATTTTATTTAGATATTCATAACTTGATGCCAAAGTTGGTAAAAATGTTTCTTTAATATTATCGTTAGGTTCTATTCTTTAGCTTGAAAAAAAATAATCGCAATCAATTCAGCGATATTTTTCAACCAAGATATACAATTTTGAATATAAATGTATGAACTGAACCAAATGTTCAACATAAAAATTCTTAACTGAACCGAAAACTGCAAAAGTAAACGTGTCGGTTCATTTCATGGACGGCGCACAGTGGCGCTCGTAGAACAAAGTAGGTTGCAAAAATCATAAGTAAGTAATAAATAAATGAACCCTTCTTATAGGAAATTGTTCAACGATTTCAAATATGCAACCCTTAATAAAATGCGATTTTTATTTTAGAAGATATAACACGTCAAAGTAGACTTATTTTTCGTTAAAAAAAACACAATTTTTAGGTTATTTGGTCCGCTTTCAGGTAGAGTATCTCGAAAATTAGGTAATGAATCGTTAAAATTTTTTTTTTACTGATTGATGTATTCATTAAGTGTATATTAAAAAAAAATACTGTTTGCTTTTTGTTTCTCCAAATAATTCGCTTTTTATAAACTATCAATTTTTTCAATATATTTCAAGTTTGGTGAAAAGTAAAAAAATATATATATTTTTGTGTATAAGCCATATTTTGGAAATTCGTTGTTTGATTATTCCTTTGGGTAAGTAAAAAAGTTCAAGCTGTCCTTCGCTGCCTATTCGAAAGACATGGCAAAATGAAGGCCTTTTTCAAAATGTTGGCCCTATCTTCCAACAACTTTTTCTTCTCTGCGACATGTGAAGTCACGAAAAGAGTTAGAATGCACTAGTTTATGTTGATTAAGTTTAATAGGAAAGAACTATTTTTTAAAATATATTAAAAGAACATATAAAAAAAATAATTTTTTGAAATATTTTTGATAATAATTTTAAAACATAAAATTATAAAATATAAAAAAAAATTGTTAAAAATAATTTTTGTAAGAAAAATTGTATTTTTCCAAAATTTTGACTTTGGTAACCAATTAGTCTAAATTTGGATAAATATTTACTTAAGCCAATATATCAAAAATAGAAACAAAATAGTTGTCCTCCTATAAAATTAAATGTTGATTTTCGGTTTAAAAGGCTCTTACGTTGCCAATTTGCGTGTCATAAATTAATTAAAATTGCCATAATTAGTGTATATGTTAAACTATATGATTATGTAATTGCAAAAAATATCTAACCAATCTACTGGCTTGTAACAGATGATTTAGTTTGACAAAAACGCTATAAATATAGAAAACTTGATTTCAGAGGCAATTTTCCACTCTTTTGGCTTTACTTTTACCTCGTGTTTGATTTTTCTCAGTTGCATTGACATGTCTACTATCAAATAGATTTCATAAACCCATCAACTTATGGTTAGTTTGGCCTCCAAAAATTAATAGGTCAAAAAATCGAAATATGTTTTTTTCAATTTCTTGAAACAACTATAGTGACTTTGGCTTATCAACTCGAATTCAGCATGGGTAGACAACAGTAATTAGTTTAAAATGTCGTACTCACATAAGGTCTCATTTTGTAGAACTGTGTTATCTATCATTTGCCTTAATTATTCGATTATCTCATTTGGTTCAAAAGCTATGATTTTTGAAACGAAAAAACTTAAATGGCGCCACTGTGCGACGTTAAACTTAAGACAAGAATGTTTGTCAATTTAGGTAATTTTATATGGAAAATTAACAAATACAAGAAGCTTTGCATTGTTCTAGCGTTGTAGAGTTTTTCTGACTAACTCTTAATAGACAGCAACTAACTCTCGAGTAGTTATCAGTTTCATCTGATTTTGTCCATCTCCTGCAATTGTAGTCTCTTTTCTAAATAAAGATATCTATCATCATTTGGCAATATTTTCTGGGAAGTTGAAGATTAAATTGTGTACGTTTTGCTGAATTCTGTATAATCTACAGTTGGTAGTGTTGCTTAATCTCACTTAAGCAAGGAATGTATTTTCTACTACACAACTTAACGTTTATAAAGAAATTGGTACGTGTTCTTGCCGGTTAAGAAATTTCCAGGAATTTGATTCTCATCAAACAGAGTATATTTAGGTGAATTCCAATTTCATCTGACTCCCTGTCACCAGCTTTTTCCAATCAACGAAAAATTGTGACGAAATTGGTTCCTTAAAATAGAAATTGTCATTACAGTTTCCAAAATTGTTCGGAAGTGCCTTCCGTTGTCTCTGGTATTGAAGGAGCCAATAATTACAAATGCTTCACACAAAAGCTACACTTTTCACTTGTAAACTTTCTGCTTTGGTCACAAGGGCGCATCGAATGCACTTAATATCTGGCCGCAAAATGCAATATCCTTTTGACAGCAAGCAAAGGCTGCATACAAAAATGGAAGGCAGTGTGACTGTGTGTGTGTGTCGAAAATTTATATATTTTCAATTTCCGCTTTTATGAGTGCAAAGCGTACATTTTCATGCATGAGCAAATCAAATGGCCTCAACATGGGGCCCAGCACATTCATAAACGGCCATAACTATATATGTACTAGTATGTACTAGTATGTGGTATGAATTATGCCCATATCGAGGACTAGACAAACACAGCTGCACATATGTATGTATGCTGCAGGCGGTGAGTGGGGGGGGGGGGAAATAGAAAAAGAAAGCACCCCGCCCACATTTGAAAACCGCATGCAATTGCATTGAACTGCTTATGCAAATGCCAATCAAAATGTTGTTGCTGCTTCTGACTCCTACATCAATGGCAATGGCTCTAAACCCCACACACACACACACACACGGAACTAACCAAAGAATGTGGAAGCCACCGCAATAAAATTACTTATTAATAGAATCGAATTTTCCTTGCCCTGTAGACTTTTTAAATGGAGTAATAAGAATATACACTCAGGGAAAAATGCTGTGAAATTTTAATATTTTCACGTTGACTTAAATATTTTTGCCATTGATTTTGCGTTAAATATGGAATTCGTTAATCTGAAGTGCTTACACTTTAAATCGAAATTAAATATGAAAATAGTCAAATTTAATAGTTTTCATATTAAATATAAAAAGACCAAATTATTAAATTTAACAAAAAAATATTTAATTTTAAATATTTCATAATAATTATGAAATATATTCATATTAAATTTAAATAAATATAATATTTAACTTTAATATACTTTACAGTACTTTACATTTTTTACATATTCAATATAAACACCATTTCATATTGAAATAAACATTTTCCAACTTTAATTTAAAAGTACCCCCTCAAAATAAATATAGTTTCAATTTAATCTAGCAAGTTTTTAGCAGACTCGGGGTCAAATAAGTTATGCATAACTGTAAAAAAAAGTACACACACAATACACAATGAGGCTGTATGGAAAACCATACAGCTGTTTCGGAAGGTTCCACTATTCTTCAACATTGGTTTTCTGCCTGATGACACGAAGCAATGACAGCCAATGACTCGAATGCCATAACTGGTTGGGGAGCCCAAAACCAGCAACGTGCAAAAACCTTTAACCATTTAAAATTTTAAAATAAACATACAAAACATTATTTTTAAGATGAGAACCTCATAAAAGCAATATT
This sequence comes from Lordiphosa mommai, assembly GCA_018904225.1. Taxonomy (NCBI): domain Eukaryota; kingdom Metazoa; phylum Arthropoda; class Insecta; order Diptera; family Drosophilidae; genus Lordiphosa; species Lordiphosa mommai. Next base: position 10,692 of record JAEIFT010000156.1, read on the forward strand.
ACTCATATTTAAAAATAATATTAAACATAGTTAAGCAATACATATTTGCGTATATTTGAAATAAATATGATTTTAATTTAATCTGAATACAGCAATATTTAATTTTAAGTGAATTTTACTTTGATTTTACTATATTCATATTAACTTCAGTGGTTAAGTATGTTTTCAGTTAAATCAAAGCGCTTTCTATTGGACTTTAATACATTTGCTATTTGAAAACAGCATAGTAAAATTAACTATGATTGTATTAATTTTTACGATTTGTTTTTTCTCTGGGTGTAAATCAAATTGTTTACCTCATCTTAAGTATGAGGGCGAATCAATAAGTTCCAATGGTTAACTTTACTCCTCGTTTATCGATTGTTTTCTATATTTTTTTTACTGAAAATCGTGGGTCTAAATAAATGCTATGTCGGATTCTGTGTCCGATAGATATGCGATGGGCTAATAAAAGCCCGAAGCGCCCAGCAGACCGACCAGTATTCCGCTTCAAAACTAAATGAAGTAAATTTGGTGGTTGCTTTAAACTAGAACCGGCTCCCTAGGAAGAAAAATCTGTTCAGTTCCATTACGTAGGTTGCTATTTAAATTTCTGGCCTAGGTCACTTCTAGCCATTTTGGGACCAATTAGCCTTTTCCCAAAAAAAAGTTTGGACTTTTATCGATAAAAGCTCCATACAACTCTTTCATGTGTGACCACGTTTGATATCGATTAACGATAAATCAAAAACTTACCTCTGCACAAAAATGGAATTAACTCGTGAAAATTTTCGTGCAATCATTTTTCACAACTTTCGAAGTGCATTTTCACGACAAGAGTGCAACAATGAACTTAAATCTTTGTATGGCGATGAAGCACCATCCTATAGCACGGTGAAAAATTGGTTTAATGAATTCAATCGCGGGCGACGCTCGCTCGAAGACGAAGGTCGTTAAGGTCGTCCAAAAACAGTCGTTGTTCCAGAAAACATTGATGCCGTGCGTGAACTGATAATGCAAGATCGTCATGTCACATACCGTAAGATAGAGGCATCCTTGGGCATTTCTTTCACCAGCATACATTCGATATTGCATAAACATCTGGGCGTAAAAAAGGTTTGTTCTCGTTGGATCCCGCACAATTTGACAATCGCTCAAAAAAAGGCTCGTGTGGATTGGTGCAAAGAAATTTTGAAAAAATATAATCGCGGTGTTTCAAAAGACGTTTATAAGATCGTCACAGGTGACGAATCATGAATCTATGCTTATGAGCCCGAAACCGTGTGGGTTTTCGAAGACGAGCCAAATCCAACGAAAGTCGTTTGTGGAAGAAGCACTTCGAAGCAAATGGTCGCCTGTTTCTTCGGTAAAACTGGTCATGTGGTGACTGTTCCGCTTGAGCAACGTAGGACGGTCAATTCTGAGAGGTACACCACAATGTGTTTGCCTGAAGTCTTCGGAGAACTTCGAAAAACGAATAAGAGAAGACAGATCATTGTGCACCATGACAATGCGAGCTCTCACACATCAGCTCACACCAGCGCCTTATTGACCGCCCAAAACGTCGAAATGATGGGTCATCCGCCGTACAGCCCTGACTTGGCACCCAATGACTTCTTTTTATTACCGCACATCAAGGGAAAAAGGCATGGTCAACGATTTTCGTCGCCTGAAGATGTTGTTGAACAGTTCAAAAACCATGTTTTGGAGGTGTCTCAATTGGAGTGGAAAAAATGCTTCGGCAAAAGTGTATAATTCTTGCTGGAGAATACTTTGAAAAACAATAAAACCATTTTTGATCATAAATATTCGCGTTTTCATTTTTAAGGCCAGAATATATATAGCAACCTACGTATTTTATGCAGTCACTTCTGCTTAAAAGCTAAAAGCTTTAGCGCCTTTTGCTTAGTTATCGCAACACTCTCACCACTACGCCTCTATTTCGTGTTTGAATAAGTGCAAATGTGGGATTGAAGCTTCATTTTGAATTCTAAATTTTATTACTCTTTCCGCTGCTTGTCTATAGCCCTCAATACCCCTTTTTTTGAGCTAACACGTCGTTCGGTGGGAGTGGTGGGGGGGGGGCAAACATTGTATATTTTGTAGGGAGGGCGGAGCACATTCTCATCAACATATCCTTGTGCATGCCCACAAGCATGTTGCCAGTAATCTGCATTGAACAGTTATTAAGGTTTTGCGTTTATTGCAGTCTCCAAAAATGGCAACAGAATGGGCATGGGAAATGGGGAAATGGGAGTTGGGATAGAAGTATACACAAAGGAATGACTGTGAAGCCTCAAGGCGACTTCTGGAACGAACGAAATCCAAAAATGCTTGGGTACATTTTATGCATATGCGAAATGAAAACGCACACGCCCGACTGCTCACGGGAAGGAGCAGGATGGGTTGAATGTGGGAGCTTGCCTTCATTTTCATGCAAACAAATTTGCATGCCAAAGCGGTGCAAAGAAAACAACAACAACAATAACAGCAAATCCCCGAGGCTGTGGCCTGAGAAACGCGTAGAAAAGCGCAAAATACAGAAGTGAACAATTCGCAAGTGTGTGTGTGTGTGAGTGTGTGTGCTGTAAGATGGGTGGGTGCGGTCCTCGTATGAGTAACTAAGAAAGGCTCTTACATCCTTTCTCCCTTAGCTAAATCCCAGCACTTTGGCATCTGCATGTTATTTTAGCATATTTTTTTTATGGTTCCTAAAATATTTTCATATTAAATTCTGCACTTTAACGCCTGGAAAAATATTACAAATTTTCTACTTAGCCATTTTTGTTCTGTTTCTTTGTCAACTTGGCTGCTTGACAACGTCATTGGTTCATTTTGTGTGAGCTGGTGAGAGAAGGTGGAAGCCATTTCCGTCGCCTGTTGGCCTTGTCGCCGGCAGGACCATGCACTAAGCCCCGGCTAATGCATATTTGTGCGAGGGCTTTGCATGTCGCTGACGTTAAATTAATTTCCGCTAAAGAAATTATAATCTTCTTCTTTCTCGATTTTTCTGCTCCTGATGTTTCTTTTAGTTACTTTTTTTTAACAGCTTATTGGCATATTTTAGATGGCAGCCGCCAGCTGCTAACTTATTTTAGATGTCACATTATTATTAGTTGAAAGAGATTGGAGAGCAATTCTCCTCAAATTTGCTTGAATAAATTTGACAATTTACAAGAGATTACAAATTCACAAGTTGTACTTAAAGAAAATATGATTTAAAGAGAATTTTAAGTGATGAAATAATGTCAAACACTTACTGCTACCTTAATGGACCAAATAAACTGTTTACATAAAACAGTTTAAAAAAACCGCTAGGGAAATGTACAAATGGTCTCTTAAATGAAGCGTACTTTCCAAGAACATACTCAAAAATAAAATAAATTATATAAAACCATTTTTTATTTTTTCATATTACTAAAATCAAGAACGCGTACTCTCATTTCATTATTTATTTGTACGAAATTATCACACCTAGTTTACACGTTCGAAGTCAATCACGGTCGACATCAATATTATTTCACGCTTTTTTATTTTGCCTCATAGCAAAATACATCCAAATATAAGTTAACAACTGCAACAATGTAAGAAAACATAGGAAAATTTTGGTAATTGGTCAAGTTATATACTTCTTTTCCGTATTTTAGTTCTTATTTTTAGAAAATCAGGACCATTATTGGATTCGAGTAATTTTAGTACCGCCATAGTCTCACTTTGTACTGAAATATGACTAAATATCTTTTAGAGCCCTGCAAATGTTAGGAGTAGGTAATCATTTATCAAAACGAAACCACTAATTATACACTTGAAAAGTGTATATTAATTTTGCCCAGAAGTTTGTAACGCATAGAATTATTCATTTCCGACCACATAAACCATATATATTCTTGATCAGGACGACGAGCTGAGTTCAATTCCGTCCGTCCGTCTGTCCGTCTGTCTGTTTCTACGCAAACTAGTCCCTCAGTTTTAAAGCTATCGAGCTGAACTTTTGCACAGAGTCTTCTTTTTACTGCACGCAACTAATATGTCGAAACCGGCCGGATCGGATGACTATATCATATAGCTGTCATAGAAACAGTCGGTCAAAAAACTACACTCAGAGAAAAAGTCGAGCAGATCGTGCTTGATATCAAGCAGATTTCGTTTCAGAAGTTCGGCAAGACAGAATTTTCTTGGATTCAAGAAGAAAATACTGAAATCAAGCATGAATTTTCAAGCTCTATTTTTTTGTCTCACCTCCCTTGCCACCAAACACACAAAGTTTTCTCGATTTCAAGCAGATTTCTTCTTGAAAATTCAAGACGAAAAAAAACTAAATTGAAGCAGATTTCAGTCTTGCCGAATCGTGCTAGATTTCTCTGGGTGTAGTTCTAGTGAGAAAAACTTTTTGTTTTCCATCGTAGCGTCACTAATCTTGGTATATGTTACTTTCATAAGCTTCCACATGATTCTGGAAAAATTTATCAAAATCGTATCACTATAGCATATAGCTGCCATAGAAACGGTCGGTCAAAAAACTAGTTTTAGTGAGAAAAACTTTTTTGTTTTTATTGGTATATATTAGTTTTACATGCTTTCACATAATTTTGAAAAATTTATCAAAATCGGATGACTATAGCATATAGCTGCCATAGGACCGATCGGTCGGAAAATGTGTTTTACTAAGATGGTATCAAATTTTTATTATCAATGATTTAAAAATTGTAAATATCTGATATCTATATCCTATATATATTTTACCGGTTAAATCAGTTGGAGAAAAGTTTTTCAAGTGTATTAAAACTTCGGCACAGTCGAAGTTAGCTTTGCCTTCTCGTTTTAAATAATTTGTCTCATTTGATTGAAAAAGAAATTGAGTTGAGGTTAATCTGTCTTGTGATTCTTTTATTATTTCAGTTCGTGTTGTTTCGTTATCATTTTAATAAGATTTGTTTTATAGTTAGGGTATTGACGACAACTTGCTTATTTGATAACCTATTGAAAAATAATATTTAATCTTCATCTGTCGTGAACACACTTTTGAGTAAATTTCTTGATTATTAAAACTCAATAAATCAGAGCCAACTATATTGAAAAATTTATGTTACGTAAATTTAAAATATACTAAAAGATAATGGCTTAAAATAATATGTGATTGCATTTTATGTAATTGCAATCGTTAAAAAGTTCTTAAAGAACAAAAAAAAAAAGAAATTAATTATAGACCGACCTTACCGTAATTTGAACTCAGGTTTTGTTGACTTTCAGTCTCACACCTTAACCTCTACACCATTGCCACCAAGGTCGAAGTGCCAGCTTAGTGTGCTTTATAAAATAGTGGCGCTTTATCATCAAAATATTGAATTTCTGGCACATAATGGGTACACACTGTTTGAAGTGTTTATCAACACTGAATTTGAATTTTAACCAGGCAACCACATGACCCAGCTCCAGGCTGGTGATGTCAGCTTATTTTTCGGTAGTACATTTTGTTGTTGGAGATTTCATTTTTTAACAGGTTATCTATTAAGCAAGTTGTAGTGAATACCCTAAGTATTTACCAAAAATTTAAAAATTAAACAGGTATTGCTTATATCTTCTTTAAAAATATAAATCTCCTTTACGAGCCTTTGTCGCTGAACTCCTTATTAATAGGAAGAGCGACTTGGATAAACTGTTAAGATGTTTAAAATTCACAATTGAACTCTGTAGGTGGCGCTGCAATTGGGTTAATTTAGGTTCAAATAGTCATTTAAAGCCACCTCGGAAATTATTTAAGCTTTGAACTATAAATTTGGTGTTAGGGTTGATAACATGAAGATATGTATTTTCTAATATATTCGGAATATCCAATATATTGAAATTACCAAGCAGTGATAGCAATGCTGACATGAGAATTGAGTCGTTGGGTTGCAATCGTTGGTCAAAGACTGTTGACCTCCCGCCCTTGTGGTACTATGTGTTCCTGTGTTTTTAAATAAGTAATTAAAAAACATAACTTATAAGACTTCGATCCGGCTAGTTTGATAATACTAGATAACAAAATAAAAAAAAATTTTGTTTGATGTATTTTGAAATGCTGAACTCAAAAATCTAAGGCTGCGTTCACACTATTCGACGCATGAGACATGATAATCGAGTAGTCCTTCATGTTGCCTTGTTTTCAATGTCAAATGACAAGCTTTTCAGAATGAAAACAAGAAATCACAAGGGCCTACTAAATTATCCTGTCTCATGAGTCGAACAGTGTGAACCCAGCTTTATTCAAAAACTTTTGTTTTTCTCCTTTTTTGAGACAGAATTTATTTTAGTTTTTTTTTTGTAGGTACTCCTACGTTTTAAGCCATATCGCGAGTTAAAAACACTAGATAGAGTCAAGTAAGATACACATTTAAAGGGTATGAAATTTCCAATAATCTAGTCCATTTTCCAATCGGTTTAGTAGTTTGACTGCTTCATCCGCTTGGTAAAAGGGCCTTAAATCCACAGTCAAATTTTTCTCGAAACAAAACAAAATACAGACGGTGTCAGCGACCGCTTGAGTTGAGATGACAGACTGCTGCCTCTATTATTTTTCTGTTGTTGTTGGATTGCCCGCGAACTAAAATTGCATGCCCTCCTTTGATCTAGAGCTTAAAAATTACAAATGTAGACTACAATTGCCTGCAGGCAGATAAAAAAAATAATATTAATTTTTTTGTTTTCACCAGAAGATCAATTTATAATAAAGAATTTGTTCGGTGCATCGACCATTGAAGATGCTTAATCAGATCTATACTTTCCATACTGTCACAATCAGATAAGTTGAAATAATGCACAATCACTTGGAAATTGAACGTTTTGCAAGATTAAAGTTAACAATCGATTTACTCTATATTTTGAAGCTATTTATTAACCAAGGCTCCAGCCAAAGCCCTATGCAATACATGTGTTTGTTTCTATGTAAACTAGTCTTCCACTTTTAAAGCTATCGTGCTGAAATATTAAACAGAGTCTTTTTCCTACTACAAGAAGCTTTAGATGTCGGAACTACCCTAATCGGATGACTATATTTTTCATAAGAATATGAATTTTCTAAGGTTCTCGTTCTTAAACTCCGAAATAATCCATATAACTTGCTTTCAAATAAATCTGCCTGACTTAAAGTTTCGCCTTTGATGACAGCTGTGAGAAATCAGACTTAAAATGTTTCTGAACTTACACAAAAATCTTACATTATTATTCCATATATTTATATAATATCGGAGAGATCAGTTGGTACTAGCATTTGCAAGTGTATAAAAGCGTCGGCACAGACGAAGTTAGCTTTGCCTTCTCGCACGCGGTTGAAGTTGTTATTCCACTCATTTTTTAAGTTTTTCCAATGGTTTCGTGTTTTTAAATTTTTTATCACTGTTTTTTTTAGTATTTTATATAGTCCAAGAAATATGGTTTTATATTTTTTAGTCACTTTTTTTTAAATTTAAAATTTATATTTATGGTCGCTTGTTTTTGTTTTTTTTTTGTAGAATTTCGTTCGCTCTTGGCATTCACCGCGTGCCTTATGGTCAAAATACATAGAGGCCTACAGTGGATACCAGGAGAAAAACGTACCAAACGACCCAGAAACACACAAAGCAAATGTGCAAACTGGAAACTGAACTGAAATATCCCAAAAGGCGAATGTCCTTGCCCCCTCTGGAAGGAGGGGGTAATCTCGAACCGGTTTAATCATCACCTTCACAATTTTACGTCTTCAAGTAGTTGGCAATCATCTCCCACTGAGAGAGAGCTCCCGGAGTGTGTGCTGCTCCCTGCGAGGGTCGCGAATGAACTGATCGAATTGGCGAATGTGCAACGATACAAAACCCAGATCTGGGTTAGGGCCTTAAGTAGTCATGATCGTGCTTAGGGGTTGATCCCCCTCTCAGTGACAGGATCAAGGCTCGCTCTTGCGTTCGCTCACTCGCTCGCTCAGACGAAATCCGGTTTCATGTTATCCTGCCGGGCCAGCTGCCTGCCCGCCCTTCCCCTCCATTCATACAAATATTGCCCAGGCTTAGGACATTCGAGTGCGCCCGCTGCTGCTCTTTGTTATTGTTATCCTTGCTGATTTTATGATTATGTGTGCGAGTGTGTGTGTGTGTGTGCGTGTATCCTTTTGCTTTTTTTTATTGTCATTGGCGTTTACGGGCATTGCAAATGCATTTTTATATCCTGTTTATGCTCTCGCATTCCCATCAATGGAGCTGTGATTCCTGGCAGCTGGTTAAAATGGGTGCTGCAATTGCTGGCAATCATTGGCCTGCGGATGAAAGGTGAATGTTCGCCCAAAAGATGCTGATGGTTTCGTCAACTTTGAGTTTTTAATAGTCACTTATTGTTGGCAAATGATTAATGGTTTCTATTGGGTAATAAGCTAAATTGTTGTGGAAGTTATTTAGTAAATGGTTTAGCTGAAGTTTAAGAAGAAAATGGAGGGATATTAAATTAACACAATATGTACAATGTTTCTACTTTCTTTTTAGTTAAATATATTAAAATAAATTCACATATTTTATTATTTTCAAGTACAATTACATAACGAATCGTATCAAATTTTTACGAAATAAAAATTGCGAAATAGTAAATAGAGAAAAGCACGAATAGAGCATTATACAAAATAAATTCTAATAACGCTTCTCAAACTTTGCTTAAATTAAAATCACACACGACAAGAAAGGGCAGAAAAACTTTATGTGGCCCTTTCGAATGATTTGGCCAAGCTGTTAAATGGCTAAAAAAAACTTAAAATATTGGTTTAAGGACGATGAAATGGACTTCAACATCTCACGAACTTAGAGCTGATTTAAGATTTAATTCAAACTGGCCTAAGCCTTAAACTGACTAAGAAATAGGGCCAAATCTATTTGTTTTATTTATTTAAATTATCTGAATAATCTGAATTTGAAATTTGTTTTTAAAAGCCTTTTTGTATGAGGCTACTGAGTAGCTCTAATTAACTCATAAATGATAAATTATTTTTAATTTAATAATTTTATAATTTATATAATTTGGTATAAAAAAATGTAGACACTAAAACAAATCAAATTAAAATTACTTTTGTAATGGTCTGGGTATAAAAATTGGATATCGTATCGAATCAAAAATATTCTGTTCCGTTTCAACAAATTTCAAATTTACCCGCCCTTAACGAATCCCTTCCTTAATCCCGAACATACTCCATTTTCAACTGCTTTAAATTACTAAATTATATACAGAAAGGAACGAGAAAAACTGCTCTTAAATTGGTTAACTCTAGAACAGCTAAGGGCAGCTTATAGCCCTTTTGGCTCAGCCAGCCCAATCCGATATTTCTCCAATTTAACGCCACTCAGTCGACATAGGCATTTGTGAAGTTACGAAAAAGAAAGTCAAAAACAAAATGCTCGCAAAAGCAGTCGGCGGCAAAAACAAAATACAGGCAGAGTGCGCGACCGCGACTTGGGCAGACAGACGGCTGCTCGATTCGAAGCTCTATTATAAGGGTTTGCTTTTTTTTCTTTAGTTGTTGGACTGCCCGCCAACTAAAATTTCATGCCCACCGCTGCTCTAGAACACATCCATAGGGTATATTTGTAGTCGAAAAATACTTTAAACATAAGATTTATGATTATTCAAACAATTTATCAGTTAGAATCAATAATATTTTGCTTTTTAATTCTAAATTTACAATATGTTAAATATATGAATATATATGTATAAAGCTAACAGCGATCGAAATATGAAAATATTCGTAATACGACTTTAAGAATGGAAATGTTCGACAACTGGTGGCAGGGTAATAAGGCATTGCCAAATCAAAAATTTAATATTTATTTTCTATTTCATATTTAATGTTGATATTGATGTGTACATTTTAGGAAGTAATATACATTTTCAAACAATCAATAAAATTTGATTAAATAGTTACTAAAAAAGGCTGTGGTATTAAGCAGTTAGTCTAGTAAAAGTGACTCGATTTTCCTGTCTATAAGCAAGCTACTCTTCTTAAGTAGGAACTATTTATAAATATTTATTTTAAATATGCTGTTAATTCAACAATTTTGTGTTGAATAAAATTATAAAACCTTTAAAAATCCATTGGAATTTGATTGATGGTCATACAAATGCACTGGGGTAAATATGTACCCCAAAGAAGGTTTGCAGCAAGGAATTTGGGAATTTTAAAATATTTAAAAAAAAATTACAGGTATGCAAATTGCTAAAATAGTCTTAATATTATTTTCACATTTATAATAATCGGGTCTGTTCCCGTTTTCGATTTCGATTAAATCATGTGGAATAGGAATTGGTAAATGTTCCTATGTCCAAAAACCGATTGTGTTATTGGGCGAATAACTTGGTATTTCCATTTATCTTTATTTGACTGTCTTGCTGGTAAAATTAACTTACCAAATTTCCTAATCGTTTTCTAAAAATAAGACCCTTTACCAAATCCGATTGAATCTGAATTTTAAAAACGAGAACAGTTCTGAATATTATAAATATGAAAATAAAGCTTAGACTCTTTTCTATGAATTTACATTTGTATACCAGGGATTTTTTTTCGGGTTTCGAAAAATTAACGGGAGCCCTTATAAATATTTGTTTGTTTTTTTTTAATAATTGAGGACTATAATATATCAAATAAAAGCAATGACAAATCAAAGTAATCCAGTTCGTAGTCTTTATCTAATTATTCTATAAATATTTTAGAATATTAATATATTTTTATCATATGCTTTAAAATTGTATAGAAAAAAATACTGGATCACTGATTGGGCCCAAGATAGTGTCTATAGTCATAATAAAGGTTGCTGATGATAGGACTAGGAGGCCCTTTTAACAGCTAAAAAGAAAATCTGATACTTTTAAGGTACTTGTTGCTTGATGCTAGGGTTTGAGGAAATATAACAAAAATGGCTTAGCTGGCTGATATTCGCTGAAATAAAGATTATAAGACAAATAAATAAAGTTTATACAAAAAATACAATTTATATTAGTAGAAAACAGTCGTCACATATGAAAACTAATATTGATTTAAACAATTATGTTTCTAACTTTAAAACAGCTGATAACTTAAAATAATATTATTATCCTTATATCATTAAAATCCATTTCCACTTCTTAAAACCTAGTTCATCTATTGCCCTCATACATATTTTATATTTTAAATCAACAACATTTACTTTTTGAAAAAAAAATCTCGGGCACATTTGTAAAATGCCTAAAAGAAAACTCGAGCAATCGAAAAGTGGGGGTTGCAAATGGAAATAAGCATTGTCCGCATTGTTGTCATCAAACCAGCAGCTGATCGACAGGGCAAACAATAGAAAACTCTCTTAACTGCATCGAACAAAAAAAAAAGAAAAAACTATGGCCCGTGACACACATTTGCAACAGCAGCGGCAGCCGTGTGAGGACAAAAGGCTTTACAACGGCAACAGCAACGGCTGTTCCTGTCCCAAAGATTTTTTTCTATTAAATATTGGCGCCCAAATCGGGCCACAAAGAAAATTGCATGAAATCAGCTGTGAAAATTGAGAGAGGGCAGCTGCCAAGCCAGCTGAGACCGAGCAGCAGCCTTGACTACTAATATGTATTGATTTTCGAATCAGGGGCTATTTAATATATCTAGGTTTTTTCTCAAATTATTGATTGACTCACTTAGCTAAAAAACCACACATAAAAAGTGAGCTGAAAATAACACCAGAAAAGCAGCAAAAACCTTAGGCATTCAGACAGAATGTGGGCATAAATGTTTTGCATATAAAATATTTGATGCCCTAAAGAAGCGTAAAGAGATTGAGAGAAGTTCGGATTGGCCCTTTGGGGCTATAACAGCCAAATACTTATTATATAGAAGAGTAAAGGTTAATGAATGCAAGTTTTTTTTAAAGTCTAGTACATCTGCTGATTGAAAATGTTCTGATTGAAAATCAATTAAATTTCTTGTATATATTTTCCAATAATTTTCATTACTTGTCTGTGTTTTTTTAAAGACAGGAATCAAAACTTTTTCCGTTTGGTTTCTTTGGACTCGTCTTATCTATCTATTAGCACAAGTTTCTAAGGTATTTTTTATTTCTGGAAAAAGTTCTTTTGAAATAAAAACTTTAAGGCAAAGCAGCAAAATTCTAACACTATACAGAATTTTTATGCACAACGTTAACTTCAATTGAAGAAAAGTTGGTTAGATGGGTGTGCATCTAATATTGGTTTGTTTATTAAAAAAGACCATTGTGAATATATGTCTAAAATTAGCTGCCCGTTTTTGCCTCGAAATCGTTTTAAATTTTTATTTTATTTTTTTTATATTTTTTGATTTTTTAAGGACAAAATCGGTTTTTGACGCGAGTTCGTTTCCCTTTGTCATGAAGAGCCGGTGCAGGCATGATTGATGACCAAAAATACAGAGACGATGAGTATTAACATTTAACAAGAAGGACTAAAAAATATGAATAAAAAATGTATTTATTTTAATATTGATATTTTTCCAGCATTAATTAAATTAAAAATTAAAATGACCAAAAGGACCTCTGTGCGGATGTTCGACAAAAAGACAAAAGATCGGTTCGTAGACCAATTTCTTAGCTTCTCTTTCCCGAATGATTGGTTCATACGCCCTTAGAAAGATCAGTTCAAGGTCCTGTACGATAGTCCCAACATCCAAACCGAACCGTTTCTAAGAGGTTAGGTTCCGTTCCGGCTTACAGTCTTGCTCTAAATCTTATTTAAATAAAAAGATTATCGAATTACAAGCATCTTTGAAAAAAGCATTTAAGTCCAGACTGCAAACCTCATAAAAATCGTAAGGGATTCATTTGGGTACTCGAACCCATGAAACTTTCTTGGTTCAGGTTTAAGTAGCAGTTTCTACGGGTTCAAAAAGTCAGTAAAAGTAGATTCAGGGTCAAACCCAGACTTTAAAATTATATTTATACTAAGGATCTGTTTGATTTGGTATTTTAGGTTGTACTATCTCCGCAATGTTCGACCCGTCGAAACAGAATTAAATCTAGAAAAGATTTTTAAGGTTTTCTTCGCATGAATTGAAGTCCTAAGGTCAGTTAACAATCGTAGTCTAGTAGAATTTTTTAATTAACTTTAACTCCTTAATTAACCGTAAATTTATGCTTGGAAAATTCTTTATACATAGACAAAAAAATAGAAAAATCAATGGCTCAGTTCAGAGCTGATTAATCAAATTAGAACTCAGTGTTCCTTTTTGACCCACACGAAAATGTATCAACTTATCTCTGAAACTTTTGTACTTTACGTAAACTTTGCTGTCTTGTAAGCTGATTACAATAAACTAAATTGATCCGTAAAGCACCTTATAAACTTTGGACACAGGACTTGGGATAATCGCTTGATTCTTTTAATGAAGCATTGAATTTTTATGCGATTTAATATTCATTACTTATTTATTATTTTCTAACCTCCTTAGCTTAAAATAACATTTCATTATAAAAGGAGGACTAAGCCGTTTTACGCCGCGCTGGACCCAGTTTTTTTCTATGTGTAAAATTAGCAAATAAATTCTACCTTTAAAAGTTTCTCCAAGCGCGACTGTTCGACTAGTCGAACAACGGCGTAAAATGGATAGATCTGTTTGGACGCATTCATTTAATGGCTCAGGGCATCAAACACTTTTAAAGGTGCAGCTATATTGATCATTAATTATGATTCAATAATGTGCTCTGATGCCAAAACTGTTTTTGGTTTAGCTCCATAAGCTCTTGTTTTCAAGATATGGCGAAAAAACGGGCAAAAATTTTCAAAATTTTTTGATTTATCTGGCCTATTTGACAGAGCACATATTAATGCATCTGTAAAAAATCATGAGTCATGAAAAATGCTTGACATTTTACTCAAGGGTTTTTACATCCAATTAGGTAAGGTCAACAAGTGCCTTTCTTTGCTTTTGTTCTTCTAGCGAGATATATTAAGCTACTACAAATTTTAATTAAATTTGAAAATTAATAGAAACAGCCTCGCTTATTAAATATTTTTTGTAAAAAGGGTATTCAGAATTGTATATCATTTCACTTTTGCTTTTATTTAACATGCTTAGAATTTTTTTGCGCCTTTTCTTTTGCTTCTTTATTTACGCCCAGACAGAGTCATCGTATAATATGTACACATACGGTTATACTACATACATACGGTGTCCTGTTCCCAGTCTCTCTGTCTGGCTACCCCAACTGTGTGAGACTATTTCAATGCCTGACAATTAGCTGCTGCTGTTGTTGTTGTTGTTGTTGCTGGCTCTGTCGCATTGCTGCCATTTGAGCACTTAAGCATGATTTTAATGTCAATGGTTTCGCTGCTGTGCGCCATTTCCAAGCTTCTCATTTTATTAGATGACATTCGAGAAGAAAAAGGGGAGAATAAGTAGTTGTAGATGAATAAGACAGCTTGTTGTCTAAGCAAAGAGGATGAAAGTGTTAAAGGTCAAAGTTCTTTTTGTATTTTACTGATTTTACTTTTTTTTAAAGTAGCATTTAAAGAAATATGAAGAGAAATGTGCATTTAGACGCATATTAATAAATGTGAATTGGAATTTATTTTTAAAATTCACAAACTAAGCAATGCATTCTCAAAATACAAAGGGATTTATTTTGGCACAATTTTCGGCAGTGACAAGACAAGACTTTGCTATACAAAATAAAAGAGGAAATAATATCTATTGCACCGAATAAATTTGACTGAATATAATCATTCCTAGCTGGAAGCAGAGTTGGCATTATTCAAATAACGAATCATCTAGATAATTATTTAAAATAAATAATAATAAATTCTGAATAAATAACGATCATTCAAAAAAATATCTAAATAAAATTATTTGTTATTTTGATAAAATTATTCGACAAATAACTGTTTGAATAAACAACTCTTCTACAAAATTACTAGAGAGAATAATTTTCCTTAGTTGTATTGAGCGCTTCCAGGCTATTGGGCCTGAATATGCTGCTACCTGCTAAAAAAAAAAGATCTATATAAGATCAGAATTAATTTGAAGGGCCTAAGAGCGATTTTCACCAAATTGATTTCTAATGTGGTACATGATTGCTTTTCTAATAAACAATCAAGGTAATCGGCATCAAAACTTAAATTTTAAATTACTTTTAATTGCGAAAAACTCAACTTTGATTAAATCAAGAAGATTCACTCGACCAATTCGACCAATTTTGGTCGAAAGTGAAAACCGGAACAGGCTTGATGATTACATTCGCTAAAGAAAGGTAGAAACTATGAGCGCACAATTGCAATTTTCCCCTTAAACACAATTTTTTTAATATCACATTTCAAATATTAACTGTTTTCTAATAAAAACATACCCATATTAATTTAATAATTATTTTGCCTGGCTAATCTTGCCAAAATATTTAAGTGCCAAGTTATAAACAAATGTGTGCATATCAATCAATAATTATAACTTCTTGCACCAAGTTGCCCTGTTTTGAAAAAATCGTGTTTATTTAACAAACAAAATTTGTCTTAGTCAGATCGGTCATATGACAGATGTAAGAAATAATGTTCCAAACTGAATCAGATTTTGTTAGTCGTCTTAGTAGCTAAAAATACGAAAACGAAGTGATTTTAAGTTCAATATCTTAAAAAACAACAAAGTTGGCGCAAGTCGTTCTGATGCCTTATATGGCAGCTATATAAAATAGTGATCCAAATTGAACCAAATGTTGTAATTCGTTTTAGGAGCTAAAAATATAAGCACGAAACGAATTTAATTTTAATAGCTTAAAAAACAACAAAGTTTTTGCAAATCGGCCGGATCTTTTATAAGGCAGCTATATACCATAATGGTCTAAACCAAGTGAGTCTTGGTAAACCGCCTTGGGGGCCCAAAATATATGAATAAACCAAATTAGGGGCAAATATTTTCATAATTAGTGTTAAGGCCCAAAAAGGGGGAAAAAACATTGTGGAGAAGAGTTGGGTATTAACTCTTATGTTGCTCTTATATTTTTGTTTTATATTGTTACTTAATTGTTCTGATACTTGGTATTATAAGGAAATTGTTACATTCAGTTACCAAAATGTAAGTAGAATGGAATAAATCCTGATTAACTAACACTTAATAGATTTTAAGTTTCCACGTGGAGTATAAGACCTAATATAAGAACAAATTGTTCCTTATTACCCACCTCTACTATGGAGCGATTGAAAATCTATAATTATACCTGATGCTCTTATAAAAACGTTAAGTGACAGATTAGTAGTTTGCTTAACACTGAAATGCATTAATGGAACACTTATACCATAGATTTAACACACCATAAAATTCTTTTAGATACCGCTTATTAACATTGAATTGAAACCATTTAAGAAACTACCAAGGACTCGATCTCAATAGCCAACTCTAGGTAGCACTTTATTTGTAATATAAAGACGAATGAAATCTTGATAGGCTAAGTTTACTTAAATCTCACTGAAGAAGAAATCCTTAAATGTATAAGTATGCTTTACTGTCCAACGTTCTTTGATCTATCCTCACACTCCTTTCCAATAAAAAATCAATTTAAGAATGATTTTAGTCCGATTCTAAATACACAATTTTTGACAATCTATGAACGAATACATTTTTGTCAAGAGCAATCGTACCTAAATTATTCCTTCCACTTTTATGCACATATTACAACATTATCCCTTTTTTTGTATTTCTACTATTGAGTATAAGTTTTAAATTTTAACAATTTAAGTAATTTTTTAGGCCACCCTTAAACCCTTTCTTCCTCCCTTTAAGGCACACAGTGCAACTTTTTAAAAAGTTTCCCTAAATTCACTCCGTCAGCCGAAAACTATTTTTTACCTGGCAAAAGGTGCCTGAATATTTATGAAGCTAACCCCTCTAACAAGTGCAGACAAACCAACAACAAAAAAAGCAACGCGAATGAACTCTAAGTTGCCAGAGACTCATAAAAAATATAAAAAAATATAAAAAGAGCAGCCAAACAAATTTATATGGCAGCCAAGCGTAAGAGATAACCCAAGACCTTCGACTGAAAATCTGAATGAAAAAAAAAAATAAGAAAATGAAATAGAAGGAAACTTATGCAAAGCACGTTTTTGCCCCTTTTTTTTCTTTAGTCCCGCTCGTTGGAGGAGACACACATAAAACTGTCATTTCCTTCCGCCTGCTCGGGAGCTTTGCAACCTGCCATAAATGCTGGCATATGTATGTATGTATGTATGTACTGCTACAAATCATCGACACCAGGAAAAAAAAAAAGTGGTTTTTGGGTGCGGTCCTTGACATCGCGTACGACGCATGACACTCATCTGTGTGTATGCGCGCCTCTTGCTGCTTGCTTCCAACATCCCGGGCATACTTGAGATTCGCTGGGTTTGCCGTTTCGAATTCACGATGAACTCGATTTTACGACATGGACATGGGCAGACTGGCATCCAGGCAAGGACTCGGCAAAAGCGCCGATGCTCTGCGAGTGAGAGCTAGTGCACACGCCCACGCAACCCAAACACACACTCACACACACACACATGCACCCAAGTTTGTGCTAGTATGTAGAGGCAACTGCTGAGGCATCTTTGAGTTGTGCAAAATTTATTTGATGAAACTTTTCTGTTGGCAGCTTTTTGGTAATTTGGTTCTTAATATTGCATTTGGGATGACTTTTCGATTGAAGTTTTTATGCAATTTCATTTAAGTACTAAGTATGGAGGTTAAATGCTTAAGAAAGATAAGCAATAAACAGATATGCATTTGACAGTATTTCGAATGAGCGAAGCATAAGCTAAGTACCTTTTTTTATCTTCTTGTACATTTGACATTCAAATAGTTGAACCTTGCTAATACATTCAAGAAGAATCTTCGAAATGACAAAATGAAATCATTAATTTATAACATTTGAGTAAAATTTAATTTTTAAAGTATCAATTTGATACCTTTTTGGTTTTTAAATTGATACTTCTGTGTATCATATTAATCAGTTGAGTATCAAACTCATACATATACATCAACAAAATAATAATGAAATAAGGGCTTTACTCGAGGACATAAATATATAGTTGGACACAATACTTTATATTTAGAGAAACACTTTAAAAGCTGAATACTTTTGAAAAGCTTCCTTATTTATATAAAGTTTTGTGCCGAAATAAATTTTTATCTCATTTAAGTTCAGGCCTATAAACCAAAATATATAAACATGATACTTTCTAGCATTATATTGAGAACAGTTTCAATTTGATACAACGCTTTTTGAATCAATCTTATTCAATTTTGTTTAGCGTGCACGCTTAATAATAAATTGTAATTTAAGTGAAAAAAATATCTTTCTTAACTGACTTTTGTGGACTCCAAGACCTTGTTAGAAGCATGCTAGTTATTTCTGGTAAAATCCATACACAGAGAAAAAAAAAGATCAAGATCCATTTAATCTTTGCTGGTTAAACTGATCTTTTAAAAATATCAATTTTTTCATACTTAACATAAATAGTCTTTAGACGTTTGTCCATAAGCGTGTGCGTTGGCTGACTGCGTTGAGGCGTCATTCCATTCGTGTTAAGTGCAAGGTCTCGAGTTCGCCTCAGACAAGGCAATGTTTTTTTTTTTATATAAAAAAGATCGTATTGATATTTTTATTATATGAAGTTAATCTTCGTCATATCAGAGTGAAATTGATATGAAAAAATGTGGAAATGACTGCCATTTCATATCAATTTTATTCTCTGTGTATATTGTGTATACTGTGTATATTAACAGCAAGCTTCTGTAAATTCTGGCTTCTTTGATAAGTGAAATGTTCGCTTGAGAGCGAGTGAAATGTGTTGGTGATCCAACACAACTAATACAGCGATCACATTATATTTCTGGGCATATAAGAGTTAAAGAGTTCGATGCAGGAAATAATAAAGAATCGAATTATAAAACTGGACCCACATTTTTTTTATATAATGTGTCAGATTTCAAAAAGTAAATTGTTAGAAATCTTAAAAAAATTAATAACTGAACAGTAAAATAATCCAAACTAATGTGCAATTTACCTAGTACTCGCAATTATTTTTGTGTGCGAATTGAATACACTCGTTTTCGAGAACCATTGATCGCCTCCACTCCAACTTGACGGCTATACATATTACTGCATCAAAAGATTTTGGCGTCAGTTGTTTGCAATCATGGAATTGGGCTCGCTCGAAAATCGTATTGTTGAACTGGCCTGCAGAAATAAAAAATCAGATTCAAAGCTTTTAAGAAGACTCCGCTCCAGCTCACAAAGCAAAAAACACTCAAACATGGCTAAAAAAAAAAGAACATGTACCGAACTTCATTTCTATGGATGATTGGCCTGCTGGCAGCCCAGACCTGCATCCATTTGGACTGCGAACTGTGTGTCGGTTCTCGAGGCTATGGCTTGCTCTACTCGACACCCTAATATTGAGTCTTTGAAGCGCGCCCTTGTCCTTTCCTTCTGAGCTACCCATACGACCACAATAAAGCCTGTCATAATCTCACATCCTTAACTTTATATAAATTGGCTTATTAAATTCGAAATCTTTTGAAGAAACGCCATTTTATTTGCTGCAAGCATTTTTATTTACTGTATTGCGCTGACAATTTAAAAATCTTTTTATTGATTTTGATCTTTCTTAGGGACAGAATAATAAAAAATAAAAGCTGCGCAATCTTCCAACACACTTACTTGTGTATTGAGAGAAATAAGGGATTCGGCAATGTGAGTCATTCGGGCTATGGGCTGCCCATCGCTGGTCGGATCGTTTTGACTAAAATGAATGCTTAAGTCAAATTTTGAAAAATTTCCCACAAAGAGTGTCTAATGGAACAATACACTTAATAAAAATATTTCAATCTAATGGCGTCACCTATTGATTGGCTTTAACCAAACATATATGTACTTTCTTTGCTGAATTGGAACTTTTCTTTTACTAAGAACCGAGTCTCTTATAGAAAAATTGTTGAATATGGAACTGAATATGAAGCATAAAAGATCTGGAAACAGCTGTATAGTCATCCAGCCACCCTTGTGATGTTGTATGTTCCTCTGTTTTAAATAAGTTATTTAAAAAATTACCTAAATGACCTCGAGCAGGCAAAAAATTACTAGTTTCAATATTATAAAGGTCGTTAAATAGACAAATTGTGGTTTTATAAAATTTTAAAATGATTTTAAGGAATTTAGTTCGGAAATTAAGAAAACGTATTGCTGGAGATTTGAAAACCAGTAAGGACTTATAATATAATCGTGTTCTGTGCCAATCTTTTGGTAAAAGACATTAATAAATAGCTGCCAGATTTGCATACCCGTTTTACTACTATATGATAAGTTTGTGCAAATGTATGTAACAGCCAGAAGAAAGCATTTCCAACCATCATGATCATCATGTCCGATCATCTATGAGATGGTAATAGCTAGGGGCTTAAAGCTAATGGAACGTATTTTTCTTATAATTGCAGGCAGATCAACTTCACTCCCCCTGCCTCTTTCGCAATTTGAGAAAACCTCATATCTTCTAAAAATTTGTAGATATATTTTTCGGATCTTCTAGAAATCTATCAGTATAGTTAACAGAGTTTATTTCTTAATTTTTAAAAAGAAAACCCTCATATCTGTCTTTATTTTTAAGGAAAATTTTTCGGATTATGTACACAGCATTATTTATCGATCCTCCTAGTTTGTGAACGATCAGACGAACGATAGTCGAAATATAAGCATACGAAATTAATACGCTGGGTAGCACCTACCGCAACCGTGATGGGCAGCATTCACCTAGTTTGTGTGGCGCCATATTTAAAAGCTGTCAGTTATACACAAACTTTGTCAGTTAAAGAGTATTTAACTGTCGAGCTTGAACGACTTTCTTACTTGCTTTTAGTTGTGAAGCAAATGCAAGATGAAAAGCCATCAATTTTAGATTCTCATTTTTTACTTCACCAAAGTGTTAGGAGTCGGTAAATTATGGAAAATTAATTTATTAATTAATTAGTCGTGTGCAAATTATATATGAGGCAGCCCCTCACTTCTTTAGCTATTTGGAAAAACGTGTCAATAATTTGAATTAAAGTCATATAATAGGAACATGCATAAAACATTTGGGACTGTTCTCGTTTCCAAGTTGGATCGACATAATTTGGTAAAAGTTCTTATATCCAAAAAAAGATACGAGATTTGGGTTTAAATATTTTTCCATCAAGACAGTGGAATGAACTTAGAGGGAAAGTTAAACTTATTCGACGAATACCAAGAACAGTTTTTAGAAAACAACATATAAGCCAATTACATTTTCGCATGATTTGATCCACATCTAAAACGGGAACTTTATTTAAATATATTTAAAGCTCACTAAATGGGTAGAGTTTTAATAACTAATAAAAATATAGTTTTTAAATTTTATACAATAACAGGAAAATAATTTAAGAATTAAGTGAATATTTCAACTTAAAATAAAAACACACACATATTGGGTTGAACAGACCATAGGTCCAAGGCCGAGTTTCCTGTATTATGTTGTCTAGTGTGCTTTTTATTTTAGGCACAAGATACGAATACAAAACTTTATATTTAGGCAAAGGCGGGGTCGAAGCCAGACCTCCCGCGTAACACTCTTTCACTAAGCTTTAGGCGCCACTTTCATTCTAATTACTTTCCTGTTCAATGTCAAATAATTTAAAATATATGTCCCTGATTCAGCTGCTGGTTTTCCAAACAAAATATTTTTAAAGAAAATTGCACCATTTTCTAATTTTCTAACTAAATGATGTTTGATGATCTATTCAAATAATGTTAGCTTAGTAATTCTATTTTTATATTATACCTTAATTTAAAAACAACAACAAACAAAAAAAATTTGCACATAATATAAAAATTTAGTCATACTCACTCATTGCAGATTGGGTTTTTTTTTGATTATTTAAGTAGTTAAAGACAAACGACATCAAAACAACACCAAAAATTTTTTGCATGACATAGAGAGTGGTAGACGTAGTATATTCCATTACAACATCAAGTACATACCCCAAATACATTGAGAAGCTGTTATTTTGTTTGGATAATAACGCGCACTTGTTCTTCCATTCGTCTTGAGCGGTTTTTTACAAAATATTTTATGAGCATTTCGTCGGCCTTTAGGCCACAACACTTTTTTATGTGAATTTATTTGAAAAGATATTTTGCACAGAAATTTCACTTTTGCGATAGATTTTCTCTTCCTTTATTGTTGTTGTTGTTGTTTTTGTTTTAAGTTGCATGAGTTTTGGCAGCAAAAAATTGTGTGACTGTTCGGGAAAATGAAAATGGTCAAAATGTTCTTCTTTGTTGTCTGTCGTTAGATGATTTAGTTGGTTCGGTCTGTGTGAGTGTGTGTGTGTGGTGTGTGTAGTAGTTGTAGTCGTAGTAGTATGTAGTAGGAGTAGGAGCAGGAGCAGGAGCGTTCTTCTTCTTCCTCTGCGTTTCGTTTGAATGAAACGCTGAGCGTGTGTTGAACGTGTAAGCGCAGCACCAAGCGCACTAGTTGACGCCTAAACGTCTACTACGAATTGCGTTTGTTGTAGCAAACCCCAATTTCGAAAAATTCCAAATGGCGGCACACACACACACACACACACATACAGGGGAAGCATCTTCGGGCAGAGCAGCAGCTGCGCAGCATTCATGCTCTCTGTGATTTATGTACAACAGCATCCTGCCGCTGCTCTGCTCAACAGCGGCGACTTAATCCCAATAGTGTCCTGTTTTTTAGGGTGGTGGCAGCAATGCATAGCTGGCTGTCCCATCCCGTGCTATCCTGGGCCTGTTTATTACATAGTTACTTATATACTCGGGCCAAGCTCGGCGTGTGTGTGTGCGAGCGTTTGCATACATATACCAGCAGACTGTTGCTGCCGGCTTTCGTCCTGCTTTGAGTCATTTTTGCTTAAAAGCTTTTCGAGTGTGGCTTAAACTTTCGAGTGAAACTCGGTTTTATTGTTGATTTGATTTGATTTTTGTTTTCATTTTCGATTTTAAATATAGAAAACCAAAAGTGCTTTCATTGAAATAAGCAGCAAGTGAAGAGCAACTGCGAGTATTTTCATTTTGTCGAGGGGTACATTAAAATTCATTTTTTAAATGAATTTTAGATAAAAGGATATTCTTTTTAAGTTGCATGAGATTTAAAAGTACTTGAGTACCAAGCTCACTTTGACTGCACCGAAGCTTGAATACTCTAGTAAGCTGAACTGTGATATTTATACTTGTACTCAATTCCACTTCAACAAACATATAATAGCCTATTTCCACAAAAGAACAGGACGAAATGACAACATTTCTTACATTCTTTTTTCAAAAAAGAAATAGTACACAATTTCTAATATTTCTTAGAATTTATTTGATAATCATAAAATGCTGCTAATGGTTGCAAAAGTGTCATTACTCATAAATCACTAGTCAATACCCAAGCTGGCTTCCTGTCGACGCCAATTTATTTTGATAGACCTTGGGCTCCCAATTGACATACATTTTTTTCTTAATTTCTCTGTGGTGAAAATTACACAGATTTACAAATGAAATCCAACTTTTGGACCAGATCTGGTAGCAATCGTTTCTTATGTGTTTTAGAGCGCCTCAATTAAATTGAAGTAACCTATACAAACCCCATTAGTTTTAATGGTAAACCAAGATGAATAACGATAGAAAAAAAACAAACAAGATGTTTGGATTTTATTTATAAGATAAACCATTTTTTAATTTAATGTAAGAAATTTTATGTTTTTTCAGAAATATTTTTTTTTTCCAAGTTTAAATAATTTTTAAAAATATTTAACAATTTTCTCAAAAAATCACGGTACAACTTTTTTAAGAGACTCAAGTGTCCTCTAATTTGCTGCATTTATAATTTTTTTATTATCATTGTGCTTTTAAAAGTTATGGCCTGAAAACTACCAGAATTACCTAAAATTAGTAAAATTCAACAAAAAAAAAAAATAATTCTTTCATGTCTACCATTATGTTTCTAAACTATTTCTTTGACTTCCTACAATTTAATTTTATGTCATGTAATTTTCTAAAATTTTTCTAAAAAAAAATGTTTAATTTATGTATTTTTCGTATCATTACTTAAAAACCTCAGTGATATTAAAAGTTAAATTGTTTTAGATAATATTAAGCTCTAAAAAAATTTATAACATCGGCTACCGTGTTTTAAATACTCCTCTGACCATTGATAACAAAAAGTTTTTTCTCACTACAACTAGTTTTTTGACCGACCGTTTATATCGTATATGTAGTCATCGATTTTATAATTTTTCATTAGGATACTATAATACGTTGACGCGTGGAAAGTTTCCCGCGGTTTTTTGACAGACCGTTGCGCTATATGCTATAGTCATCCGATTTTGTAAATTTTTCCAGAATTGTGAAGGGGATAAAACTAATATATACCAAGTTTGGTGACGATTCAATGAAAAAAAAAGTTTTTCTCACTAGAACTAGTTTATGGACCGATCGTTCCTATGGCAGCTATATATAGTCATCGTCCGGCCGATTCCGACAATACCTTGTTTCGCTTTTTGCAAAGTTTGGTCAAGATAGCTCTAAAACTGGAATAGCATGAAACAGACGGACGGCGACGGCCGACTGCTTATGACTCAGCTCTCATGCTGATCAAAATATATTGGGTCGGAGATGCTCTCTTGCGTTCAACATCGTGACAATTTTAATATACCCTCTGCAAGGGTATAAAAAATTTATATTTTGCTTTTTGTTAGAAAATTATTTTTTACATCAAAATTTTGTAACAAAAAGCAAACGAAAATTCGAAGAAAAAAGAATTAAATGGTTAATTGTTTTCTTTGATCTGCTTCACAGAATTTTAACACAATGAATAATTCCAACGTTTTTTTTTTAAATTTTTTTAAAATAATTGAGATATTATCGATCGTTTTTGGTTTAGAATTTTCTGATTCTAAAAATATCTGAGAAAAATATAATAAAATATAATAAATTAAAATAATAAAATAAAATAAATAATCATGAAATTTGTCATTAAAGAAAAATCGATTGCCATGCTATCGAGATAATATCGATAAACTATTATATCGATTTTTTTCGAAAAATGCCTTTATCTAAATTCTAATAACTTTTTTGTTTTTTCACCGATTTGAAAATTCTGAAAACATACATAAAGCAAACATTGTATTCATTGTATTCAGTCAACAATTTTTTTGGCTAAGTGGGTTTAATTAGGGCTGAATCTGAACCTGCTCTGAACCTAAAATTTCGGTTCAATAAAAATTTCAAACATTCAAAAATCTGACGTATTGCTGAACAACTTTTGTGATATCATGTCGATATTGTGCTAAAGAGTCTTTTAAAAGTTTTAGAAAGTCCTATAAAGTTAATAATAAATTCTTTACCCATAAGAGCATCGGTTTTTTAAATCCTCGATTCACAACAGTAAATAAGCTAAACGAGATGTATTTGTCATTGGGGAAAAATGCACAACGATCAGTCTTGCTCTGTAGTGCCCCAATGTTATGCTGAAAACTTTCCTAGCAACCCTATTTCTTGTACAAACATCAATATTTTCGTAGGTACCAAGTTACTTATGATACCGGCTGAAAGTTATCTCAGAGGACTGGATCTTGTACAGATAGCTTAGCAGTCAGCAGTGACCCGGGGAGAGGCTTGTCAGGATGCTGTCGGATATATTTTTAATGCTTTTGTGCTCAGGGTTCCTTATTATTGCTTACACAGGAAGCTGTTTAATGTGAATACTCTTAATTTTTAAAGAGTTCTCTGATCTGATCATCGATTCATGTCCAGGTTCAACGAAAATTTTCATCTTTTTCTTGCCAGATGAAAGAAGAAAAACAAGCAATATTTTCAAGACATTCTTCTTTTAAGTTTATACTTTTAAACAATTCAAATCAACTAATTCTGAATATTATTTTTTGCTTCTTTGAAGAATGTTTTATGAGTGTTTTTTTTTAAAACTCTGGAGAGAAAACCATAAGAGCTTTTTTAGTTTGGTATTTGGATTTTAGTTATTAATTAACTATATAATAAAATATACAAAAAATGTTTAGATTTCGAGGGCTGTTCAAAAAGTTACCGCCCTGCCAATTAAGGTCTCAAAAAGGTGTTGAGGTGTTGTCCGTGATTCCGGGACTCCAGGTTATCGGAATTTAAAACGGTAAATGAGGTTATGATCAAAATTGATGTAATTCTAGCCCGTACCTCAATCATATTTTTTCAATATTTTTTTAAAAAATTGTCGGCCATTTAAAAAAAAATTGATCTGAAGGTATATATCTGCTTAACTATTTCGAATATTTAAAAAATGGTTTAAAGGGGATGAAAGGGGAATGTCCAAGCTATAATAACAAGGCAAAACAAAAAAATTTAAAAAACAATTTTTCAAAGGTAGGGGGTCTTCTTACAATTAAACTGATTTTCTTTTTAAATAAGGAGAAAATTGAGTTGAACCAAGGCTTAAATATAAACCTTAGCTTGAAAAACTCGTACCTTGAAAACTCATCTGTTTAGCATCACCAACATTTCTTCAATAAACTAAAAAAAGCTGAATTTTGTTGCCTAAATCATTTTTATGCAGTCAGGTATTCCTTATCAACAGTAAAAATTTAGTTCGATCAGTGTGTTTGCTTAGGAGTTATCTTATCAAGACCAATAAGCTAGCGGTCGGATTTGGTTGTACGATATTTGTACATCTAGAGACGAAAAATTCTTTTCTAGTTTGATTTTTCTAAACCAATGAAAGATTTTTCCCCATATAAAAATAAGTATTAATAAGTATTAATTAAAATTTTTAAGTAAGTAGCTCAAACAAAGTAAAACAAATCTTAAAACATAAAGAAAAAAACGATCGCACTTCAATAACGCTGAATCCATAATTTAAAGATTTCAATATTTGGCTTTTATCTTATATAAAAATGGTTCTTTTTATGCAACAAATTTCGTGAAACTTTCAAATAATAGAAATCCTTTGTTTCTTTATGCCATACATTAACCCAGTTAACCCAACCCTAGCTTCAAATTTATACCCTAAACACAGACACAGGCGCCCCCGCATTCATTTCCCTTAACCGCAGCATCTCAACTGAAAGAAAAAACTTTCGCTCAAAGCTTCACTCAGAAAAAAAGCTTTCTTCTCCCATATGCGAGTGTATGTGTAAGTGTGTGTTACGCCTGGGCTGCTGGAGAGAAAGTTCTTTCTTCTCTGGGTGTTTTTTGTTTTTGTTGTTGTTGTTGTCTTTTTGGTTACCTACAAAGCACCAAGGTGAGAGCAAAACTCTGGCCAACTCGCAGAGAGATAACAAACAAAAACAAAACAGTCAGCAGGAGCATAATAAAAATCCATTTTTATAGTCCCGGCAACAACTCTGGCTCCTGCTGCCGCTGCTGCTGCTGCTGCTGTTGCCTGTGGGACGTCGAACCACCCCACCGAATAACAGCAAAAAAAAAAAAAAAAAGAAGCAGATTTAGTGAAATGGGTGGATGGGTTGGATGGGAGGACTGAGGGGTGCTATCCCTGGTGGTGGTTACCAAAATGTATGAAATTTTACTGCCTGCCAACGTCAACACGAAGTTCAAACTTTTGCCGCTGCTGCTGCTGATGCTGCTGCTGATGCTGACGCTGCTGCTGACGATGCTGCTGAGTGCCTTTGAGTGAGCGCGTGGAATGTTGCCATATGCCGCCATATGTATATATACCAAACTCTCTATACTCTCCACTTAGTTCATTTGTATGTGTGTGTGTGTTGTTTGCGTACTACGTTTGGTACAGTCGCTGGCAGCAGCAGCTACGGCTGGAGCAACAGCGACGTCGACAGCAACAGCGACGCGTACAGCAGCAATAATGTCCGTCCAATTCTCTGCCCAGACGTGCAGACTTTTGACTGTGCGGCGCGCGGGGTAACCACTTTTTCGTGCTCGACGATGCTGATGCTCGTTGTTGTTGTTGTTGCTGCTGCTGCTGCTGCCTTCTTTGATTGCTGAAGGAAGCAGGGTGTCTTTCAGTGGGTTACTAATGAAAGTAATGAAACAGGAATTTCGAAATTGAAAAATGTAAGACAAACTATTTTTGCCAAGTTTACTTTAAAGATTTAAGCAAGCTTAGTCCAGTCCTCACTCTACTAGAAAGTGGCACCCTGTTTATTTTAAAAGTAAAAAGCTTTCTTCCTTCAATTCACACATTAAATGCAGTACTGCATATTTTATAATTAATTCAAGTCTTCTTCCTTTTTTTGGAACCAAAAACATAAGTTGTATCCTAACCGATTAGTAATCCAAGCCGGGCTGCTCTTATGTCCTCCCACATCGGAGTCTCCTTCAACCATTTGCGCCAACAATTGTATGCGTATTTTACTTAATCAGGCCTAGTTGAGTGCTTCTTTTATACAATGGACAGCGGTGGCACCCTTTAAAATATATTTTTAAGGATTTTTAAATTTTAAAGCACCCTGTATATTTTTAAATTTATGTGAATTTTTTACTTACCTAACATCAAGTGTGGGAAAATAATTATTACTTATTTTGTTACACGGTATTTTATTTTTGCAACTTGATCAAATGCACCCTGTATAGGCAAGATTAAGTTTTGGATGTATCTCTGTTCGATATGCACCAAAATGCTATCAAATGATAATTGGGTCATACTAATTTTATCTTTATAAGCATATACGTAAATAAAAACCGAAGTACATAAAAACGAGGGAGTATCAGTAAGTATCCGTTTAATTTTTTAGCCATACTTAATACCGTTTGCAAGTTAAACTCATAATTTGTTTTTTTAATGCCAGATGATGTTAAGACTGTTTGCAGATGATGTTAAACTGTATATGGAGCTACCTTCTCTGACTCATACAAATGTCTTCAACTTGACCTTGGCGATCTTCAATATTGGTGCAATGTGAATATGCTCTATTTTAATCACGACAAATGTAAGTTTATGTCATTTTACTGCGCCAAGCCTTCTCTGAACTCATACTTTATTGATCATAAAGCTCTGGACCGCATTGTCTCAGAACAGAATTTTGGGGTTTTTTTATGATTGCAAACTTTGCTTTAATGCCCACATTTCTGTCATATCCACTAAAGCGAAGAGCTTGCTTTCATTAAGCGCTGGTCCAAGGAGTTTGATGACACTTATACATGCTTCTATATGTCTCCCTTGTTCGCCCATCACTTGAGTATTGCTCGTGCATTTGGTCACCTCAATATTGTTACTACCAGGATGTACTGGAATCTCTTCAAATGCAGTTTCTACTCTTTGCTCTTGGGGGCTTAAACTGGGATACCTGTCGCCGAGTGCCTCCTTAAAAAGATAAGTTCTGTCTTCTAAGCTTGCCTACTCTAATACTGGTGTCATCTTTCTGCTCAAACTTGTTGTTGTTGATGTCTCTTAAACTGGAAAGTACCTTGCAGAGCAATTCGCCGCTATCGTCCGCTGACTCGATAGGTGTGCAGATCCAGCTAAGCCCGACATGATCCCTTCCAGGTTCTGTGTAATAACTTTAATGATCCATACCATTTATTGTCGTTCCATTGCTCCCATTATAACAATTCCTGAAAGTATTCAAAACTAACTATAGATTTGAAAAGCTTATTCTTTCAGTATATAGAAATGACAAATTTGATCCCTAACTTTTGACTTTGATTGACCATTTGATGTGACTATATCATACTAGCATAGGACCCGGCGAGCTTCGCTTCGCCACAATCAGTATGGCCGAGCTGGAAAATTATTTGTAGCTTATTATATCAATATTCGGCTAAAATAGAAGGATTACTCAAAAATCCCTCCTCGAGGTGAAAAAATCAGCTTTGACATTAAACCTCCCGTTTTCCGAACTTGGCTGGATACTATGATATTAAAATTTTTTCATTTGACTTGTAGAGCTAACAAAACGAATTTCATTCATTTTGGATTGAATTTTCCATTTTCAGTTCGGTTCACAAATAAAACTTGGATTTGAAACCACCCTGACACCCATTACCCGATTTTGAGGGTGCATTCGCGCAAAGCTAAAAACTATTTTCCTATTTAATTGACCCATAGAGTTTTCAAACCAAATTTAATACAGAACAGCTCAAATATAACGGTTTGACATGAACCCGCACTCATATTCCGACCTTGGCAATAAATTTTCCCGAAATAAAAAAAACGAGAAGGCAATGCTAACTTCGACTGTGCCGAAGTTTTAATACACTTGAAAAACTTTACTCCAACTTATTTAACCGGTAAAATATATATAGGATATAGATATCAGATATTTAAAATTTTTTTAATCATTGATAATAAAAATTTGATACCATAAAAAAAACTTTTCTTAGTAAAACACATTTTCCGACCGATCGGTCCTATGGCAGCTATATGCTATAGTCATCCGATTTTTATACATTTTTTCCAGAATTATGTGGAAGCATACAAAACTAATATATACCTAGATTGGGGACGCTACGATAGAAAACAAAAAAGTTTTTCTCAGTAGAAGTAGTTTATTGACCGACCGTTTCTAGGGGAGCTATATAATATAGTCATCCGATTTTGATAAATTTTTCCAGTATTATGTGAAAGCATATAAAACTAACATTTACCAAGATTGGTGCCGATACGATGGAGTTTACAGAACTGTTTTTGAGAAACAAAAGGACGCTTTGTAAAATTTTCAACTATGTGGAAGCTATAAAACTAACATATACCAGATAATGACGTACAAGGAAAACAAATTTTTTTTAGTTCTTAGACCGATCGTTCCTATGGCACCTATATGATATAATCATCCGATCCGGCCGGTTCCGACATATTAGTTGCGTGCAGTAAAAAGAAAACTCTGTGCAAAATTTCAGCTCGATAGCTTTAAAACTGAGGGACTAGTTCGCGTAGAAACAGACAGACGGACAGACGGACGGACGGACAGACGGAATTCAACTCAGCTCGTCGTCCTGATCAAGAATATATATAGTTTATGGGGTCGGAAATGAATATTTCTATGCGTTACAAACTTCTGGGCAAAATTAATATACACTTTTCAAGTGTATAAAGATTCCATTTATTCGGTCCATAAAGCTAGCAAAACGAATATCATTCTGATCGGCTCACAAATAACCATTGTCAATGAACCCAACCACGCCCTTCATTTTTCGAACCGGGGGACGGAAATTCCACCGCCGAATAATCACATGTCTAATTATTTTTCACAAGGCAGTTCAATTACCAGCTATAAGCCTTAATGTTGTATTGTTTTTAATGTCAAATGACAAGACATTTACAATGAAAATCTAGATTGTCATGTCTCATGCGTCGACGTGTGTCTCCTAATGTTAACTCATTATGGAGATTGAAGTCAATCGGATGAAAAAATAGTTTTTCCCATATACAATATGCCGTAATGCTCTGATAGCTCCGAATTTTCTTACAGGTGTGCGGGATCTGGTTCCACAAGCTTGTCGACATCAACAATGCAGGGCGATGATATCCTGCCATGCTCTGACGAATTAAGAAAGAAAATTTCCATTCGCAAGGACAAGGTCGTGAAAATAATGAGTACTGCTTTGAACAAATTACTATTAAAATAATTTGATGATAAATAATTTGACTGAATTAGTATTTGCACGGCGCCATTTCCAACTTTTTGATACATATATTATTATTTTCAAATATTTGCACCCCCTATTTGATAATAAAATATTGCATAAATATGCATTTAAGCACCCTGTATATAATTAATATCCCTTTTATTTCCTTCTTATTTTTAACTGTTAAATGTTATTCCAACGCTTTTGGTGGACAGCTATTTTGCCCGGAGCTTACGCTGAACCAACTTTACTTTAAAACACCCAAACAGATCGACCTTTATAGTTTTTACATCAGTTAAAGTGCGATTCGTGTGTCATATTGAAGTTTAACAAGGACATAAACACATAACAGCCAAATGGAATTAAGTTTGCATAGCACGAAAAAAAAAAAAATGCAGAAAATAAGCTGCTAAAATTACAATAACAAGGCGAGAGGCGGACAATAAGGACGACGAACTAATGTAAAAAGCGGCAAAAACAACAACAGCGGCAGCAGCAGCAGCAAAAGCAGCGCCAACACACAAAACAGGCGAGAAGGCTGAAGGACAATGGGAAAAAGGAAAACTCAGTATGTAATTTATAATATTCTTTGTTCCGAGCCGGGCTTTGGCGAAAAGTGAAAATGTGTGTGAGTGTTGTTTGTAAACGTCAAATACTTTGTGGCACACACACACACACACAGACAAACACGCGCGACTACTGAAATGTCCCTCGCATTACTTTTTTTTATGCCATTTGCTCGTTTGTGCCGGGCAAATAGTTAAAACTAAAATAAATTTAGTTGTTGCCCGCACACACACACACACACGCACACGTAGCCAGACAAAAGATAGCGAGGACGCCATCTTTGCTGTTGCTTTTGTTGCTTCGCTCTTCGCGCTGATAAGTATGCTATGCTTGTGTTTGAGCTGCTGCCGCTGCTGCTGCTGCTGCACGAAATCTCATTATATTTGTTTTATTTTATTTGCCTCTTCTTCTTGCCTTTTGAACGTCTTTGGCTTCTCCGTGCTCGTTTTATGTCTATTTTCTATGCTTTTTGGTCCAAAGTACTTTTTTGCGCTCACGTAACGAAACTAACTTCTGGCCATCCTCTGGCAAATCCTTGGCATTGTCATCTACTTACTTACTACTTACTGCGTGCTTAGTTATTGTTTTAGTGTGGCCTTTTGTTTCAAAATTATCAACAATGAACGTTGCCAACGGTTGAACGCTGCGAAGGGCAGCTGTAATAGCATTTAATGCACCTGCACACACACGCACACAAGCACACAAGCAAACTTGCAGCTAAGGCGCTTTGTTCTTTGTTGGCATTGTCTTTCGCTCTCACACACACACACACAGAAGCACACTTTAAAGACACCCTTAGCAGCAGGCATCATTATTATCAGCATCATCATCGGCTTCATCAGCACCATCATAATCGGCTTTGCAAATGCTTCATTTTACGTGTGTTTATTCATTATTTATTTATTTTTAGTGACGATTAATTTTCACTCTCTCGCTCGCTCGAAAGTTGTTTTTAACTTTTACAGCCATTGTCCTTTTGCTTTTGTTTAATTACAAAATTGTTTAGCTAATTATCTCATTGCATATTTATATCAAAAAGTATTAAAGTCTCTCAGTTTTGGCATTAAAAAATTTAAATTTGATTTTAAAGTTGAATGAGGCTCTGGGCATAGATAGGAATTAATGGAATTAAAATAGCCTCTTCAACTAAATTAAGCATCTTATCATACTAAACTAATCTACTTAAACAATAATCTTTATGGTTTTGACATTCCTAATGCGCATATGCATAAATTCTTAAGCTTTTTATACACTTGCAAAAGTGTTCATTAAATTTGAAGAGAAGTCTGCATAGTAAGTTGTAGTAGGTCAGTCGAATGTCTTAAACTCTACGCCACTGAAAAGACAAACAAAGTTATCCATAAAAGACAAAGCAATTTTTTTATCCGTTTTACGTGCCATTTATGTGCTTTTGCTTGAGCTGGCGAATTTCCTAACGAACAGTAGCTAAAGATATCGCCAGTACATTCTTAAAACTCCTTGCATTCTGTACTTTAATTTGACTAAAGATCAGTAGTCAGTGAAATGCTTAGGGGGTAGCTTTGAACCGCACAAAACAACTGGGAATCGAAACAGTGGCTTTTTATTAAAAAAAATTATTTTCCAACAATTAGTTTGAAATTAAGAAAAAATTAATTTCCCCAATATACCGGCCTCTTTCCATTTCCGAATGGATTAACAAGAAAAACGTTAGCAACTCCGAATCCTTCCCATTTTGATGAAATCAGAATAGTTTTTCTTTTTGAGTGAATATTCGAATCGTTCTCGATCTGATTTGATACCAATTATAATTGAATAATTATTTATCGAGAGAAATAGCTAATTGCAGAGTTGCTAATGCAGTTTCTCTGGAAAGCTTGCACATCGGTTTAGGTGAGGGCACTGCGTTTGCCCTTTTCTAAGGCACGTTTTCTTCCGCCATCTTCTTTAAATTGGAAAGGTACTCATTTTTATACCCTTGCAGAGGGTATATTAAAATTGTCACGATGATTGTAACGCAGTGAAAGACGCATTTCCGACCACATAAAGTATATATATTCTTGATCAGCATGACGAGCTGAGTTCATTTCCGTATGTCCGTCCGTCCGTCTGTCCGTCTGTTTCTATGCTATCTCCTCCCTCAGTTTTAAAGCTATCTTGACCAAACTTTGCCAAAGGTCTTTAAATACAAATACGTTGTACATTTGTCGGAATCGGCCGGATCGGATGACTATATCATATAGCTGCCATAGGAACGATCGGTCCAAAAACTAGTTCTAGTGAGAAAAACTTTTTTGTTTTCCATCGTAGCGTCACCAATCGTGGTATATATAAGTTTTATATACTTTCACACAATTCTGAAAAAATTTATCAAAATCGGATGACTATAGCATATAGCTGCCATATAAACGGTCGGTCCAAAAACTAGTTCTAGAGGGAAAAACTTTTTTGTTTTCCATCGTAGCGTCACCAATCGTGGGATATATTAATTTTTTATGATTCCACACAATTCTAGAAAAATTTATCAAAATCGGATGACTATAGCATATAGCTGCGCACCTCTGATCTCCTTCCGATTGCACGAGGTGTACCCCAAGGTTCTGTTATTGGGCCCTCACTGTTTATGTGTATGTAAATGACCTCCCTAGTGCCGTCCGCTAAGTCAGTTAAATGAGTGTAAATCTATACGTAATGACGATTTTTTAAAAGTCAATACCTGGGTCATAGAAAATGGTCTAGGACTTAATCATCTAGGATATAAATGCCTAATAATTAATAAAAGAGATCTGGATATGAAGCAGCTGCCTAAGTTATGTATTTATGTCATGCAAATTCCCTATGCTGGAAGTCCACTTTAATAACACATTAACATGGACTGAACATTTTAACAGAGCCACTTAAGTTTTTTTACCAATCCGAATTCGAATGACAATAGCTAGAGTATATCTGATTCCTAAATTTTTGTATGCCGTTGAGGTTTTTGGGCAATGTGACGCAGCTAGCATGAACAAACTTAAAGTCACCTTTAACTCTTAAAAAAAAAGTAGGTCTGACTTCATAACTTGACCTTTGTCTTGGCCTATGGTTAAAACTTAGATCCCTATATTATTACAAAACATAATTTACCGCAGAGAGAGCAACATCTTCCAGAATTAATAATTTAAAATGTCCGCGAACTAAGCTGTCTAGTTCCGAAAATCAGTTCTATGTCTCTGCTGCTCGCCAACGGAATTCTTAATTCACAAATTTCCGTCGCCGCCTCATCATGTATTATTCCACCATTAGCCCAGACAGAGAATAGGGAGCTTTGAAGTTCGTTTGTTGAATGTGTTTGAAAATGTTTCTCTGAAATTCTGACCATGTCTCTGCTCCCATTGCCGACCCCTGTATTAAAATGAAATAACTTTATAGATAAGTATTTGGGTTACCAAGAAAATAGCCCCTTTTTTTACTAAAATTTAACACTTTTGAAAACGGGAACAGCTACCAATGATTCCAATTGAATTCCACATGAATTCCAATTTAGCTCAATGCGTTTAGTCCTGTATTGTTTATAAATTTTGCAACCCAACTTGGCACCTCTCTTGATTATACAAATGCTGCTGAGCTGCTGGAGCCTCATTTAGATAAAAGGAAGGACTTGAAGCAAATGGTACACTGTAAGGTTTTACTGAATCCTATTAACCCCCCCGAGAAATAAAACACCTCGCTTAATCTGTTAACAAACACAATTTAACTGTTAAATCAATGCTGATGCAATGAACTAATTTGGAAAATATACCCAAAAAGTAACGTTGCCTCCTCTGTTTTTGTTTAATCCCCCCCCAGTTGTTCATCACTTTCGTTTGCTGGTCAATCCATCGCCAATGCGATCAAATTTGATCAGCGAGCGACGATGCTGTTGCTGCGTCTGCTTTGAGTGATCGGAGTGTGGATTCTGCGAGCGACGCTGCTGTTGGCGCTCGAACTCACGCTCGCGTTCGCGACGCAAACGTTCCTTCTGCTGTTGCTGCAACATTGTCCAGTCATAGATATAATCATATTGATGATTCAGCGTACGAAATAGAATACGAAACAGTTGACGTAAATAGACATAGTCGGGATCCTCCTTGAAACGCAAATTGCGTGCGTATTTCATGTACAGGGCGAATTCAACGGGAAAGCCCTTGCACAGCTCCTCAATCGGTACACTATTCTTCTTTTCCAAAATCTTTTCATATTTCTGCTTCTTGTTAACGGCTGCAATGCCCTGCCAGGGTAATTTGCCCAAATTGAAGTACATAATGCAATAGCTCAGTGATTCCATATCATCGCGACGCGATTGCTCCACACCCAATTGGGCATTAATGGAAGCATAGCGTACCGTTCCAGTTAGATTACGATCCTTGCGATAGAGTATGTGCTGGCGGGTATCAGCATCCTGATAACGCTTGGCCAGACCAAAATCGATAAGATACAGCTTATTACAATGTTGGCCCAGACCCATTAGAAAGTTATCCGGCTTGACGTCGCGATGTATGAAACCATGCTGATGCACACACTCCAAACGCATCAGCAACTGATCGGCCAGCATTAAGACGGTCTTTAGAGAAAAACGCCGCTTGCACGTATTGAAGAGATCCTCCAGTGAGGGTCCCAGCAACTCCATTACCAAGGCATTATAACGCTTCTCGCAGCCATAGTGCAACAGAGTGGGAAATCCTGGACTGGCACCCAATTGCTCATAGACCTTGGCCTCGTACATTAATTGGGGATACTTTACATCGCTGCCCTCCACCTTAATGGCCACATCGGAAGCATCTTTGGTATTCACACCCTGATAGATATCGCCAAACGAGCCGGAACCAATTGGCTTAATCATACGATATTTGCCACCAATCAACTGATTCTCCAAAGCCAGCGTCGAGTTGCGCAAGCGTCCCACTGAAGTCGGTTTGCTGGTCATCCTGGAGGTAAGTGTAAGTGTATGAGTAAAACACGTAGATGTACGTCTTGTCTTTTCAATTAAAAACTCCTTGGCAGCTGCTGCTATACAAGATTCACAGTGAGGCGGGCTCCGCAAGAGCACCCACTATCGATTGTTGGTTTTAAAATATATTTTTTTGTATTTAGTTTATGTACTTAGCTGATTTTGAGGTTCTACATAATTTGGGGTTGCCAACCTTGCTGGAAAAGACAAGACTACGTTCTAACAAAATGAAGTTACATGTGAGGTATGAAGGGAAAACAAACTTTGACAGAAAAGTGCAGGTTGACTTTAATTTGTAACTTGGAAATGATTTTATTATTTTTATATGCAAATAACAAATTTCCAAAAATTATTATCGATTAGTAATTTGGGTGACAAAATGATTATAATTATAGGTCGAATGTTTTCTATTTTGATATTTATTTTTATTCAATCAAATGGAAAAGATACAATGCAATTACTTATTCTTCATTAAGATTTGTAGCAAATTAACATTAAACTCAAACGATAACTCAAATGAATCGAATTTTATTTCGAAATATTTATGAACTTTTTTAACATGGGTTCAGTTGTTCTTGTCTTAGGCAATATTTCTGCTAGAATTGTGAGCGGATTAAAATAATCTCATTTAATATGGCCGAATCAACATTTGAACCGATTTTAGATAAATTCTATTTTGCCCATATCCCCACCAAATACCTGTGACATCATTTTCTTTATTTTTAAAGTAAAATCCGTTTACGTTACTGAAAGTATAAAATGATGTTTAATATGATTCAATATTTTCAGTGAAACTAGTCATACTTACCAGGCACAGGAGGATTCCCAATTACCATTAATAAATTCATAGGGGAAAATTGAATTATCTGTAAGTTTAAATTTCTTGCCCACATGGTATTTCATTTCATCGCCCACATCGCCTGAATATTTGCCCAACGATTTTAGCATGTAATCCTCATTTTGGTTGCCTATCTTAAAGTCATCGTAGCGTGCATAATACGTTTTGTTATCAAAGTCCACCATGTGAATATATAATTCATAACGCCGCTGGTTTGTCAGTTGATGTACTTTCTCAAGGCCAAGCCAAAACTCACCATTAAAGTCGCCAAAACCATCTTTAAAATTACACGACTTTAGATGAAAATCTTTCTCTCCATTAAAGCGACGTTGCATAACCAACCAACCATACTCAGCTATGTCATTTTCTAAAGGAGCGTTAAAGGGTTCGATGCCAGGTAGTAGTATCAGTGCAACACATTTACTGTTCATTAATAATTTACAGTTATTCTCAACTTTAGCTTCAGCTGCTTTTGCCTTCGATTCCCATTTGGATAGACATTCTTTCAGTTGATCATTCATCTTCTTGTAATCCTCATTGATAACATTCAACTCCTTGACTTTGTTGGCTTCGGAAAGCAAATCAGCTTGCAATTTGGATAACAGATTATCCTTTTCTTTACTGTTTGTTTCATAATTGGACAATGTATCTTCGTGCTGTTTCAAAATTGTACGAAGTTCCTTGATCTGTTCTTCGTGGGATACCAAATATTGATCTTCATTTGGAACAGTCTTTAACAAATCGATGGTATTTTGCAATTCAATTGTCTTCTTCAAAGACATTATAAGATCATCCTTATCTTTGCATTGGGTGTCTTTGAGTTTTATTATATTTTTGGCCCGTTGTAATAAAAATTGTAGTTCAGAGGTGGTGTCTGAGGTCTCAGAATCATCGATTACCTGCAATATATTTGCATTTCAATTGACAAATTCAACAGTGACATTTCTTACTTACCGAGTTAATGTCAGAAATTGATTCCTCCGGAGATCCCTCCAGATTTAACAACATTAAATTTAATGTGGCTTTGTCCATGTTAGCTGCAAATATAAGTAACAATATCTTTTAAGAGGACACGAACGACTGAATGCAAAACATACAAGCGTATGTAGAAAAACATATACATGTATTTATGTACATACAAAAACTATCTTCAAGAAGCGCAGATAATTATGAAAACAGCTGTCGTTTACTTACAGTTTTATTTCCTGATTTAAAACAAGTAAAAGGTTCTTGGCAGCAGTAGCTGAAATTAATCAAGGGACTCCCGGAACCACGCTTACTTTTTTAGTGTGACCAAAATATGATATCGCAAAAATACCGAATGCTCAATAGAGATGTGCGTGTGATCAGAAGTGGTGGCACGATCAACAGTTTGTAAAAATATATAAAAATAAATGACAAATGAATGCTGTTAATGACTGATTGTTTTCCCAATAAAATATGATAAAATAAACTAATTTGAAGTACTTTAAATTGTTTGTTCTCTGCTTTTCGGTGAAAATGCTTATAGGTAAATGGATTCCTGTCTACATCAGTGAAGGGCGCCTCTTGAATAGTGTGCGTAATACGGAAGTTACACAGGGCGCATCATTGTCGAAGATGCAAAAATATGATGCAGCCGTTTAGACCGCAGCCGCATCATTGAAACAGCTGTTCGCCATGCCAAACGTAATCAAACCGAATTAGTAAGAAGAAGAAAACAAATGTAATTTATTGAAATAGAGACAATTAAGAGCGATAATATTTTAAATGTGGCACGCGGTGTATTTGGTAACGGCACTGCGTTCACCAAAATGAAAATAGAGCTTGTTTATTTGGATCATTTATTTTTTTAAACTACGCGGTCCAATTATGTTGTTGTTGCTTATCGAAATTCGATGGCAGAATCAGCTGCTCGCTATCGACGCTGTGAAACAATACTCGATACTTCTCAATATACGGTCACTCTTTCCGCATCATTGCCGCATCATTAAACATGCGGCTCTTCTTCTATCCACAGGTTTCTTATGGGAAATAATTCCGCACCTTCCGTTTAAAGCTAGGTACTCAGACACGAATGACATTCTCGCTGCTAGAATTGTTTCATAATTCGAAGAGCGGCCTCTTGTAGGGTGTAGGGTGACCAAACCACAGCGAAAAGGCAGTAAACACAGTGTTGCCAACTTTTGAGCATCAAAAAAAGCTGTTTTCAACGGGAACAAAAGAAAAAAAAAAGCTGTTTTTTGCAACAAAAAAAGCTGTAAAAAAGTTGATGATTTGTTTTATCTTTTTACGAATATTTTATAATATTTCAATGATTTTATCTATTGTCCCAATCAAATGCAGATATCTGATTGGTAATTTATAGTCAAAACAACATTTGCAATGTCTTTACAACCCATATCTTTAAATATATGTTTTAAAATTCAACACCTTATACTTAGTATAGAGTTAAGATTGTCCTCGTGCATCACTTTCAGACCTTTGCCTTTATAATGCTGACTTGACTGAAGACTCTCTAAGCTTCAGTGTTGGGCCATGGCATAGACAATATCTGCATCGCGAAAGCAGCAAACTTTATAAATCTGTTTCTGCCACCAGAATTTTTCTATGAAACTAATTGACAAACAAAATTATAAATATGTTCTTAAAATGTATACGTTAATACAAAAAATAGTTAAATACCTCAGCTTAAATTACTTTATAAGCTAAAAGAGATGACAAAGTTACGATTTGCTTACAAGTTTTGCAAATATTTTCACTAAAAACGAAGAAAACATGTAAAAAGCTGAAAAAAACAAAAATTCTTCAAAAAAAAAGCCAGATTTCCCGCTACCCGCTGTTTTAAATTTTTTCCCGCTTTGAACTTTGAAAAAAAGCCAGATCTGACGGGAAAAAAGCTGAGTTGGCAACGCTGAGTAAACAGTCACTGAATCCGAAATGGTCACTCTGGTTTTGTCAGCTGTTCTTTGTTTACAAAATAAGCGGGCAACAGAGATTGTAAAATAAATGTTTATCAGCCATGCTCCCATTTTCACTTTCGCAAACTTTTTGCGATTTAGAGACAAAATTTGCTCCTAAAACCGGTTTTAAATCGGAAAAAGTTTGCGAAAGTGATAATGGGAGCATGGCTGTATAAAATTGAAAATGGATGGCTCTATGTGATATGCAGAGGTCATGGACATTGCCATAGTTGTTTTCTTGTGTGTATTTCGCGTATCACTGAAAGAGGATGCAATAACCTCAGAGCGGAAAATTGTTGGCCAAATCCCTTTAAATAGGTATCATCCTGACCGCTTTGGGCACCGCAACTTGTTCATCCTCCGCAAAGTTCTCCAAATTGTTTTTGTTTTGCCTTTTGGTCTTCTTTGAATCCATTTTTTCAAATTGTGTGCTCGATTCTAGAGGTACCTCTTCGAATTATCAAACAATTTTCATAATTCGAAGACCCCTCTACGAGAATGTATCATCTGGCAGCCCCATGCACATTATACGAGCGCATTCTAGACGTCTGAGAATGCTTTGAGAAAATTCGAAGAGCACATTCGAAGAGCCATGTAATTAGATAGGCAGCGAGAATGTTATTCGTGTCTGAGTACCTAGCTTAACGGAAAAAGTCAATGATGCGGCTGGTGTAAACAGCGTATAAAGCTGCACAAAAACTTGTGAACTTATTGCGTCAATTCGAAATACGGAAAATTGAGTAGCTTCTTTTACGCGATACAGCAACATACAATCAAACAATAGTCACATCAACAAAGCGCTTAGTTTTGCTTACAGCTTAAATCAGAGGTGCACACTGCCTACACTCGCAGACATCTTTTGGTGTTACTTTCCTCGCGTGTATAGTCGCGAGCAGACGAATTCACAGTCAGGGCGCGCAGCATACGCGAAAGACTGGGCTGCCCAAACACACAAGAAGTTTGTTGCGGAGTGCGAGTCAACGTATAGTTTGTTGTTGTTGTAGGCAAATGATTTCCTTTGAAAAAGAAATGATATTCTTTATATGTATTGGTGTCTGCTATTTTATATGCTTTCAGGGAGCAACCCTGCTAATGACATCCTTCCTTCTTTCCTTTATTTTTTTTCGAGAATATTGTGTTCGTGCTCTTTAAGGCAGATTGGCTACTTCTGGGCTCCATATCATGGAACGTTCTTTGGTAGAAAACCCAAAAAACCAGAAAAGATCGTGATTATCAAACTAAGGTTCATAAACTGTTACCATTATTTCGAAGTTGCTGAATCTTTAGTCTTTTTTTTTTGAGAGCAGATTTCTTTATATAAAGCACTTTTTATAACCTTGCAGGGGGAATGACTGACTTAAAAATTTTCCAACTTTCTTTCAAAACATCTGTAAACATTTTCAAAGTTTTGGCTTTTATGGCCCACAGTGCAACAAAAAATATTGCAATCTTGTTACTTGCAATAGTTAAGAAGATTAATTCTGCATCAAAAATTGTTATGAGTTTTCAGATGAACTTTCTGCTGAAGTGCTACTTCAAAGAAGCCTCTTATCATTGAAACACTCCCCCCTACCACTCTCCCACCATCCTTTCATCAGAACCGGGGGAGAAAAAACTTTATTATAAAGTCGCCATCAGAAACACAATGCTGTCAAATTGTCATGTAAACGCGCAATGGCTGCCAACTAAAGTTTCTTTTTTCACCTGAAAAGAAAATTCTCCGTTAAGGTACTTATTTATTGAGAGAGAAAAAAAAAACAAATGCCAGTTATGCGAAAACAAAATAAATTTTATAGTAGACTAGCAACAAATATAGTTTGCCAACCGCAAAATAAAACTTTTCATTTTTCTTTTGTGCTGTAGTAAAAATAAGTGGAAAAGTTTGTATGTTGCTGCGCTTAAAGATACGGGGCCAGGGTCGCCCGGTGTAGCCGTGCAGCCATTCGGCCATCTAGCACCTGCTGCCAAATTAAATTGCGAAAATAAAACTATACAACTATGGGGCTATGACAGACGACTGGCAACTTCAATAATTTATGATGCCG
This sequence comes from Lordiphosa mommai, assembly GCA_018904225.1. NCBI lineage: Eukaryota > Metazoa > Arthropoda > Insecta > Diptera > Drosophilidae > Lordiphosa > Lordiphosa mommai. Next base: position 53,570 of record JAEIFT010000156.1, read on the forward strand.
AAGCAAAGGAGGGAAAGGAAAGCAACAGCAACAACAACAACAACTATGAAATCATTTTCCCATTTTGAACAATTTTTCTTTGGCAGCAGAAAGAAAACTTGGTCCAAGCTGCAGAAAACATAATTAAGTGCTGTCTTGAGTTCGGAGCATAGTTGACATGACAAACAGTTGATGAATGAAAATAAGAAAAAAAATACAAGAGAAAAAACAAGGACGGGCCTAGGCATGATTTCGCGAGTCCCCTTCAATGACAGTTGGTGTGTCAACATATGATAAATTGTTCAACTGTGTTATGGAAATTCAAGTTGACAATCCCTTCGTCGTCCGGTTGAGTGGCACCTGTGCATATGTATTCGCATTCACATTCACATTCAGTAATGTAATTGCCCACTTCGTTGTGTGAATGCCAAAGGAGGTGTTTATTTAATTTGACTGAGTGAATGCATCCTACGTGTACGGCAATTGCTTATTCAAACTTTGTCCGCCGCTTTCCTCATGCGACAACAATTTCAAGTATTTTGTAATGAAAGAGCAGCAAGAGCAGCAACTATTTACGTGTAGTTTGCAATGCAAAATGCCATGAGTAAATGGAGGAGATGCAATGGGAAGCAGCATCAATTATTCTCAAAAATATATAAGATAAATGCAATTGTGTGCAGGTAGCACTTTGTTCAACTGTCCAACGAATGACCGCATATAGTCCAGGGGTGTTGGGGTTTTTCCTGAATAGTAATCAAGATTTATATGAAAGTATTATGTTTTTATTTTATTAATTGATTAAAGTTGGATATTAAAATTAGCCTTGCAGAATTCTTTGAAGACATTCCAAAGCAAACATTTCTGCTTTGTTCTTTCGTCCTGATAGTTAATTTTCTAAATAATATATATATGTAATATATTAGCTTCCAGTTGAGGATCAGCAACAAAAAACGCCTAGTGGTTTATTCGTCATTAAAACCTTTATCCACTTTTTTGGGCTGATTAATAAAACTATGCAACAGCCCAAATGTTATCAGCTTGTAATTCATTTTTGATTTTAAAATAATACAATTTTCCATTTTTTTAATTTTTGAAGTTTGAAAAATTTTATCTATTACAGCTGAGCTTAGATATTCCATAACTTCCCAACACCATTCCCATTTTTATAAAGCAATATAAATTGAAAGAAACTTTTTACTTTGTAGATCAGGCTAATGGGTTTTCCTTTTGCTACATTTTTCGAGTTGACTTTCAGGAACAGAAACCAACTAAATATTTTCGAATAGGTAATTACTTCAGTTAAACCTGATCTACCATTCTTTTTCCAAAACAGGAAATAATATCGTAACTGGAATCGGAAACGTAAACTGAAATAAACCGTTTCAAGGCACTTACAGGTATCGAAACCGGAACCGATATTAAAAATTGTTTAAAACCCGAAAACCAACATCAGGTGCTGCAAACCCAAATAATTTTTGCAGAGTTCTGGTTCGTGGGTTTGAAATAAAATTTTCCAATTATTAAGGGTTAGAAATTTGAGGTTCAAGAATTTTGTGCCTTGGTTCGTCCTAAGTTTTACCCAATTTTTCAAGAGAATAAATGAACTTTGTATAAATTTTAAAAAATATTGAGAACTTTCGTTCAAACATTTTTTTACCAATTTAGGTCAAAGCAAAAGAAAACTAGGAATAACGGGTTCGAGCCGGTTCGCTTTAAAACCGACTGGCAGCCCTTATAACATAACAGTGATACACTCAAAAAACAACTTTCAAGTTTTTAGAAACCTCTATCTAAAATAATAATTCTATTAAGAAAAATTTCTAATAAAACGAAGAAAGTTAGATCAGATCGACCTTAAAATCAGAAAAGAATTATCCCATGAGTTCTATAAATCGCTTCCGACCCAAAAAGCTGCTGAAATCATATGGGAACCAAGTCGTTTTTGAATCGAAAGCGATTTGTAGAATACATGGGAACATTTAGAAATGTTCTTAAAATATAAAGGAGCTAAGCTGCTTCTAAATAAACATCCACTAATCAAATGGAAACCATTTCGAAGTCTTGGAACAAATTTTGGCATATATAGAAATGTAAAGAAATGTAAATGTAAATATTTTCTTTAGTGCTCTGTTGTAAAAAAATCGAATGGTTATATTCTCAGCATGATTATTGTAGCTTGTTAATGTAAACTAAGCCTTCAAAATTTAAAAGTAAAAAAAACTAAGATTTAATTGGCTAAAAAATGTTGTTTTATTTCATATAACTCATACGCAGTGTGGGCTGATTTTTGAATATTAATTTGATATAATTAATTTAAGTTTAAAATTCGATTCAAAAATTGAGTTAATGTCTGACACGCAAATAAAATATACGCATATTAAGCAAATAAAGTTAACATTGAACTATAAATGTTTACCTGAAAGAAATTTGTTGTTCCACATGAGCAAACATTTGGTTTTTAAAAACAATGCAAAAAATTTTCCCCTCCGCTAATAAATTGCGCTATTGTTCACACGGAAAAATAAACATTTTTTTTATTTATTTTCATTCGTGGTCTGGTGGTGCTACAAGGCCCTAGGCTTTGATTGGTTAACCAGTGTAATTGGCACAAAAACGAGTTGGTGTTTCCACTTAAGGCCTCTTTTCAGATGACATACAAATTTAGTTCGGCACATTACTTCATATGAATAGAAACTCTTTTGACTTTTCAAAAGAATGCTTATATAAAGTATAGTGCCGAAATAAATTTGTTTACCATCTGAAAATAACGATTACTTTAGACTTTGCAGGACTTAAAATAAAGCTGTGAATTCACCCGTAAATAATCTGCTCAAAAAGTTCTGTTAAATTCCCTATTAAAGACTATTTTGCCAAATTTTCATCAAAATTTGGGCAAATTACACTGTGATAGTTTTTTTTTCAAAAAATAAAAAAGACATGACCGAACTCGACGGTTTCCCCCTATTTCGGGTCCTAGGAATCAAACTGCATCATTACTTTTTTTTAGTTGTAATGATGGTTTCATACGAAATTTTTTTAAGTTTTTACAAAGTTACCATTTTTTTGTAAATTCCAATTATATGATAGATTATTCTTGAAAAATCTAAATAAATTGTTTTAAGTTTCCTCTAATTTGCTTCATATACAGTTTTACGATATCATTGTGCATTCAAAAGTTATAGAATAAAATCTAAAAAAAAAAAATTTTACATAATTTTTACTACCAAAATTACATTAAATTAGGAAATATTTAATTGGAAATCAAGTTATTGTTGGAGAACAAAAGGGAGACATTAAAAAATCATTTTATTGCAATTTTACTTAATATTTAAAAATTTTAAATAATTAGTTGTACAAAATTTTATTGTAAAAAAAGGTTGCAATTTTTTATTTTTTAACTTTTGAAGCGCAATGATATCGAAAATCTGTAAATGTAGTAAATTAGAGCACATTTAAATCTATTTTTTCAGATTTCACAAGAATCAGATATAATTTTTTTACAATTTAGAAAAAAAAATTAACTTGATGAAAAACTTAAAAAAAGAAATTTGTATGAAGCCATCGTTCTAACTCATAAAACTAAAGATGCAGTTCGATTCCAAGGGAAAAAACCGTTAAAGTTGACCATGTCTTTTTTTTCGACTTGCACAGTGTTATTTGCCTGTATGATATTAGGTTTTTTTTTGGAAATATTCGAGCAAATTATTTTCGTGTGGGGCTTTAAGGTCTTCCAAAATATCTTTTCTCTAGTCTTCCTTATTTTTAAAACAGTTTGCTATTTTTATTTTACATTTTGAGTATAAATGAAAATTACTAAAAATTTCGTTGTTTAAATTTCAATCTGGAGTACATGTCGTATACGTAATTTTCTAGAAACGGGGCTTCAGCCTTTAATTGTCTTCTTATTCAATTGACTTAAAGACAAAACAGCTGGGAAAAATTTTAATTAACAGAATTCAATTGCCTTCTTTGCAATCAAGTACGAAACATAAAAGATCAGCCTTAATTGTATAGCGCGTCGGGCATTTCATGAACTAGCTTATAGGACATATATGCCAAAAGTAGATCTTAGCACTTCTAAAGTTAATTTTTGTAGCATAATTAAACAATTTTAAAACCGAAAATTTAATTGGTCACTTCGCGCCTTATATTAAATAATTACTCATACGACACGTGCACCATTAAAAACGCTGAGGAAGTTGCAAAAAGAATCATGAACAACTTCTACGGATTTCCCTTATTTGGGGTCTTAGGTATCAAACTGCATCATTACTTTTTTGAGTTATCACAAAAGGTTTATACATTTTTTTGAATTTATTGGAACTAACTAAAAATTTTCTGTAAATTAAAAAAAAAAATCTTATTATCGTAAAGTGTAAGGTTAAAGTTAAGTTAAAATTGCCTGTTACAGCCCCCAATGGGGCCAAGCCGAGCTTCTCTCAAGGTTTAAGTTTAAGATAACAGTTCTTAATGTCTTCTAATTTCCTACACTTACAAAATTTTCAATGTCTTTGAGCATTTGAAAGTTATAATCCAAAAACTAAAGAAAATCACTGTATTTTTTTATTGAACAGAGAGTTCCAAGCCACGCAAAATATAAAAAAAATCAAAACTAAAGCTGAAGAACGCTTTGAATGTGATGATTTAAATGCTGCAGCACATATTTACAAATAGAATAAACTTAAAAAATATATAGCAAACAAAAAATAGTTACCAAGAGCCACTTAAAACTTTCTTTTTTCTTAAAAAAAAGCAACAGGTTTGTTGCTGAAAATATGAGCTTTTAATTTAGAAAGTTTTGCTTTTGATTTTTTATACTCTCAATTAAAATCAAGCGGCATTCTGGAAAGCCCTTTAATTGAAACAAGCCAGAGGCCATTTGCATTTCTGTGATGGGAATAATTTCCCACTTGAAAACACGGACAAATTGATCCAAATCGTATGTAATTAAAATCCTGTTCATTTTTTTTTACCCACATTTTTAACCACCTGGTTGTCATCAGCAAATGCTTTTAGAATATTTCAAAATCCATTTCGATTGATATTTGAATATGGATTACTGGGCTAGCATCAAATATCCATTAAGCACAAAATGTTTCAATCCGACCAGCCATGGCCCAATCCCACCCACTTAATTCCTACTAAAAAATTGCAAAAACTAATCTGTACGGCTTTTGTACACCCACAGAACCCGCACAGGTAAGCCATTAACATCAACAAACCTCAACTAGTGAACTACAAAATAACAGCAACAGCAAAGAAAAAGTTATTCTCGCAAAACTAATGGTAAAACTGGCGGGTGCAAGATGTGAAAACGCAATGAGATAATGCCCAGCCAAGAAGCACCACAGAGTACAACAAACAACTGTTAACTTTCAACAGGGGCAAACCTCAAAGTTTTTACTCAAATAATTGCTTTTACGGGGAAGCACTAAACGAGGAGGTGGATGCTGATGATGAGGATGATGATGCCCAGCATAAACCATTTGCCAAGATAAGTAAAGCCAATTGTTTTTATGTTTTCAGGTGAAATGCATATATTTTAGAAAAATTATTATTATGTTTTTGTACACTCTAATAACACATACATTAGCTCATTTTACCAGAATTTTAATAAGCTCCTTGAAATGGTTTTGAGTAAGCGTGGTCCCTTATTTATTCATTTTCTTAGTTTTCGTGGAATGATTTATTATTATCAAGACAGGAGTTTATCAATGAACTTTTTGATACTAGTGTATTTATAGTTTAACCAAAATTTCTGTTAATACTTTTCAGTTCATATTTATAATTCTAATATTTATTCACAAATTTCTTTAACTCTAACTCAACTCCTAATTTCATGGCCAAAATTTTCAAACGCCAAAATTATTGTTTTACTAAACGAAATATTTCAAAAGTTTTATAAACGAAGAATAGCTGAGAAATTAACATAATTAGTGGAATATAATGTGTATATAATATATGTAGATAAGTTGTGCATGTAAATAATAATTAAATAAGTATGTAAAATAAAATGTAGATAATCTTTAGGCAAAATATATGTTTCTTATGTAGAAATATTAAATAATTATGTATGTGATATGGAAGTTTCTTTCAGTGTAGAATAATTAATGAATTTTAAATAATTTTCTTTAATCATAATTTTTTTCTTCAATATATTTTTTATCAATATTTTTCTTTTCTTTAATCTTTTTTATTTCTTTTATCATTGAACAACGTAAACTTTAGAAATGCGACAGAAGCGCCAATTTAAACAACACGATCACGCCATCAAAACAAACGCATTTCTTTCGTTTAATTATTTGCCAAAAATGCATAGCTCGATCAGCTGTGGCTTGGGGCCTAAGCAATGCGTTTGCTTATCAGTTATATGACATACGAATAGGCGAGGCAAAAAGAATCAAAGCCAAAATATAACTGCTTTGACCATAACGGCTTATCTCACTTACCACTATCCAGATCCCACGCTGAAAGTACTTTCGCTGGCGGCTTTTTTAAAATTATTGTTCACACAACATTTCTGTTGTTTTATTGGTCACTGACTTTAACACTCGTTTTCAAATTGTTGTTGGGATGCATTTTCTTTGTAGGCTTTGATTTTTTTTTCTTTTGATCAGCAATTAGGTATTTTAGGTATTCATTTCTTTTGGGTGGGTAAATTGCAACTGCATTTGCACAAAAAAAAATTTAATTATTTGAATTTAGGATTTTCTTCACTTTTCTTCCATTTTCACATATACCTCTTTCTTTATGCTCACAAACACAAGGGATAGAAAAAAAAATTAAAACAAAATTATGATAATTATATTACTGCATCTCGGCTTCACCAAGCGACACTTCGGCTTTTGCTTGGACTAGACATCCACGATTTTGGCATGCTCTCCAGGCAAATGCGTATGAGGGACTAAAGCGGAGTAGGAATGACCACCGATCAGCACTTCGTTTGGGTTTTAATGCTCGGATGGAAGCTTTTGCCGTTTGTGGCCGAAGACCCAATTGCCACTTGCTTGTGACGTCACCTGGACGTGGGTGGAGGTTAGGTGGGCTAACCCTAGGGGCCACTCCTGCAAACAAAAAGCGAGAGCACAAACATAGCGTCGCTGCGCAAAAAACTTTATGTTGGAAATTTACCCTGTTTTAATTGGGGTTTGGCACAATTCACTGGTATTGTTGGACTCCAAGATCCGATCGCAAGCACAGAACACAAAAAAATTAGTTTTTTTCTTTCACAGCCTTCTTTCTTTTCGTGTTAAAGGTTGGATGTTTTATTTATTGAAACGAATTGACTTTAATTTTGCAAGTGTTGGCTATTTTTACAGCATTAATTAAATTTTCACTTGTAGTTGGTCAATTTTCACTTGAAAGTTCTGGAGCTGGTGGAAGATGATGTGTTCGCACTGATCGATGAAATTGGAAAGACGGAAGCGGATTTTGGCATGAGCCACCTAACCTTGTGACGGAAGTGGTAGTCACATGCACTTAACCTCTAGCTGTCATCTGACAGATAACTATCGAGTTATTTGCAGAACACCTCTGAAGAGTGGTCCTATCGATATTAGAATTTTTATATCTAAAAATATTTTATACACAAAATATTATTTTAGCTTTATGTTAATTTAGTCATTTCATGTAATTTTCTCATTTTTGTTTTCTAACTTATTAATCCATTATTTTAATTTTAATTTTTCTTCTAATGCTAAGCTAGGCTTATAAGATCAAAATGTGGTCTACTTTTAGGCTTAATGGTTTTTACCCAAGCGCCACTACAATTCCCCCCTGGCAAAATCACACTTGGGGATTTATCACACAAGGGTGATACGCGCTTGGACTGGATATGTGCTAGGAAACTATTCAAATTAGGGTTTAATGTCCTTCGCATGATACTTGCCTATATGCCGACCTTGCAAATCCTCCACATCATAATAACAATTACCGATCTTTTTAACTATTCTCGCTTTGACAAAGGTCGGTGCCAGTTTGGCATTGAAACCTTTGGCGAAATTGGATTGCTGAAAGTTCCTACGGAATACTTCCTAAATAGATGTCTCTGATAATGGATGATACAGTTTGTCGGCCAACGCTACTATAGCTTCATAAAAAGAATCAAAGGATTCAATTGACTTTTGCTTTCTCTGAGCCATAGCAGACCGAATTTCCAAATCAGATCGACCGTCTTTAAATTGAGCCCTTAACGCGGCACTCAATTGTGGCCAAGTAACTGACGATACGGTCTTATGGTAGCGCCAAAACCATTCATTGGCGCTCCCGTCAAACAAATTACTCGCATAGCGAGCCACTAAGTCGAGGTTGCCATCAAGCGTTTGCATAGTCAGCGCCTCAACTCGGTATATAAATTCGTCGACTGAGATGGATGGATGCCCCGAAAATCTTAACTTCCAATTCGCGATAACTTGACTAATACGATCAGATCTTAAATCTGAAGCTTGTGATCCGACAGGAGTTGGTAAAATCCGATTATGTGTACCTCTACTGTGAGTTGCTGTTACTGATTCGCGAGGAGGTATTTGAAACAATTGCTCAAACGATTGATTTTCTCCGGTTTGGACATTATTAACTACTGGATTCGTTACTACTGGTCGTGATGAGATACGTTGGAATCCTGCTTCTATAGTTTGTGATATGAGCTGGGTCTGTTCAGCTAATGCACCCGCAATTGCATTGCCTATTGCTTGCTGTAGGTTAGCCGTGACTGATTCCTGTGAATCTCTAATAACTGGTACTTCTTGAGCTACACTTTCCGTTTCGAGGCTAGTAGCAGCCCTCGGTTTGGCCTTTGATCTGGATCGAGTCATATTTGTAGGCTCTATTGCTCTCGAAGTTGAAGGTTGCACTTGGGTCGATTCTTCTGTTAAATTTGATACTGAAGATTGCAACGATGTTTGGCAGACAGGACAAATTTTCCTATTCCCAACTCTTGTTATAAAACAAACCCGATGAAACGCGTGATTGCAACTGGTGATTAAGAGTTGTGCTTGGTATTCGATTGTTTCAGCGCAAATGCAACAAACCTGCGAAGGGTCACTTATTTGAGCCAAATTTTCGCAGCTGTGACTCAACGGCATGATAATAATTCAAAACTATTCAGCCAAAAAAAACAATTCAAAAAAAAAATAAAAATAAAAAAAAATATCCAAATTCTTGTTCAAAAATAGTACAAATAAAAATAATTTCCTCAAAACAAAATTCATAAAAGAAATGGAAGCCATGCAACACCTTTGTAAAAACCAATGTTGCCACCAATGAAATATAGAAAACAAATTCGATATTTTTTTTACCAATAAGAATTCACAGGCTACTTCTGGCAGTTTTTTCACCACATCCGTGTATCAACTGAGACCTTAATGATGTATATATCGCCAACAAACACATGGTCAAGCGCTAACTTTTGTTTAAGTAATATGATGAAGGATCAATCAGACGATCATATTCTGTCATCCGGTTCCTCGCACTAAATCACTAACAAGCTTTTGTTGACCTAAATGATACAAAAACAAAAAAAACAAAGACAATCATCCCTGGACTTTGGCAATCATTTGCAATATGTAGCGAGCTAGGCCGCAGCTCTGGTCCACGTAATTACCTAATCTTCTAGTTACCTATCACCAAGATTCTTAGTATTAGTCCAGGTATCTCATAATGTTGCTATTATTGTTGCTTCTTTAGCGGCAAGGCTGTAGATCTTGTCCACATTAAACCTTTCTCCAGCATCCGATACAACTAACTAGCTAACCTAGCCAATAACAATAAGTCAAACGAATACTTTTAATTTTGTCAAAACCTTGTAATCAGCGCCAAGGCGTAGAACTTGTCCACTGAACCTCTACATCTTCTTACAATTATTATGACTGATAAATATGTACCACGTACATACTTGCATTACTGATCAGCAATGCTAATATCTAATATTCACTTTCACTGTGTTCAAGTCTCTTATCTATCACTAAAACTGACATTTAAAAAAACGTGTCTAGCTGTTATTGACGTTTAAAAATTTTTTTAGGATGGTTGGGCCAGCCGGAATTAGGCCCCACGTTGGGCGCCAAAAATTAAAATTAACTGTAGCATGCAACGTATATAGGTATACGCAGCAATTTCAGTAGAGCAGATGTGGGTGTAGGAGCGATTACGGAGCACGCGCTAGCTTCCGGCATGTTCTGGTCGGCAACGGGGGGGTGCGACAATCAAAGACCGCTGCTCTCTACGAGCTCTCAAAGATGCTAAATTTTAATTTTGTTTCGCGTGCGGTTATTTTAATGTTAGATAAGAGATCAAACTTTTGATATTGGCAACACAAAAACAAAGGATAGTTAGGAGGCACTAGGGACAAAAAAAAAATAGAAAGGAGAGAAGGTGACATCTCTGGATGAATCAGCTAGCTTAGGTGACATTATGCGCTAGCGATCCCCACCCTACCTTGGTCGTCAAAATGCATTATAGGTGAGACGACCCCTTTATCATCCAAAAATGTTTACTGCATTGGTTCACTCAGGCGAGGCATGGCTTCCATTAATAGATTCTTTAGTTCATATTTATAATTCTAATATTTATTCACAAATTTCTTTAACTCTAACTCAACTCCTAATTTCATGGCCAAAATTTTCAAACGCCAAAATTATTGTTTTACTAAACGAAATATTTCAAAAGTTTTATAAACGAAGAATAGCTGAGAAATTAACATAATTAGTGGAATATAATGTGTATATAATATATGTAGATAAGTTGTGCATGTAAATAATAATTAAATAAGTATGTAAAATAAAATGTAGATAATCTTTAGGCAAAATATATGTTTCTTATGTAGAAATATTAAATAATTATGTATGTGATATGGAAGTTTCTTTCAGTGTAGAATAATAAATGAATTTTAAATAATTTTCTTTAATCATAATTTTTTTTTCTTCAATATATTTTTTTATCAATATTTTTCTTTTCTTTAATCTTTTTTATTTCTTTTATCATTGAACAACGTAAACTTTAGAAATGCGACAGAAGCGCCAATTTAAACAACACGATCACGCCATCAAAACAAACGCATTTCTTTCGTTTAATTATTTGCCAAAAATGCATAGCTCGATCAGCTGTGGCTTGGGGCCTAAGCAATGCGTTTGCTTATCAGTTATATGACATACGAATAGGCGAGTCAAAAAGAATCAAAGCCAAAATATAACTGCTTTGACCATAACGGCTTATCTCACTTACCACTATCCAGATCCCACGCTGAAAGTACTTTCGCTGGCGGCTGGAGCGTAGCTTGAATTTTTAAAATTATTGTTCACACAACATTTCTGTTGTTTTATTGGTCACTGACTTTAACACTCGTTTTCAAATTGTTGTTGGGATGCATTTTCTTTGTAGGCTTTGATTTTTTTTTCTTTTGATCAGCAATTAGGTATTTTAGGTATTCATTTCTTTTGGGTGGGTAAATTGCAACTGCATTTGCACAAAAAAAAATTTAATTATTTGAATTTAGGATTTTCTTCACTTTTCTTCCATTTTCACATATACCTCTTTCTTTATGCTCACAAACACAAGGGATAGAAAAAAAAATTAAAACAAAATTATGATAATTATATTACTGCATCTCGGCTGCACCTAAGCGACACTTCGGCTTTTGCTTGGACTAGACATCCACGATTTTGGCATGCTCTCCAGGCAAATGCGTATGAGGGACTAAAGCGGAGTAGGAATGACCACCGATCAGCACTTCGTTTGGGTTTTAATGCTCGGATGGAAGCTTTTGCCGTTTGTGGCCGAAGACCCAATTGCCACTTGCTTGTGACGTCACCTGGACGTGGGTGGAGGTTAGGTGGGCTAACCCTAGGGGCCACTCCCTGCAAACAAAAATGCGAGAGCACAAACATAAGCGTCTGCTGCGCAAAAAAACTTTATGTTGGAAATTTACCCTGTTTTAATTGGGGTTTGGCACAATTCACTGGTATTGTTGGACTCCAAGATCCGATCGCAAGCACAGAACACAAAAAAAATTAGTTTTTTCTTTCACAGCCTTCTTTCTTTTCGTGTTAAAGGTTGGATGTTTTATTTATTGAAACGAATTGACTTTAATTTTGCAAGTGTTGGCTATTTTTACAGCATTAATTAAATTTTCACTTGTAGTTGGTCAATTTTCACTTGAAAGTTCTGGAGCTGGTGGAAGATGATGTGTTCGCACTGATCGATGAAATTGGAAAGACGGAAGCGGATTTTGGCATGAGCCACCTAACCTTGTGACGGAAGTGGTAGTCACATGCACTTAACCTCTAGCTGTCATCTGACAGATAACTATCGAGTTATTTGCAGAACACCTCTGAAGAGTGGTCCTATCGATATTAGAATTTTTATATCTAAAAATATTTTATACACAAAATATTATTTTAGCTTTATGTTAATTTAGTCATTTCATGTATTTTCTCATTTTTGTTTTCTAACTTATTACTCCATTATTTTAATTTTAATTTTTCTTCTAATGCTGAGCTAAGCTTATAAGATCAAAATGTGGTCTACTTTTAGGCTCAATTGTTTTTACCCAAGCGCCACTACTCTTGTGGATTGGTCTCAGTTCATATCCTGCAATTTTGCACTTTTTACAGCCTCATTAGAAAGGAGTGTTTAACCATTGAAAGAATTTTGGAGAGATGTGCATGGTCGGGGCTAATTGGTAGATGTTCCAGCACTTCCCAATTTAGCTCCTATTATTTTTGACGAGTGACTTAAGATGAACGCGGTCGAGCGTTGTCATGATGGAAAATTATACCCTTGCGATTGGCTGTTCCTATTTTTTCCAGCATCAGCAGTTAAGAAAATAAAACCTAAAATTTATTTTTTCTTTTATTCTTTGTTAAATAGCAGCATAAGCTAATCAATATTACCGCCTAATAGCCCTGCTTGCCTTTCTTCTAACAATCTACAAGAAGCAGAAAAACCGTGCTTACTTGTTCCCAAGTTTTATTCTCTTTAACTTATTCGGGCAAAGTTTCCTAAATTTGTTTGTATAAATCCGAATTCACAGTCTCCTTGTTGAATGCACAGGTGTGGCAGGAACCCAACTGTGTCACGCTGGGAGGAACATGCCAACACTTCTTTGCATAAAATGCAACACGCAAAATTAAATTTGCACAATTGAGAATTGTTTGCCAAACATTTCTTATTTTGTTTTGTGGTTTCACACAATTTCTAATTTTGATTTTCATTTATAAGATTTCTTTTTATTTCGTTTTTTTTTGTGTGATGAAATGAAGATTAAATTTTAAAGCAAACGAAATATTTGATTCGTGGACTTGTACATGCAAGCGCCAGTTAGCAGTGAAAGTTGTTTTAATTTAATTTAAGTGTGCCCGTACTATTTTAATAGAAAAATGTCATTTAACTCTAAGCACATAACTTCCAAGTGATGAAATCACTTCTTTTTCTGTTCATATACTTAGCAGTGTGACCATGAAAACGGCAGAAAAGCAAGAATCCGTTGTTTGCTGCTGCAGTGTACAAAAGAAGCAGTGTGACCATGAAACCTGCATAAAATACGGTCACTTTTCTGCAGTTTTCATGGTCATACTGCTTCGGTCACTTTTATGCAGTTTTCATAGTCCCACTGCTTCCTTGTGATGAAATCACTTCTTTTTCTGTTCATATACTAAGCAGTGTGACCATGAAAAGTGTAGAAAAGTGTCCGTATTTAGTAGTAGTAGTGTGACCATGAAAACTGCAGAAAAGAGGCCGTATTTTATGCAGGTTTTATGGTAAGAAGTGATTTCATCACAAGGAGTCAGTGTGACCATGAAAACTGCAGAAAAGTGGCCGTATTGACCATGAAGTGAAAACTGCAGAAAAGAGGCCGTATTTTATGCATGTTTTATGGTCACACTGCTAAGTATATGAACAGAAAAAGGAAGTGATTTCATCACAAGGAGTCAGTGTGACCATGAAAACTGCAGAAAAGTGGCCGTAGTGACCATGAAAACTGTAGAAAAGTGGCCGTATTTTATGCAGTTTTCATGGTCACACTGCTTCTTTTGTACAGAGCAGCTGCAAACAACAAACTCTTCAATTTTTAAGATTAATTAATTTGTATCTGGAATCAATCCCCTTTCGCCTTTTCCTGGCTAAGCTATACATGTCATCTGGATAGCTTCCTTAAGCTCCTGACAGCTTTGAGATATGTATACGCCTGCTTAATGCCAACTTGGTAGCACAAGCCTTACATTGAGACCATTTAATTGACACATCGATAAGCAGCCAAAGGAACGAGGCGAGAGTTCACTTTAGCACCTACAAAGCAAAATAAAAAATAAAAAAAAAATAGGAAGATGAATAAGGAATAAGACCATTTCTATATGTGTCTCGCTCCAGCAATTTCCTCAATGGCAGCAAATTTGTTGGCAACAATTTGAAACGCTCATTTGTTGAGGCATTCAGAGACCGCCTTTGATGCTGCCGGGGCCAAGAAGTGAAAGCAAAGCGCACCGAACGAATGAAACTTTGCCAGTGGAAACGTAATGGGAATTGGAATGCGGCACGTACTTCCCCGTCCCCATCCCACCCACTATTCTGCCTCGGCTGCTGGCTACAATGTGGCACCCAACTTGGCTTCGAGTGGGTGTGCAATTTCTTGTAAAAGTGCTCAATGAATCGAAATTAATTAGTAGGGGAAGCGAAAGCAAACCGACAAAAAAATAAGAAGAATTTGTAACCTGAAGGAAACCATCGTGAAGCGCAAATAACGAAGGACGAAAAATTAAGATTTCCTTTTTATTAGAGCCATTTTTTTTCTTCCTTTTTAAGTTGGCTTTTCTCGTTCTGTTTTCTGTGCGTGTATTAGGGTGAGACATTTTACACATTGCCAACGCTTTGAAGTGTGGAAATTTAATTAAATTCAGCTGGCGCAGTGAAAAAAAAGTGGGAAATGGAAAAAATAAACTAGGCGACAACACAATTTGCCGGGACGTTTGTCACCAAAAAGCAGGAATGGGGGGGAGGGACGGGGCCTGCTTGTGCTAGAAATTCGCACTTAATTAGAAATGCGATTACCGGGTCTTAGCTGACTTGTGAGCTCCATCTCATCGAGTTGGCACATTTTTTTGTGCAAGTTAATTAAATTGCCGGGGTCGGGTTTTTTTTTTTTGTCGTAATAGTTAGCATGTTTATAAACACAGCGTTTTAATTACTTGAATTTTGTACAGCAAGTAAGTTAAAAATTAAAGAAGGGACGAGTTGATTAGATCTAGTCAGTTCCGTTTGTCAATTTATAAGCGAACTAGTGTCTCAATATGCTAGATATTAGCTAGAAACTTGGCATTTATTTTTATTAAACTGTTAAGGGTAATACAACATCAATCAACTTCCATCTGTTCATAGACTATTCGATAATTTTGAGTGTGACATTTAGTCTTGGTTTTACGGCCGTTAAACGTAGACAAACTCGTGAATTTTTAAGAATTCCGTGTGCTTTTCGTGTTTTAAAATCATAACCGAAAGCAAGGAAATGATTAATAAAAACTGATTACTAATTTCCATTGTGGTTAAGCTTCCAGTTTTCGAACTTCAAAAGTAGTTAGATTTGGCGGGAAAATGGCTACATTGGCTAATTACAAGCTAAAAGCAGACTCTGTTCGGAGCTACTGTTCATACCACGAACCGAATTTCTTATATTTCAGAGCCCTCAAACCTGAAACCTAAACCGGTCCACTTATTCAAAAAAAAGAAAATATGTTTAATAAAAGTATTTAGAATGAGGTTTATAAAGGCAAATAAAAGCAATCAACAATGATGTTCAGTCAATGATGTTAAAGATTTCTTCGAAAATTGTTCAAGAGAACATACATACCTCGACCAATGTTTTCAATCTTTGGAAAGGTCTTCAGCGAGCATATTCTAAACTTAAGTTTGTTCTTTTAAATCAAAGAGCTACACCCAAAAAATCAATGTCAATTTGATACGCGTTGTCTCAAATTGAAACTACAACCAGCATCTTTTTTTTGTATCAATATGATTCAAGAAAGTATCAAATTAATATTAGAGGTGTTAACTTGAACCTATGCCTATTAAATTGTTACGTAAAAATATCAATTCGAAACTCACACATTCTCGATGTTATCGAGTACTAGTTCGAACATTCCAACTGTCATATGCGATTCTCTCTAGCAAAGCAAATTGCATAAATGCTGACACTTGTAATTCTCAAGTTGTTATTCAGCTCATTGATGATATAAATAGGGCACTTGATAGTGAGCAACAACTGCGCAGCAGCAAGAAGGATTCTAATTAGAGATGAGGCAATCGTGAAACAATCTGTGTAACTCTCACCAGTTTGCCGTCTAAATACAAAAAAATGTCATTTTGATACAAATAAGTATCATTTTGATAACATCGAAAATATTATTTCGATACTATCGAATTATCAACTTGAAACTTTGAGTATTAAGGATAATTCGATACTCAATAGTTTCATATTGATGACTTAATTGTGTCATTTTGATGATTACTGAATTTCAAAATGCCCAAGCCGAACCTCAAAATCGATTATTTTTCTTCTTCTTTGGCCCGAAATATTCGTATTACAACCGATAGTCGGTCGCAAACTGCCGTCGTCTACTCCAAGTTTCTTCCCATCTCAGTCTAGGTCGTCCTCTCTGGCGAGCTCTCCCTAAGTCTTTCCCTTTTGAATTGTACACCTTTTTTGCTGGAGCCTCATCTTCCATACGGGTGACATGTCCTATCCAACGTAGCCAACGTATTCGCTTGGCTAGGTTTGTGTCTCTTGTTACTTACAGTTTGTGATTCATTCGGGAGCAAAATTCATCACTCTCGAAAACGCCAAATAACGCTTTATCAGTTGCTGTTAATATCCATACTTCTGTGCCGTTTTGCAGGAATGGTATGATAAGCGACTTGTATTGCGCTATTTTTCGTTCTTCGAGAGAGGACTCCACTCTTGAATTCCATACTGAGCCCGTAGTCGGTTCGGTTTGCAAGAGTAATTCTTCCTCGAGTTTCGAGGTTGATTTTGTTGTTGCTGGTTATTGTTTTGTTCCTAAATAAACGATATCCTGTAAAATCTTAAAGTTGTACCCTTGCATTGACACAGATTGTCCAAGACGCGTAGACTCTCTGCGCGTGGATAATAAGTGTAACATCTCTATTAAAGATGGTGCCCGATCTGCTGATATTTGAACACTAGATCAGTATATACTCCATCAGCAGATTAAAGAAGTCGATCGTACTTTGTGGGTATACCAAAAGTGCACAGGGCTCCAAAGAACTGTTGTTCAATTGATAGATTTCTGTAGCTCTATTATTGGCTGTTCTACAGCCATTTTAAGGTAAGAAACTTTTCAAAAAT
This sequence comes from Lordiphosa mommai, assembly GCA_018904225.1. Classification (NCBI taxonomy): domain Eukaryota; kingdom Metazoa; phylum Arthropoda; class Insecta; order Diptera; family Drosophilidae; genus Lordiphosa; species Lordiphosa mommai. Next base: position 70,902 of record JAEIFT010000156.1, read on the forward strand.
GACTGATGGTGATGACAAAAATTACTTTTTAAGTGTTTAAAAATTATTTCCGGCTTTAAATAAATATTTCTTGGAACGTAGTCTTAAAGGACAGCTTCCAATGTTTCCAAAAAAGCAGTGATAGATTTCTGTAGCTCTATTATTGGCTGTTCTACGGCCATTTTAAGGTTAGAAACTTTTCAAAAATGACTGATGATGATGACAAAAATGACTTTTCAAGTGTTTAAAAATTATTTCCGGCTTTAAATAAATATTTCTTGGAACGTAGTCTTAAAGGACAGCTTCCAATGTTTCCAAAAAGCAGTGATAGATTTCTGTGGCTCTATTATTGGCTGTTCTACGGCCATTTCAACTTAGTTACTTTTCAAAAATGAGAGAAAAAATGACTTTATAAAATTATTTCCCTCGAGCGCTCTCCAGACGCTTAGCGTCTACGGCCAAAAGACTTTTCGTGTTTAAAAATTATTTCCGGCTTTAAATAAATATTTCTTGGAACGTAGTCTTAAAGAACAGCTTCCAATGTTTCCAAAAAGCAGTGATAGATTTCTGTAGCTCTATTATTGGCTGTTCTAGTTTAACAATTATTTTTATTTTAGATAAAATTTTATTTTGTTAAAGATTTCTTGGAACTGTGCATTTCAACTTGTTACTAACACTTTTTGCCCGTTTTGGCCCATTCTCCGAAAACTTTCTGGATTTTTGGAACTATTGAATTCAGTTAATTCAGTCCAATAAAAAACTTGAAACTCATAAATAAAATTACGCATCCGCAATGTGGGCTCATATAAGCGGCGAGTGCGGAAGTGGAAGGATCGATTCAAAAAATTTTCCCACAGGTTATTCTTGCTGTAATAATCAAATTCAATGAGTTTTAATTCTCTGGCTACATTTGTCGACTTTATGCTTTAATCATCAGACCGAATTAAAACTAAAACCCCCTTAGGGGCTTGTTACCTTGGTTTCCACCAACAAAAGGACATCAAAAGTATAAACATTTGAAGAAACATAATATAATAATATTATTATATAAATTTTTAGAGTTGGACACCTCTTTCGAAATTTATAATTTATCATTTATGAGTTTATCAGATTTAAATGAATTAAGGTTTTTTTTAAATTATTACGCATCTGTTTTATTAGAATATTTCTTCATCATAATCCTTTTCCTCTTTACTGGCTTAAAATGTTTTTAAAATGTCGCTTCCCGAAGTTTCCCACTCATTCATTTGCATATTTTTTTTTATGCAAGATTTTCTTCACAAAAATTGCCAAGCCAAAAATGTAACTTTTCAAAATATGTATATAAAGGAAAATTGTTCACAAACAGCAATTATTGTCCATTGCTGGTAACATTCTGCCTGGCTGCCTTCGGGTTTCCTTTTTTTTCCCCCACTTGTTTATTATTTTTGTTGCTTGTGGCCAACTGCTTTAAGTTAACAGTTTGCAGATGCTCGAGTGCTAAGGAAAAAGTTATTCTATAACAATCTAAATTACTAATGTCAGGTCCGAGTCACTGGGCCACACCAGAGGTCCTTCTTCAACTCCTACAGCTCTCCTCCTCTTGCGTCCTCTTCAGGCAGCCACTTGGCCAAGAGGCACTTATTTTTATTAACTTTTTGGCAAACTAAGTGCACTTCAAAGTCGGCTTGGGATGTGCGTATGTCTGTGTTTATATATGTATGTATATAAATATTTCTGGCGGTTGCCATGTGAATGTTATGTGATCTCCCTTTTTTTTTTTTTTTGTTGTGTAGTCTGCGTGAGTTGAACCATTAAAATTCTAAATTATTTTTCTTTCTTTTCATATATATCAAAAATAATAAACACAAAATACCTGACATTTTATTACAATTTTATTGCCTTGATTTTGATATCAAACTTTTTTGCCTATCTCAGCAAAAATCATACAATCAACTCTCACATCGACAGAGGTACAATTTTTGCGCTGACTTAGGCAAAAAGACAAAAAAAAGTTGATGCCTGCTCAGGTAACCCTAAGCTGACACTGGCAAAAAAGCAAAAACAACACAAAATACAATTCAACTTGACTCGTTTTTGTTTCTATTTTTTTTGTATACGACTGAAAGCCAAACTCGCTTCGACATGAGCTTCTTTGGCACCCCCTTTTCTTTCACTCCCTTTTATTTCTCGCTCTGTGTCTATGTCGCTGTCTCTATCTTTCCATTTAGCTGACAAAAAGCTGAAATTGAAAACTCAAAGTACATGCAATGCTATTGCCATTATGGACCTGCATATGTGCCAGAAAATTTTCCAGCATTCATATATGAATGTACGCCCTTGCGTCTGTGTGTGTGTGTGTGTGTGTTGAGAAGCATGCACCTGGCGCTGTTGCTGATGCCTGTCCGAGTGCACACTGGGACTGATTCCCTTTATTTTGGTATAAATTTTAAACATGTAGTTACGCATAAAATTTCACCAGCTTGAGTATTGCCCCAAAAAGTATGCAAACATTATTTACTTTAAGAATTATCCATTTGTACCAGATAATATATAGTCAGTTATCGCCGCATCATACATAATCCACATTGTACACATTCCCTTAAATTGTCGGAACAGTTAAAGGTAAACAAAAATAATTAATTGCAATGGCGAAAATCATAATTTTTTGTGCATAAACATGAAAATATTTGTTTATATTGAAAAAATAATATATGACAATTTAGAAAACAGGGGACATAATACTTCGAAAAAAAGCGTTGGCCAACTTTAACGGTACAAATTTTGTATCGAATCAGTGCTCTTGTTTTATGAGTTATAACGATGGCTTCTAAAAAAATTTTTTTAATTTTTCATCAGTTACTTTTTTCTAAATTCTAAAAAATTACTGAAATCTGATAAATAGATTTAAATGTCCTCTAAATTGCAACTTTTCGGATTTTCGATACCATTGCGCTTTCAAAGTATGTTCCATACTAAAATAATTAATATTTTACAAAATATTTAATTTCCAAATATTATGTAAATCACAATAAAATCATTTTTAATGTCTTCCCTTTTGTCCTCAAACATTACGTGATTTCTATTAAATATTTAATAATTTAATGTCTTTTGAATTAAAATTATGTAAAAATGTAAAATTTAATAATTTTTTTAAGATTTCAATCTATAACTTTTGAACGCGCAATGTATAGAAAAGCTTGATGTATTAAACTAAGGACTTTAAATCTATTTATTTAGATTTCACGGAATAAATATCTTTTTTAGAATTTTCAAAAAATTTGAACTTCGTAAAATCTTTAAAAAAATGTATGAAACCATCTACAACTCAAAAAAGATGATGACGCTTCAGGGTCCCGTAGGGACCGAGGAGTTCGGTCATGTCTTTGCATTTTTGGAGAAAACTATCACGTGAATAATTACAAGAAAGTTGAATTTTGAAAACATGCGGTTTAGGGTCTGAGTAATGGTTTCCAAAAAAATTACTCATACGCCGTGTTGCCTTAGCTTTGAATATTTAATTAACACACAGTTGGCGTGGACTTGGTTGACGCTTTCACCCTTAACAAAACGGTATCTTTGTTTCCAGCATAAACTATTTTTTATGCTTTAATGCAGACTTTGTATAAAATTCGCTGATATTGGCCCTTCTAAGTATGCTAACATTTTTTCTTTCAGAATTATCCATTTAAACGAAATAAATGTAGTAGTTAATAAGCAGCTTAAACTCCCCCTAAAAATAAAAATTAAATTTTCCAGTTTGACATCTTATTAAATATATATAATAGAAAGAATATTATAAAGGAGGCGACCTCGGTGATTTTCCATATTGCATCATCCTTAGAAAAATTTTTTTTTCGATTTTTTTGCTTTGCATTATTATTATAGCTTGGACATTCCCCTTTTATTCCCTTCAAACTATTTTTTCTAAACTAAAATTCGAAATAGTTTGGCAGATAGAGCCTTTTTAGTGGAGCAATGTTTTTGCTAAAGTGAGTATATTTTACGTTGCTCAAAACTTTAAGCGCGTTTTTCTCAAACCACGTTTTGCAATCGACGCAAAATTGATGTAATTCTGGCCCGTAGCTCAATCAAGAGGAAAAACATTTTTTACTAATTTTTTTTACTTCAAACTAAAAATAAAAAAAATTGAAAAATCAAAATTTTTTTTTTAAACGGACGTCAATTTTTTAAAAAAATATTGAAAAATATGTTAGAGGTACGGGCCAAAATTACATCAATTCTGATCATAACCTGAAGTTCCGGAATCATGGCTACCACCTCTAGACCTTTTTTTATCAGCCCTCGAATTAAAAATTAAAATTTTTTTTAGTATTTTTTCGAGGTGCCCTAGCGAGAAGTGAATTTGAAAATTCATACATTTCCTTAAAGCTAATAGGCAAATTTAGACCCTACACACTTTGCAAGTATAAACAACTATTTGAAATTTATTGAGAGGCAAATAAAAAAAATTTTTTTGCAGATTTTTACTCAAATAGCTATATCTGCCAAACTATTTCGAATTTTGAAAAATGGTTTGTGGGGAATGAAAGGGAAAAGTCCAAGCTATAATATATAAAAAAATAATAAAGCAAAACAAAAAAATTATAAATAAAATTAAAATAGGCTGAAGATCCCCTTAAAAAACTCGTGAATAATCGTCATAAAATTTAGAACCTACATCCATGTTCGTTCGTTGGTTCATTGAAATAAAAAATTTTAATTGTTTCTATTTCCATTTTTCTCCTCGCTTTCGACTTTTTAACGTCTTCTTCGCTCATTTTTGTTGTCATTTTCATATAAAGGCATGAATAAGCCGTCGTTTAAGTAATAGCTGCTTAAAATCTGTGGTAAAGCGGCCAAGCCATTAACTTTCAGGCTAAGTGCCCAAAATCGAATTTCTCCAAATATCTCGTATAGACCGCATAGAACTTAACAGAGCCTTTTTCAACTGAATCTTAACAGAGAACTCTGACAAGGTTCTGTACAGAGTGCAATCTAATGGCACCTACATTTATCAAGTTAATGGTTGGGTTAAGTAACCTGTCTTATATATTAGCCGGCTTTAGGTCGATTGTATTTGATGTGCTTTCATTTGAAGTAAAAGTTTGTTTGTATTTTTAATCTCCATTCCGTCCGGCATAAAAATATTTTCGTCATCAATGCTTTTATGAATAGAATTTTTTAGTTTAATCATAATCATTGTTGATCTTTGTCTTATTTTATGAAACGTACTGCCGGAATATATTTTTTGAATAAATATTTGATTATTCAAATATAATTTTATTCACAAAAAAAAAGTTGTCAATCCGGCCCAGTGTAAAGTGCGAGTATTCCATGCAAACAAACATTCAATTAAAGCATACTTTTGTGCGTCTCAAAATGGCGTCGCAGTTTTTCACACTGTTGCCGATTTTGCACAGTCAGGCACTTTTATTTGTTTCTTTTTTGTTTGCCTATTTATACCCTTGCAAAGGATACGCAGCTGCTGCATTTTTATGCACTTGGCTGGGTTTGTTTTTCATACGGAAGGGAAACTTCAAAGCCATTTATGTAAGGTCCACACATTGTCGAAAGAGTTTTGTTCTTGGAAACACTATCTGCTTTCTGATTCGGTGCTGTTATTGACCGAGACGAATTGCGGCTAACAATATAAATGAATACCTCAGAGGTCTAAGGCCGTAAAATATTTTGTTGGTCCAAAATTTCAATTTATTCTTGAACTTGGTGCCCGAGGGTGATTTAGTCGAAGGTTTTTCTATAATATATACGACCTGCTCTCTTGTGTATTTGTTGGTGCTTTCTCACTGACAGTTATAAATATTTAACTTTCAATATAAAAAACTTACAAGCACTTGTACATTTATTTAATATATTTTTTAAACTTGTTTTTATAGTTATTGGAACATAAATAGCATATTACAATATTACTTCGTTTATACACAAAAAATGTATCGTGAGAAATGCCCTAAAAAGTAGGCAAACTTTATTTGCTTTAATATTTATACATTTAAACGAGACGGCTCTGGAAACGTTATACATAGTTGAAACTGCGCATTTGTTTTAATTGTCGGAGCAGATATAGTTATGCAGAATAAATTAGTGTTAAGGAAAATATTAAAGATCAATATTTCTTTATTATTCCTTATCATGGTCATAGCATACTTTTAAGGGCATTTATCATGATAAACTTTGTTTGTATAAACGAGGTATATGTCTATAATTTTGTAGTCTATGGTGGCAGCTTAAATTCTTTAGTTGCTTTTTTATAAGAGGTCTCAAACAACATATATTGGGTGTGCAGATAAGACTTAAAAGATTTTTGTTTTATATTTTATTGAAAGTACTGCTCATCGAAGTATTGGCAAAACTTGGAGAAAACTCAATGCAACGGCTAATAATAGAGTTCGGTGGAGAGGAGAAGTGCTTGGTGCCCTGTGTCCCTCGAGGGAATAAGGTCCCAAAGAAGAAGGAGACTGCTCATCGTTAGCTCTGACTTTTTCTCACTTTTCTGTCATTTCATGGATTCCTTTCCAATAAAACTGCTCTTCTTTAGAGGCAAAGAATGTATCAAGTCAATTCTGTATACCTTCAACTAAAGTTAGGGAGCTCTGCATGGACCAGTGCAAGGTCTGGGATATACGACGGATGGGTTAGGACTCTCATTAGAAGTCAATGAAACATATAATGCTTTTACCTGCAGGCAGATCATATTTATTTTTGATTTTTGCCTCCCCTCCTGCCAGCCCGCAATTTAAAAAAACCTCATATCTTCCACAATTTTAAAGTTCGATGTTTCGGACCTTCAAGAGATTTACTTTACTCATCTTTATTTATCCATCCACCTTACATTGATTTCCAATCAAATGAACTATCGTCAAGTTATAAGCAAATCAAATAATTACGCTGGGCAGCACCGGCCGCAACCCTGATGGGCAGCACTCTTGTAGTTTAAATAAAAACTAAAGAGTTTATAACAGTTGAGCCTGACTGACTTTCTAACTTATTTTAAGTATGATTTCTTTCGAAGGAAGGATTTTATCAATTATTCAAAAGCTTACATGTTCGAATACATTTCCAAGGATTTTCAAGATTCATTTACAAAGAAATCAAGGATGAGTATTCAATGGAAGAAAATGCATCATAAGTTGAGTTGCAACAAATGACATTTATTTAGTTTATTTTGGGGCCTTAAAAAAATATAAAACAAAATATTTGTGTGTTCAAAATTAAAATATCTTAAAGAAATTTAGTCTTTTTTTTTACAGTTCTTTTTATTTTTTATTCTCAAAGTGATTTTTAGAGCACAAGGGTTTCGGTATCCTTCGTTTTGCCCTTGCTTGTGCTTACCTCGTTTTTTTTTTCTTTCTTTGTGCTTCTATACTCCGAGCATATGTGAAAGCAGGCGCTTTGTTCGTGTGGTGGTGGTGGTGATGGCTTCATTTGGCACACAAGAGCGAAGTGCAAAAAATAGAATGAAGAAAAAGCAAAATAAGCGCCCACTCATAGGTGAGTTGCCACTCATGGCTGTGTGTGAGTTGTTGTTGTTGTTGTTGCTGGTTTTGTTGCTAGTTGCTGTTTGTTTGTTGTAGTTGTAGTAGCTGCCACTAATAGTTTTTCAGCTCGTAAAAGCTTTTGTTGTGAGCCTTAGCCTGGCACTTCGATCTAAGTTGATTCGCTGGTTGCTGCTGCTGTTGTTGTTGTTCTGTGCTTACCGTGGCGGAAACTTCCCAGGCAATTTCCGCTTTAAGTACCATTAAATTCGTATTCGTTTTAATGAGCTCTCAACATGATGCTCGTCTCAGCTCACCCCATACCGCCCAGTCCACTTGCTTTATTTTAATGACATTCGATTTGTGTGTGTCTACATCAGGAAGCTTGCTTGCTGTTTGCCTTTTGTTTAGACAGGCTACGAGTTCACTTTGATGGCTTTCATCTTGAACATAACATTTTTGACCAGCAGACAGTGAAATCAGCTTAAAGAGGAAGAGAGACGAAGCACCTGCTGTGAAATCGATTCAATATTATCAGCAATCACAGTTGGAGAACTAATTAATTTTCAGTACGGATATTACGCATACGCCAGGTTAAACATGAGCTTACCAATGGAGTTCAAATTAAATATGTTAATATAATTAGCCTAAAGTTTACACCACTCTTCACTGAATATCTAATTATCTGCCCATCAAACTAACCCGCATATTTCCACACATTGTTTAATTTTAGTTTTGCTTGTCTTTAACTTTTTTTTTTTAGAACCAACAAAAACTAAATGCAAATAGCCCACATGCCAACGTTTCATGTTAAAAAATTGCTGCTGGGACCACCGAGGAAACTTTACATTAACCGGAAGCCCACAAAAACCTCAACATCAAACCCACACACACACACACACACACAACAGCAGGAAAGGGGAAATATGCGTCAGCAATACGAGAATGTAATAAAAATGTATAAAATAAAAATTAAAAACCAAAAATACAAATTAAAACAAAATGCCAGGCAAAAAAAAAGTATTGTTGAATCAACAACGAATTTTAGATGCACTTTTAAATAAACAAAATTACACAAAATGTTAATTTTGGAAAACAAAGGGAAAACTTAATCAAAGACAATTTTTCCATGATTTTTCTGTAGGGATATTTGAATATATCGATCAATTATATTGTTCAATATTAACCAGAATATGCCATAAATGACAAATATTATGTTAAAATCAAGAAACCGAAATTACTTAAAACCTTTTTTTAACATAAAGTAGACCGCATCAGCCCTTAGTCTGTTAAATTAATGTTAGTGTTAACATTGATGTGGAATATTATGCTCTGTTAATTTATAAATGTATTGTATAAATAAAATTATCTTTGTGGAATCGCCGGATTTGGTGACATATGGGTAGTGCGAACGATCGGTCAAAACTAGCTCTAATGAGAAAACTTTTTGCTTTCCATCGTAGCCACCACTCTCGAAACATTTTATAGTTTCACAGTAGTTTCAAATCGGAGACTTGCAATAGCGCATATAACGGTCGTCAAAAACCATTCTAGGAGAAAACCTTTTGTTTTCCATCGAGCGGACCTTGGATATAGAGCTTCCACCATTGAAATATCAAACGGAGACTAGCATAAGCTACATAAACAGTCTGTCAAAAACGGTCTAGTGAGAAAACTTTTTTTTTCTTCACTTTATATATTAGAACCACAATATCAAACGGACAAAAAACCGGCGTACACTGCCGCGTTAAAACCAAGACCGCGACGAGCAAAAGACGAAAACAACACCGGGAATGAGTTTTAAAAGCGGCCGATTTTGAATTCTTGTTTTTTTTTTTACTACATAGCTGCTATGTGTCAGATAAACACACATTTTGCTCTGTTATATGTTAGTTAATATGATAATATGAAAGAAATAAAAAGAAAATATTTGGGTTTGCAGCCATGTTAAGAACAAAAACCAAAGAACGTGTTGTGTTGTGTTTCTGTATTGCTATTCAACGCAGCTTAAATAAAATCTGATGTGGTTCATAAAGGTTACTTAATGTGGTCAGAAGATATTGAAAATGTAAACAATTTTATTCAAATATCTCTAGAACAAAAGGACCTAGGAAAAAATTTGACAATTGATTTATATTCAGCTCCTACAAATTTTGCTGTCTTCTCTGCTTACAAGGGTAAGCTAGTGAAATCAAACCAGATTATTCCACGTGCATTTCAAAATACTGGCGCTTAATTTTTTTAGCGGATGGAACAGTCTTTGATTTTATTTGAGCCTAAATACTGAACTGAAAAAAATATTTTTCATGTAATAATACGACTCAAAAATTCAACCGGGACTATATCTCGGTGTCACTGAAAATTCTTTCTATTGGTTTCAAACCTATCGGGTTTTGAAATCAGATATAGTTAAATACAACAGCCATACAATTTTTTAAGTAATTTTTGAAATGCAAACTAAGTTAATAATTTTTTTTGTTTAGGTTGCATTAAATGAATTATTAAACGAGAAGGCAAAGCTAACTTCGACTGTGCCGAAGTTTTAATACACTTGAAAAACTTTACTCCAACTGATTTAACTGGAAAAATACATAAAGGATATAGATATAAAATATTTAAAATTTTTAAATCATTGATAATAAAAATTTGATACCATAAAATATAATTTTTCTTAGTAAAACACATTTTCCGACCGATCGGTCCTATGGCAGCTATATGCTATAGTCATCCGATTTTGATCATTTTTTTCAAAATTATGTGAAAGCATATAAAACTAATATATACCAAGATTGGAGACGCTACGATAAAAAAAAAAGTTTTTCTCACTCGTTGTTTTGACCGACCTTTTACAGCTATCAGTCTCTTTTGATTTTCAAATTTTACTATAAAACCACGTGGGCCCAAAAGTTTTCTCTACAGATTATTTTTGACCGTCGTTTATGGCAGCTATACGCTTTAGTCACCCGATTTTGATACATTTTTCCAGAATTATGTGGAAGCATATAAAACTAAGATATACCAAGATTAGTGACGCTACGATGGAAAATCAAAAATTTTTCTCACAAAAACTAGTTTTAGACCGATCGTTCCTATGGCAGCTATATGATATAGTCATCCGATCCGGCCGGTTCCGCCATATTAGTTGCGTGCAGTAAAAGAAGACTCTATGCAAAATTTCAGCTCGATAGCTTTAAAACTGAGGGGACAAGTTCGCGTAGAAACAGACAGACAGACGACGGACAGACAGACGGACAGACAGACGGACAGACAGACGGACGGACAGACGGGAAATGAACTCAGCTCGTCGTCCTGATCAAGAATATATATAGTTTATGTGGTCGGAAATGATTATTTCTATGCGTTACAAACTTCTGGGCAAAATTAATATACACTTTTCAAGTGTATAAAAATGATCTAAATGAATCCCCATACGGTAGCAGGGGAAATTAGGGGAATTAAAGCGAAAATTTAATTCTGGCGTCTTCAATTCTTGAACGTTGTCGGTTTAAAGACTTACAAAAATCCAACTCGATCATGAATTGAATCCGCTTTGAATTTGAATTAATGCTTAAATTTCAGTCAAAAGTCTTTGTAAATGTAAATGTCGCCGTTTTCAAATAGATAGTCCGAATACACTGGCTAAGCCACCTTGTCACCATATTCAATAATCGAAAGTCTGTTGGTGTTTTTCATCTTGCTTAAGCTTTTTTAGTCAGTTCACATGTGAATAGATTTTGTCCGTGTACGTGTCGCGTCGTGTCAGTAATATCCGGCACGAACTCATCTCTTGTTCTTAACGGAAAGATAATGGACGCATGGAACTAAGGCACGCGACATGTTGCTAGAAGTTGTTAAATAAAATAACTCGAAACATTGAAAGCGGATGTCTTACCTTACCCACCATATTCTCCATAAAACATTTTTACGCAATAAATCCTTAAATGAACTTTTCGAAAAAATGCATTGAGCGTCGATAGCTTGCAAGCCATTTTTGACTTTCTCTAGGGCCATAAATAACTGTACAAATTCCAAAGAATGCTATTTGGAATAAATCAAAATGAATTGCATTTATTTTACTTGGGGGATTAAAAAGAAAAGCAAAGCAATGCAAAATATATCATAAGAAATCGCTTTATTAAAAAATATGTCTAAAAACTAAAATATATTGCAAGCCTCTTTAAAAATTGTAAATACTCTTTAAAATTAAATAAAAAAGTAAATTGCAAGTACAGAAAATGTATTAAATTTTTAGCACGCTCATTAAAAAAATATTAAAATAAAATTTCACTCACACTCACACACACACACACTAATAATGCCCACATGTATTGTAAAAAATAAAAATAAATGTGAAAATGTTTGCCTGATGGCAAAAACATGAGTTGGTCGCCAGCCGGGCTGACTGAGAAGGGTGAATCCGAGACCACATTAAAATTGGCATCACAAAACACACACACACACACACACACATGGACGCCTGCACATTAAAACAACGACATGTTGTGGCACCCACCCTTCGCCCTTCTTTGGCCACGCCCCAGTGCAAAAGATATGTGAATATCAAGATTTAATTTAAAGTTAACTAAGTAAGATTAAGCTTTACCAACTCACACACACTCACACACACACAGATACAACCATTTGCAGGGTGCAAATGTGTACGAGGGGCGGGGTGGTTGCTTATATCAAGTAGAGCAGAAACTCTTAATAAAGCAATTGCCTCAGGCAGTCAAAAAGTAAACGTCGACGTTGTGCAGCAACGTGATTACAACCAGGGATGGAGAGAGTACAACCCACGGTGCGGGAGGGGGTGGAAAATATGTAATGTCTGCATTCCGTACTCTCTGTGGTCTGTACTGAAATACCGTTTCATTCTCTTTTTTTGTTATCATTGAAGCAAACCCCTGACACAACTTAGTTGAGGATGCCCTGCATTGTTGCCATCGAGTCGAGTGGGAAGTTAATTGCAGCTGCTGCAGATGAAATATCAACTAACCAGCGTGTGTACGTATATATACATAATCAGTAATTCGAATGGAAGAAATATGAAACGCAGCATAACTGGAATCTGAACTAAATATAACTGAATATAATTAGCTTTCAACTATGGATTTACCAGGCAATGTGGATTTGGATTACACACCCAAAAGGTGGATAATTATTTCGCTTTTAATTGGGATTTGCCCAAAGGCATTACCTGCACGATAGACACGGCTTGCCTAAGATAGTTTTCATTTATTTAACGAGTGTTAGTTTCACACAATTGAAATTATGAGAAATGGAAGGTATCTTCTTACACACAACCAAAACAAAGACTATGTCTTTAGTGATTAGAAGCAAAATGTTATCATACACAAAATTAAAGAAGATAAATGTAAAAAAAAAAGTTTTGATAAGAAGAAAAAAAGGAAATTAATTATTCAATCCATTTGTTACTTGGTGGAGTTGCGGAGTAAAGATGGGAGTACGTTCAAAAATTATTTCTTTCGTTTTCAGTTCATTTGTTGCTTGCGTGTTTTCTACATTTGTCTTGGTTCTGTTTCACTAACGCTTCTGCTCATTGTACGATCAAGTTTACCTATACATTCTCATTCGTTGCAATTCTCACTCTGACTTACAGGTGTAAGAGGCTTTGGATATAGCCTAGAAAGAAAAGACTCTTTAGATCAGCAGAAGCAACAGAAATGCTTAAAGCCTTACAACCATCCGCCTCATTCAAGTAATAGTTATTTTATTTTATTTTTTTTTTTTTCAAAATTTTAAGAGTTTACTTAAAACTTTAAATCGATCATTTTTCAAATGTGTCAGATCACAGTAGCACCGTGCCACAACAAACATCAAATAGTTAAATCATATTTGTACTTGGAATAATGAATTTTGTATACGACCATCAACTACAAGTAATTAATTATTCTATATTGATTAATGGTCAAGTTAGATGTAAAAATGCCAGCACAAGAGGCAATGTTACGTGTTCGGCGCTTGGAAACGCTAGACATACGAAATAGACCAACGGATAAAATGCTAAAAACATCTGGATATCATAGGGATCAGCCACCTAAGCACACCAAACATGTTACCTTCAGTCAGAGGCAAGAAAATGAAGGGGAACGGCTTGTCAAAAATATTGAAATGCAACCTTTAATCGGCCTTACATCATGTCTGAAAGTGGGCTCCTCCAAAGATCAGCGAGTTAAAGCCGGTAAGTATAGGAAAAGTTTTAGGAAATACGTAAGAATGCAATGCAACGTTTTTAAACGAAAATATGCACAGACACGTATACAGGGAGTCAGAGTCCCTATTTTAGCCAAGCTATGATAAGCTAATTCGACGGAAGACAGTTACAATACGAGCCACTCAGCGGCACAGAGCCACACAACATCACCGCCACAGGCTCAGTACTGGGTCCACTGTTGCGGAACTCGATGTACGAAGGCTTAGGTTGATGGTAGTATTGGTAAAGAACATATGTCGGTCTTGACCTAGCAGCATAAAAGTGGTGAAAGCCCCATAAAATGAAGTGGGCAGCACGAAAATCAGATCCAAGAGGGCAATCCGCTATCTTGGAGTAATGCTGGACGCGCGACTCTCCTTTCGTGAGCATCTACACTCTAAAAAAAATTCGCCCTGTTTGAAAATCGCCCTGTAATTTAGAAAAATTGTCTAATTAACAAAAAAAGTTTTTTTGTATTTAGAAAAAAATCCCCCCTCAAGAGATATTTTTAGAAAAAACTTAAACCTAATCTAAAAATATAGGGCCAAATTGACCTTTGTTTCAAGTGCATAAAAGCCCTTAAAATTCCTACCACAATCCTTAATCAGGGTATTATTCTAAAAATAATTTTCAAAAAATGTATCCGTTGTTTTTAGAAAAAAAGGTTATAGTTCTTAGAAAATAATTTTCATATTTTTTTATGCTTTTAAGAAAATAATTTTTTATTTTTTAGAAATTTTTTTTTTCAATTGAGAAATTTTTTACTGATCATAAGAAAAAAGTTTTCAAAATCGAAGAAAACATTTTCTAATATTAAAGCTTTTCTGACCTTAGTTTAAGAAAAATTTGCATTGTATTTTCGAAAAATTGACCACAATATCTAGATTTGTTTTTTCTTAAAAGCACCTTAGGCTGGAAATTATAGCCGAATTTCTAATTTTCATGATGATTTTGGCCGATTTTTTTTTTAAAGTGTACAATTCGTAGACGAAAAGGCATATTCCACAGGGAAGGCACATTGCAGGATCATGGTAAACACGAGAGGGCCCAAGCAGGGGTGAAGACTTCTTCTCGTGAGTGTCCTCATATCGACGATACTATACGCTGCTCCTATCTGGGCTGGAGCTATAACGGTTCCTCACTACAATAAAGGTGTCCGTGCCACATATTGCCTATGCGCCCTAAGAGTGTGCTACGGTTTTAGAACAGTGTCTGATGACGCTGCTCTGGTCATTGCACCACCTCATCCCCAATATAAGAGAGTGAATAGATCGGATAAATGGTAAGGTAAGCTTCTGCTTTACCCAAATGCTCAGTGGGCACGGGTGCTTTAGAAGCTACCTGTATAGGATCGTGCAGGACACCTCGTCAGAATGCACATGGTGCGAAGGAGGTTTGGTGGAGAATGCAGAGCTCGCTCTCTTCTGCTGTGGCCGTTTTACAACCGCACGAATGGTGCTGGCGGCTCAAATCGGCCAAGAAATAACTGGCTATCTGTTGGATGACCGAAATGCATTTTTCTTCTAAAACTTCGGTGTTTTTTTACCGATCTTGTTGGTCCTTTCTAATTAGATAGTCATTATGTCTAAATTAATGTAATTTAAGCCACAAGGTTCTATCTGGAAAATCAACCCTATAAAGCTGATCTAGAGCAATTTGTTGACAAATAAAGGTCAGTTACTCAAAATTAATTATATCTTCATTCAATTTCAGGTGCCAATAATCCCGGCGAACGTAAGGTTCACAATTTGGCTGAAACAGAGAGTACATGTCGCTACCGCGCACCAGGCATAGATTTCCTTACATTTCACGATACGACTGTGCATTCCCAAGAGATCAAATTGAATCCCCCGGCTCCAATAATTAAGAATCTAAAGGCCAAATGTGACTTCTTTCCCAAACATGAAACAAAACAGCGACCCTTCAAAGAGCAGGCAACGCAAACACTTTATAGGTAAGTGTAAAGAAGTCAGGTACAAAATGCTGGCACGCACAAAATTTGGTGTAATCATACATGACATACAGGCCAGTTCCGGATTTCACTAAAGTGAATTCGAATGTGGTACATGATCACTTTTCTAAAAATCAATTAAGGTAATCGTTATCAAACCTTAAATTTTTAATTACTTTTAAGGCGACAAACTCGACTTCAAATGCATTAATATGATTCACTGAATAAATTTTGCACAACAACACATGTACCACATTCGAATTCGAATTCTCAGTTGAAATAGCTGCAGTATGCAGCTGACACTTGATGTGAAAGGTGGATTCTACGCTTCTCGTCAGCCTGTATGCTGCCAATTTTGCACTTTTAGCAAATGCTCTCAGCGGGCACCTTACCATGTATGTCACACATACAGTTCATGGTGGAAATATTCCTGGTGCGGCGGACGCGACCTGCTTTCAACTAAAAGTTTTTGCTAGATAAGAGGTGGCATCTTTTACTTCATCTGCACTCTGAAGAAATGTCGAGGACAAGGTGCATTTATCTTGGTGTGCCGCTCACTCAAAAGCTTTTATTTCATACCTTATATATTTTTTACTGTCTCACTCTTGCGCCTTTAGCAAAAGCTCCGCAATAACACTTTGAAGTCACCGCCACACCAGGAATTTATATACCCTGACACTAAGACGGGATCTACACGATGAAGCAAACTTTATGAAGTTCTTAAAAAAGCTCTTGCTTGTAGGAAAGAGGCGTAGAGGGACAAGCAACCCCACCACACCTCTTTCCCACAAACAAAAGCGTTTAGAGAAACTTCATGAAGTGTGCTTCATCGTGTAAATCCAGTCTAAGTAAAGTCCTTGAGTTTCATAGCTTTTCAGTCTAAGCAAAGCCTTTGCTCTCGCTGAATGAAAACTTTATCATTTTACGTAAAAATGTATCATTGGCCGTGTTCAGCAGATGAACTTGCTCCCTGATCAACGATTTATTTCTTGGTAATATATGTAGCCCACTTTCACTCTTGTGTTAGAGCTTTTTCAAAATGCAATTTAACCAGACCCCCTAAAAGTATGCTAAATAATAAGAGTAATTTTATTATTAAGCTGATCAGTGATCTAGAGTCTCTGCTGAACGCGCCCATTGTATTATTTTTATAACTTTCATCATCATATTTCAACTCTTAGGGAATCCTCGGCACAGACGGTGGCCTATTTACCCGAGATAATGGACAAAGAGTTAGATAAGGGTCTCGAGCTATTTAGTTTAGCTTCACTACTGACCGGCGATAAGCCACCTGATTTGTACGAAGTGGAAATACTGGAGCGCGCTCGAAAACGTTGGGCCTTCAAAAAGGCCCTAAACACTAACTTTAGCAGGCTACGAGATAAGGAACGCGAAGCCGTCAGGAAGAGTAAGTACCTAAAGATACTGGAAGCCTTCGAATGGGAGCATTGGATTGCGCGTGAGGAAATCATACAAGAATGCCAGATGAAACGATTGGAGATCGTAATACGCATGTTTGACAGGCGTGAGAAAGAGATGCATATGGCCTCAAAGAAGCGCTTGGAAATGGCCATTGCACCCATAGAGGAACGCCGGCAAATGGATTTGCAAAAGAACGAAATTGAATACCAGCGTGGCAAACGTCGCCTGGACGCAAAATTCTTCAAGACCTCAATCAAATGGCAGAAACAGAGCCCCATGTATGCCTTAGGTTCACCCTGCTCCGAGTTGTATGCCCCAATTATACGTAATGGTGTGGATCCAGCACGTCGCCATTTTGTGGGCCAAAATCGAAAAGTGTTTGATATGCGCATGGATGAACTGGAGCAACGTGTGCATATGAATAGTCTCAAATGTCCATTTAGCAAGCTGAAAACCTGGTCTAAGCCTAAAATAAAAGTCCAAGAGTTTGAACGGAATTTCTGTTCCGAGGAACATCTAAAAAAACTCTACGAATCACTGAACGGTCTAAGAACACAAGCGGATCAAGTAAAGACAACGCCCCTGTGTCGGAAGCAAAGACCACCACCCACGTCAGAACACGAATCCATGGTACGTTTGACCTATGAATACGGTGAAAGGGATATAAGTGCCTTCATCAAAGGACGTCAGAAACGGGGCGAAACACGAGGTTTTACCGATGCTGAGTTATGTGCCTTCGAGCAACATTTGCGTAGTGAAAAAATGGCAGAATTGACCTTAGCCGAGAAGGCCAAGATATTGGTAATGGAGCGCGAACACGAGGTACTGGAGAATAGCTTGCAAATGTATGAGGGCAACTGCATTGGTTGGCTTTTGCAATTCCTTAGCGAGGAAATGGCACGTTTGAAAGAGCAACGTAAGCTGCACTTCTTTTTCATATTAGCACAGAAAGAACGTTGGCGTCGCGAAGCGATCGAGGCGGGTCTAAGACAAAAGGAGAACGATATGCGTATTGTATACGAGGAATTGTACGAGGAGTGCAATAATGATATAAGCAATGAGTATATGAATACCTTACTAACCACAGATATAACACATTTAGTCGAAGGCGAGGCCAGCGAAAGAATTACAGAGCTCGCCAAGGGCATCGATGAGGATATGAAACGTTGGATGGGTAGTTTTGATTTGATACAGAATCCAGGCAACTATATGTCTCTACGTCAGGCGTTTATGGATATGGCTTTTCCCGACTTAAATGTCCTGTTAGTGCAACATGAAAGCTTCTTGATAGCCAAGTACATAGTGGAGGAGGTGATTTTCTGTAAAGTTTGGCATAAGCTAGAACCCTTTGATATAGCCAGCACTTTGACCAGTGATCTTATAGATCGTTTAATAGACAACGATCTATATTTATTCTCCACTGACAGCGAGAGTGAGTCACCACGTACCACGGAGTGGACTGAAGCTCAGGCTATTATACGCAAGCTCATACGTCAGGCGGTGCCGGGTCGACGCTGGAAAACGGAAAACGAACGTATAGCGCATGAGATATTTAATGATCTCCACGATGATTTGTTTAACGAAATTTTAAGAAAAATCGAAGCTTCATCCGAACTGCCATCCTCCGAACCTGTGGAATTACATCAGGCTTTTTCACGAACTGGCATGAGGCTGAGTGATAATATACGCCAAGTGAACGAAATGCAATTGGAGGCTAGAGGGAGAGATCCCGTCTCAATAGCGGATACGGAAGTATTGCATACACAATTTTTAAAGTTAACACTGAAACTAAAGAATGAAAAGATTACCAGAGATCTGCAGGGCTTTGACATCTATCACGGAGATGATAACATTAAGGATGATACCTCAGATAAGGAGATTGCCAGTGGTATATACCAGCAATCTTCAGATACTCCGACTGAGCTCATCAATGTTTGTAGTATTGAGCGCACTTTGGATATAATGGAGATAGAAGACTTGAAAGTGTATAAAGGAGGAAGCGATGCCAAGAATAAGCATCAGACTCCCTCCTCCTCATTAAGCGATATTGGTATTGATTTTGGTAAAAAGTTAACAAAAACACCTCCAACAGAAACTGACAGCCAATCCCAGACCTATCCCGAAGATGTGCTAATGGGCATACTAAGAAATATCATTGACAGCGATTCCTCTGCAGAAGAGGCCAAGGGTAAACTATGGTATCATCGTTTTTTTTAATACTTAAGCTAATTAATTTTAATCCACTCTCTAGACGAGCTTAGTGTAGCTGATGAGGCAAAAGATGAATTGGAAATGCCACTGGTAACATTTTATCCGGATAATATGTATGCCAGACGCACCATCGAGGCTCGGGAATTAGTTCCTCCTACTTCGAATACTTCGGCTGAGCAGCCAAAAAAGAACATTTTATTACCAAAAAAAAAAAAGAGCGATGCAATACCTGGGGAACTTAAGGAGGAAGCTCAACTTAGATCAGACTTGATATTTTTAAAATCGAGGTCCATTACTCCTGTAGGATCAATAGTCCCAGGCGAAACAAAAAAACAAAACGATTAAGTACAATTAATAATTTCATTACATGTAATTTATTTATTTTTGTACATTATATATTTTTCAAATAAAATTTAAGGGAAAAATTTCATTTAAAAAACTTCGATTCCAAATCTAAATATATTAATTATATCGATTGAAATCAGTCCATATAGTACATTATTGCCTTGATAACCTGAAGTTATTATAAATGTACTTAATGTGAAATGACGAATTTGAAGGCGGAGTCCATTACCAGCTAAAGCCTAGCAAAAGGAAGCGTTGTTCTATTGTCTAAAGGAAAAGAACGCATAATAATCTTTCTATAAACATAAAATAGGGAACATAAAAATACTGCAAAGCCAAAATTTAAATTAACGAGGAAACACTACCTTAAAAAATTGCTTAATTTGAAGATACAGTATCGTAGTGTTTACATCATTAAACTCATGGATAAAATGAACCGAACGGAACCGTTTTGGTAGGCTGTTTTCGGATCGGTTCAGCATTTTTGAAAGAACACTGGTTCGGTTCTTGGTTCGGTTCAGAACCGGTTTACATCCCTGGTTTTCTAACAAATACTACGCGTATAAAAAATCATGCTTTTTTGCCTATCAAAGTATGTAAACTTTAATTTCTTCAAATATTATTTTTTAAACGAGATAAAGTCAGTTATGCCTGCATCGTACATAATCCACATTGTGCATTCACTCAGATTGTCGGATCACTCAAGGGTATACAAAAATAATAATTGTTAAGGCTACTAAAAGACAAATATTTTTCCCTGATTATTTATATTCATAAAAATAGCATACTTTGAAGGGCAAAGTCGCTGATTTTTTTAAGACTCATTTTTTGACTGATCATTTGTGTGACAGCTAAAGGATACAGCCACCCGATTATTATAAACATTTTAAACAAAATTTTATTTTTTAATTTCGATCGATTTTATACATATAAATCAAAAAAAAATATTTAGTTTATATAGTTGCAGTTGAAAAATCATTGATGCTTATGATCATTATGCTCATGGTGATTATTCCCGATTTTTTCGTATGTAATCAAAGCATATTTAATACTTATGCTTTATGGATTCAAGATGCTAGATGGATTCAAGATCATCTACGGCATTTTTTTAGATTTATATGAAATCGGTCAAAGTTATCAATAATAATAACACTGTGATAGTATTTTTTCAAAAAATAAAAAAGACAGGACCGAACTCGACGGTTTCCCCCTATTTCGGGTCCTAGGAATCGAACTGCATCATTACTTTTTTGAGTTTTTTAAGTTTTTTACGAAGTTACCATTTTTTTGTAAATTCCAATGATATGATATATTACTCTTGCAAAATCTAAATAAATAGTTTTAAATGTCCTCTAATTTACTTCATTTACAGTTTTTCGATATCATTGTGCATTCAAAAATTTTTTTTTTACATATTTTTTATTACCAAAATTACATTAAATTAGAAAATATTTAATTAGAAATCAAGTTATTGTTGGAGAACAAAAGGGAAGACATTAAAAAATGATTTTATTTCGATTTTACTTAATATTTCAAAATTTTAAATAATTAGTAATTAGTAGTATAGTATAGTAATTTTATTGTAAAAAGGTTTCAATTATTTTTTTATTATTTTTTTGGACCATAACTTTTGAAAGCGCAATGATATCGAAAATCTGTAAATGTAGTAAATTAGAGCACATTTAAATCTATTTATTCAAATTTCACAAGAATCAGATAAAATTTTTTTAGAATTTAGAAAAAAATTTAACTTGATGAAAAACTTAAAAAAAAAATTTGTATGAAGCCATCGTTATAACTCATAAAACTAAAGATGCAGTTCGATTCCCAGGGCCCAAAATAGGGGAAAACCATTAAAGTTGACCATGTCTTTTTTTTCGACTTGCACAGTGTAATTTATTATAAACGAAAAGAAATTATAACAATTTTTAATAACTATTACTACATGAAGAAAAAATCTGACCCCAACAATTCTGTTATATTACATAATCTGGTCTTCTTACATCGCTATATATTATTCGATCATAATAAAAATCATTTAAATTCGAATACTCTTAAAATGGTTATTATAGGTATTACACACGAATTGCCCGTACATAATTGAATAAAAAGTGGAAAAGGAAATAAAGTATTTTTTTAGTAATCGAGTAATTATTCGATTTTTCTCTTTAGTTTTTTTTCTTGAATATAAAAATTTCATAAAAAAAACCTAGTATAAAAGCAATATGAGAGTTATTTAAATCAAAGGAGTTTGTATACCAAATAAGGTTACTCTAGCTCCTATAGTCTGTGACAGGATCGCATTGGGTGTTAATGCTGATTAAGAATATATGAATATACTTTATGGGATGGGAAATATTTACCTTTGCCTGTTACATACATTTGCCAAAATTGTGTATACCCAATATACGAATTAAGTAATGGGTACGTAAATAAAAATGAGGATAATAGTAGGTAGCATACATCGGGAATGTTTTATTATGAATATGGACTTCATTTGTTCAAACTAATCACCAGTAAATATAACTTTGATGTGGAATTAATAATATAATTATAGGTGGCGCTAAATCCTATGTTTCAGATTGGCCTAATATCTATGAATTCTGAAATGCCAGGTAAAATCGGATAAAAAACACGAATGTTATGCGTGAAAGGATTTTGAATGCTTTTTAGCATACACTTGCAAAGTGTATATTAATTTTGCCCAGAAGTTTGTAATAGAAATAGAAATCTTCATTTCCGACCCCATAAACTATAAATATTCTTGATCAGGACGACGAGCTAAGTTCAATTCCGTCTGTCCGTCCGTCCGTCTGTCTGTCAGTCGTCTGTGTGTAAAGCTTCGTAACTCTTCGCTCCGTCATATTTTCGTGCTAAATGACTATTGCTGGCGTGTTTTATTGCAAAATGGAGTTTCTACCAGCAGGACCCGGCTTACAAATTTGTTGGTATGAAATGTCGCTTCTAGGTATTGTAAATTCTATCCCATTGCTTAAAAGATAGACTCAGCAGGCCAATACTTTCATTAGAAAATGAGACACACAAAAATGTACAAACAAAACAAACATCAAACACTTACATAATACATATTGTCCGCGTAACTTTATCGCAGTTAGTAAGTTAGTTGTAGGTACTCTCAAAGAATTGCAGGACAACCGCAAAAATGCCAGCACAGGTAAAACGTTCCACCAAGGAGCGTGTTCTACGGGTCATTCATGAGGCACAAGATATGCGTCATAGCAGTTCGACCACAACGCTTACTTCATTTGGTGGGCATGTAGAGCAGCCTCCTAAGCACATCAAACGTGTCACATTCAGTCAAAAACGTGAGAATGTCGAGAAACGAATGGTCAAGAATAATGAGATGCAAACTGGATTGGGTTTAACATCATGTCTGATAACGAGCTACTCCAAAGACCAACGAGTAGAAGGTGGTAAGTACATATTTATAATTGATTTTAAGGACCTAGTAAGAGGAGATGGCTTTTTTTCAGGCGCCAACAATCCCGCCGAACGTACAGCGGGCAAACTAGCACGCACAGACAGCGAGTGTCAATACAAGGCACCAGGCATTGATTTTTTGAAATATGGCAACACGACGGTCTGTACCCACGAGATCAAGTTGAAACAATCGGCACCCTTGAACAAAAAACCACAATCGAAATATGAGAACCCAAAACCTTTTAAAGAGCAAGCCACACAAACACTTTATAGGTAAGTAAATATCAGATTTATCAGAATATTTTATTCTTGGTCATAGTGTAATCATGGTGGAATTATGTACCTAGTGTGGCGGTACAAAAGCTTTCATATCGTAGCTTACATTTTGTCAGTTTTATTAGTGCAAACGTCACTCTTGCGCATTGACTCAAAAGCTACGAGTTTACCAATTTTATTCTTTGCCGCACCTTATAAGGTGCACCTTGAGTGTAATTCTAATGGTCTCAGTCAAGGAGTATTTCAAAAGCTTTCAGCAAAAGCTCTCAGTTGACAAAGGAGAGCGGCGTGGTTACCCTTTCTGATACACCTTGATTTTCTTCTCTAGCAAGAGAGCAAAGCAAAATCTTTTTGATCGTAAAGCTTTAAGAACGAAATACACTAACCCATGGTGTAATTATACCTGGTGTGATGGTGACTGAAATTTGTAAAATTAGAGCATTTGCTTAATGCGCAAGAGTGAGACAGACAACATTTGCATGAGGATAAGCGCTGCACAAAAAACAACATCCAATTTTTCCAAACAATCGAAATGCGATAAGTGACCTTATGATGTTATGCTATGAGCAGGGATTAATCCCGAAACGAATATCGGTTCCGGTACCGGTTCCGATACGTAACGAAATGAGAATTTGGGTTAAAGGTTCTATTATGGCTTTCTGTTTATTTCGGTTTTTGTTTTCGATACGGTACTCAGATTTTGATTTCGGTATACCAGTGCGTATCTATACAATTATAATTTATTGTTTAATATTACAAAAATTTTAGTTATTTCAAGATATCCAAAAAATGAATGGATGTAATAGAACTTAACAATTGTGTTCTTAGAATATGCCACAAAAATAAGTTTTGTTTTAAATAAGCCGATCTCTTATTTTTGGACGAACAATTTCGCAGAAAACTTTGGACCACGCTTGTGGTGGTATCCCTACACTCAGAAAAAAAAAACAACCTAGAGTTAAGGAATTCTCTATTCTTATGTCTCATAAAGCAACAAATATTTCTTAATAATGATTTGAAATAACCTGCTTTAAAATCTACCGTATCTCCGTTTAAAACGAAGATATTTTATATAGATAGATAGATTTAATAGGATAGATTTGAACCCATACTATAAGATATAGTTCAATATAGCTGATCATACGTTGGTAAAAAAATATATCAGCTCGAAAAAATTCGAAAACAGATTGAAACATAAAATCTGTCTTAGCTTTTCAATTTTTCGAAAGATTAAACCCATTTTTTTAGGGCGAAATTTGATTAAAATCCAAAAAGCAAGGATTTTTTTAAGACTTAGAAATCCATTACATTTATTTATAGGGTTTATATTGACCCAGGAAAAGTTTTTCGGCTTTTAGAAAGAGAATTCAATTCTGGTTATTCTTTAAGGCCAGTTGAAATATATATTTGAAATAATCATATATTAATAATAAGAAATCGAAACAATACCGGTATTAGCGTTTCGGTATGGTTCCGGTTTTTTCGGTTCCTATTATAACGGTTAACGGTTTTCGGTTCAAAAAAAATGTTAATATCGGTTCGGTTTTTTTTATTTTTTTTTTTTTATTTATATTTTTTTTTTTCGGTTTCGGTTACGGTTTTTTTGTTTTGAATTTTTTTTTCCAACCAATGGTTTTTTTGTGGTGTTTTATTCCAAAAAAAAATATTATATAAATTTTTTTAATATAAAAAAATTAAATTTTTTTTTTTTTTTTGTTTTTGTTGATTTATCAAGTATACCTTTCACAAGAGATTATTCTTAATTTTTCACAAAAGAGATCATAGTCGGTATTTCCGGGTCCGTCGGGTAGGGTCCGTGCAACCCCAGTTCGTAGCTAAATTTTAAAAATGTTATTTTTTCTCAACTCCCAACACATTATTTTAATTTTCAGAGAATCCTCAGCACAGACAGTGGCCTATTTACCCGAAATTATGGATAAGGAAATGGATGAGGATCTAGAGCTTTTTCATTTAGCTTCCCTACTGACGGGCGATAAACCACCAGATTTGAACGAAGTGGAAATACTAGAGCGCGCTCGCAAACGCTGGGCCTTTAACAAATTTTTAAAGACCAACTTCCGAAATAAACTAAAGGAGGCGCGTGAAGCTGCCATGAAGGGTAAATATCAAGCCATATTTGAAGCCTTCGAATGGGAGCATTGGATCGTGCGTGAGCAATACATACAGGAATGTCAGATGTCACGTTTGGAGATAGTGATACGTATGCTAGACAGACGTGAGAAGGAAATGCATATTGCCTCAAAGACGCGCATTGAGATGGCCTGCCAGCGCATTGAGAAACGTAAGCAAATTGATTTGCAAAGAAACCAAATTGAATACCAGCGTGGCGTACGTCGTCTAAAGGCAAAATTACACAAAAACTCACTCAAATGGCAAAACAGAGTCCCATATATGCCTTGGGTTCACCCTGTTCCGAGTTCTATGGTCCAGTAATTAGACACGGTGTGGATCCAGCGCGACGTCACTTTGTGGGTCAGGGAAAAAAGACCTTCGATATGCGCATCGATGAGCTGGAGAAACGTGTGGATATGAATAAGTTGCAGTGTCCCTTCACCAAGCTCAAGAAGTGGTCCAAGCCCAAAGAGTATGTCCAAGAGTATGAACAGAACTTCCTTTCCGATAAAAATCTTCAAAATCTGTATGAATCACTCAAGGGTCTGAGGACACAGGCCACCAAACAGAAGTCAGCGCCCAAGTGTCTGAAGCGTAAACCGCTCCCCCCGTCGACGAAAGAATCCATGCTACGTTTGACGTATGAATACGGTGAAAGGGACATAAGTGCCTTCATCAGAGGACGTCAAAAGTGGGACGAGGTACGAGGGTTTACACATGCTGAGTTATGTGCCTTCGATCAACATTTGCGTAGTGAAAAAGCTGGACAATTGACCTTAGCCGAGAAGGCCAAGCAATTGGTAATAGAGCGCGAAAACGAGGTACTGGAGAATAGCTTGCATATGTATGAGGGCAGCTGCATTGGTTGGATTTTGCAATTCCTTAGCGAGGAAATGGCACGTTTGAAGGAGCAACGTAAGCTGCATCTCTTTTCCATATTAGCACAAAAAGAACGTTGGCGTCGCGAAGCGGTCGAGGCGGGTCTACGACAAAAGGAAAACGATATGCGTTCGGTTTACGAAGAAATGTTCCAGCACTGCAATGCGGCCAATACTGAGATAGGTAATGAGTATATGAAAACCATACTAACCACTGATATGGAACATGTAGCCGAAGGCGAGGCCAGCGAAAAAGTAAGCGAGCTTGCCAAGGGCATCGATGAGGATATTAAACGTTGGATGGGTAGTTTTGAATTCATACAGAATCCAGGCAACTATTTGACCCTACGTCAGATGATTATGGATATGGCTTTTCCCGACTTAAATGTCTTGTTAGTGCAACATGAGAGCGACTTGATAGCCAAGTACATAGTGGAGGAGGTGATTTTCGGCAAAGTTTGGCATGAACTGGAACCCTTTGATATAGTCAACACTTTGACCAGCGATCTTATAGATCGTTTGATAGACAACGATTTACATTTATTCTCCACGGATAGCGAGAGTGAGTCGCCAACTACCACGGGTTGGACTGAAGCTCAGGCTATTATACGCAAGCTTATACGTCAGGCAGTGCCAGGTCGTCGCTGGAAAACAGAAAACGAACGTATAGCGCATGAGACCTTTAATGATCTGCACGATGATTTGTTTAACGAAATTTTAAGAAAAATCGAAGCTTCATCCGAAATGCTGCCACCCTCCGATCCTGTGGAATTACATCAAGCTTTTTCACGAACTAGCATGAGGCTGACTGATAATATACGCCAAGTGAACGAAATGCAATCAGAGGCTAGGGAGAGAGATGCAATTTCTTTAGCGGATACGGAAGTATTGCATACACAATTGTTAACTTTAAAGAAGAAACTAAAGAATGAAAAGATTACCAGAGATCTGCAGGGATTTGACATTTATCGCGGAGATGATCCCATTAAGGATGATACCTCAGATCTGGAAATTGCCAATGAGGTTTACCAGAAAACTTCCGATCTTGAGGTTAAGCTAGTCGATGTTTGTAGTATTGAACGCACATTGGATATCATAGAGATGGGAAACTTGAAAATGTTGAAAGGAGGAACAAGCAATAAGCGTCAGTCTTCCTCCTCCTCCTACTTACTAAGCGATATAGGTATTGTTTTTGAAGAAAAAAAACCGAGAACACCTCCAACAGAAATTGACAGCGAAACCCAGACCCATACCGAAGATGTGCTAATGGAAATACTAAGAAATATCGTTAGCAGCGATTCAGCTGCAGAAGAGGCTAAGGGTAAGTTATGGTATTTTCAATTTGATATTTTAGCTAATCAATTTTATCCCACGCTCT
The DNA here is from genome assembly GCA_018904225.1 of Lordiphosa mommai. Classification (NCBI taxonomy): domain Eukaryota; kingdom Metazoa; phylum Arthropoda; class Insecta; order Diptera; family Drosophilidae; genus Lordiphosa; species Lordiphosa mommai. The sequence continues at coordinate 98,602 of JAEIFT010000156.1, forward strand.
AGAAGCCTTAATTGAGACAAATGCTTATGAAGCAGAAGAAGAAGCAGAACTTACAGAGTCACTGGTAACCTTTCAAAAAACCGACGAAACTAAGCAATTAGTAGTTCCTCCTACTTCGAATATATTGGCTGAGAAGTCGAAAAATGCTTTACGAAAGGGCGCAAAGACTAAGGCTCCGGGCGAACAAAATATGGAAGCTTTAATTAGATCTCGTTTGATGTTTTTTAAACCAAAGGATAAACTCGAGGAGGAAAAGCGTGCAAATTCTTTGACAGTACAATTACCTAATGAACCACCCAAAACTCCCAAATGATTGGGAACAATTAATAATTCCATTATATATATTAGGTATTTATTTTATACAATATTTATAAGGGTAATAAAAAAAAGTATTAGATTACAACTGAATGAAAAAATTAATCAGAATTATATTAATAATGATGGCAATTAATCAGTAGTAAAGTTGGGCGCATATCGGAGTTTTAATCGTGACACGAGATTTCAGATTTCGTGCGTGTCAGTTTTAATCCCACAAAACACACAGAAAAACGCTACACAATCCCACACTTCTTGTATCGACTTAACAGAACTGAAATACTTTATAACTACAGTAATTCAAAAAGTTTTTGAACAAAGGAAAATATTTAAAATTTTTTCCACTTATTTTGCAAAGTGAAAGTACCTTCTCTGATTGTTTAAATTTGTTTAATATTTTATTCTGATTATGTATGGTTATAAAAAGCCATAGAAAGAAATAAAAACAAAAAATAGTAGCTCAAATGGTAAATTAATTACACTGTGATACTTTTTTTCAAAAAATAAAAAAGACATAACCAACTTTTACGGTTTTTCTCTAATTCGGGCCTAAGGAATCAAACTGCATCATTACTTTTTGAGGTTTTGGTTTATAAAAATTTTTTTTTAGTTTTTTACGAAGTTAAATTTATTTGTAAATTTCAAAAATTTTATATATTATTCTCGTGAAATCTAAATAAGTAGATTTAAATGTCCTCTAACAAAATACATTTAAAACGATAATAATACATAATAATATAATAATAGATCGAAAACGATATCATTGCACATTTAAAAGTTATAGATTAATTACAATTTTTTTTACATAATTTTTATTACCAAAATTACATTAAATTAGGAAATCTTTAATCAGAAATCAAGTTATGGTTTGAAAACAAAGGGGAAGACATTAAATAAAAATAATGTTATTTTATATCATATTTGAAAATTTTTAAAATAATTTGTGGTAAAATTTTTTATCTAAATAAGGTTTCATTTATTTTAGTTTTTGTACCATAACTTTTGAAAGCACAATGATATCGGCAATCTGTAAGTGTAGGAAATTAGAGGACATTTAAGTCTTTTTATTCCGATTTCACAAGAATCAGATATAATTTTTTACAATTTATAAAAAATTTCAACTTGATGAAAAACTTAAAAAAAAAAATTTTTGTTCGAACCCATCGTAAAACTCGTAAAACTAATGATGCAGTTCGATCCCCAGGGCCCGAAATAGGGGAAAACCGTTTAAGTTGGTCATGACTTTTTTTTTGGCTTGCTCAGTGTAATTGGTCCCAGTCAGCAGATAATTTCAATTTGCGATTCATAATTTACGATTTGCGATTGCTTTAAAGTCACTGCTAAATTGCATTGATTGCAGGGCTTAAGAAATTCAGTGGGTTTAGTTCTTTTTGTCAAAAAATACACTCACTTATATTCAATATTAATGTACTATAAACAGTTGGTCACACAGAAAGTATCAATATAAATGCTTTCTGCAAATTTACCAATCGCAATCGGCTATCACAGCGTTCAGCAGATAAAATCGGAAATCATAAAACATAAATCGCAAATCGAAATTATCTGCCGAATGGCCCCATTGTTTCTACACAAGTTTTTCACGCTAAACTCGAATCTATACTACATATCCCTTATGGATTAACTATAATTTATTAATTGTATATTAATGTATCTGTAAGTGGATTCGCCAAAATCAACGGTACAGGGTATTTCTTCTATTCTATATTTTTTATTTTTTTTTAATATTTTCTTCTATTCTTAGTCGGGCCACTCGACTGCAGCGCTCTTACTTGTTTCTTCAGCGTATTAAAAAAAAGTCCCCGAATTCTGCGCTAACCCTTTTTCCCATAGCTTAAAAGTTTGCGTCATTTATAAGCACAGCTATTAGAGCCATTTAGTACAGCTTTAAAACCCGTTAAGCTTACCACCGAACTACTATATAGAGATTGCGACTAGTCCTTGAAAATACCGTAAAAAATTATAAATAGAATTATTAAAGGTGTGAACCTCTAAATATATACTCACTAGTTAGTTTTTCCATTTAGTATTAAATAACTAAAAACAATTTAATTTTAATCGGGTGTTATTTTGATAAAAATAATAATAATTTAAATAAAATGTACACATTCTAATGACAAACTATTTATAATACCCGCATAGTGAATTAATCAAAAACCAAGTATTCAGCGAAAATCTGCAATAAGTCTGCATGTGTATTTAATTTAATTTTTAATACCCTGTTTTGATGTAAAATCGGTGAAAAGGGTATCATGAAACTGTGGAAATGTGGGCAACAGGCAGAGGAAGTCGTTTATTAAGCAAATACATGCGAAGTTCTCTATTACGAACTTAAGTGCAAACAAATTGCCTGTATTATGAATTCATTTACAGAACTTTAGAAGGTCGTTTTATTTTAAAAATTTTCCATATTACGAATTTTTTGTATAACGTAGATTTTTGCTCCCCTTGAGATTCGTAGATTTTTGCTCCCCTTAAGATTAGCTATATGGAACTTTATATAATTGATCAGCTTCAACAGCCCAGTCAACACTGCAGGAAAAATGTTCCCTGCCCACCTTACATGCCGGAAATCTGTCAGAGTCACTATTTTATATAAAAATAATTACTCACGCTTATCTTTACCCAGAAAAAAAATGCATTCAAAATTTATTAATGTCCGTAAATGAATTTAGACCAGTGTAGGGCAAACAATACAATCACATTTTAGCTATATATGTGTGCGTGGCAACCGATACAAATTCACAGCAGCGCAGCGAGCTTACAGTGTCTGTGTGCGACGTCGCTGCTACAACGACCTTTGCCTATTCAAACGCCATACGTACGCGCCCTACACTGACTTAACCGTTTTGTTCTTAAAATTTGAACATCATAATTTTCTTTTTTTCTTAAGTTACGAGAGAAGCCATTCTTAATCCTTAAAACATAAAAGTAAGAATAATAAAAATGTAACAGAACACATTTTATTTCAAATTGAAGCCACTTTATAATCAAAAAACCATCTTAAAAAAATAATATTGTTTCCTGATTTGAAAATTCCATACATTATCTTTTGAGATCGTCTATTATTAATTTTCCCCTCTTTAAGTACGGAGTTCTTGATATATTTTTTCTGAGTGTATGTCAGTTTGTTTATTTATCTGTTTTTAAAATCTTAGTAAGATCAGACAAAAACACGGACCTTATAAGCAAAAGTTGAATCAGACATAGGGACAGCTACGCGACGAACTTTAGGTACACTTAGAAAAAAAACCAAGATCTTTGTAGTTAAACAATAAATTTTAATTTAATAATTAAAAATTCTTGATTCAAGTACAAAGTTCTTATATCAAGTACGATTTTTCAATCCCGAAATACTTGATGCAAGACCGTTTTGAGATATATTAAGTACATTTCGATCTTTATTAAAATCTTTTTGATCATTCTTTTAAGTCGCAAAAGTCATAAATCAATTATAACAAAATATATTTTCTTCAAGTTTAATAAATTCTATATTATTCCCCCAAAACATAAAATAAGTACAAAATATTCTTGGTTAGGACCATTAAATTCTTAAGCTGTTTTCAATTTGTGCTCGAATTGATGTCTCTGTATCAGTACAGTGATAGAACCAGTTGGGAATTTTAAGGACAGATTCGTGTTGACATATTATGCATTTTCCATTGCATACTTTTATGGCTTGACATTTTAAGATTATTTCGTGCTTAATCTTAGAAATTTTGTACATAAATAAAGAATGCGTTTTCTAGAATTTTTTGGCAAACTGTAAGTACGAAAAATTCTTGATTCAAGAATGTTTGTTTTCATTTTAATGAAATTAACGCTCGTTTTTGTACTTAAGAATGTTTTATACTTAATTTAAGTACACTAAAGCAGACTTAGTCACAAAGAGCGAGGCAAAAAAGTGAGAGTGTATTGGTGTGCGAATATAATGCGACGCAAAGTGGCTCGAACCTACCTTGTTGAAGGCTACGCAAGCACTGATTGGTTTTGCTTGATTTTTACTCTCTTTGCGAAGGGCTCGGCATGTGTTCGGCCCGTGTCTGTGTGAATTTGCCGAATGTGTTCGGCCGCCTGCGTCTTGGACGACAACGTCTGCACTAAAGAACAAAATGTATTTGAAATTTTAAGTACAAAATGGTATAAATTCTATACCGATGGTACTAGAATTCTGCCAGTCATGTTTTTCTGAGTGTATGCATACATTAGGCTGCAAGCAAACTAGAGGGTATGTTGGAGTCGGATCACTCGAGTATTTAATTTGATTTCACGCCGGTCCGCCTCCACAGTCGGACTTTATTTTATATTAATTATCGTGCGATTTAAAAACGTTCGTTTTTGCATTTTATATTTATTTATTTTGATTTCATTTGAAGTTTTTTTTTTTTATTTTCCTGCATATCCTGACTGGCATTTTGTGTGCAATTAAATTGCGTAAGCGTTTATTGCTCCCGGTTGTCTATGGTTTTTATTTGTGCATTATTTTTTCTGCACAATATTTATTTTTAATTGGGTTTTTATTTCGTACAATTTTTCTGTTTCCGTCCAGTTTATAATGAGCATCACGGGCATTAACGTTGTTGTTGTTGTCGTTGTTGTTGTGCACCGGCAAGCACAACTTTTACGGCAAAGTAAATTCGCGCCTACTTATGCATGTTGGGTTTTAAATGAAGTGTGGCTTCATTAAATATGAAAATTAATGCTATTTGTTTTCATTAAATATTCATAACTAGATTGTGCATTCGTGCATGATGGCCGGAATATAAATAAATACGTTTATGCTAAAGTTTGATTTCAATAACATTTTTGTAAAACTTTTGCTGGCCATAAGTGCATTTTGCATAAAATTCGTGCAAAATTATGCAAAAACTTTTGGCATGTACATTTTTCAACGACACGTTAATCAAATGCCAAAACAGATGCCGACGCCCACATCAAAGAACCGGGTCATGGCAGGCAGCAGGAGAGTTGGCTTAAAAGCTTCAAAAGCATCCAATTTATTTTTGGCAGGACCAAACACCACTTTTATGAAGCGCGAAGCATTAAAAATCATATAAAAATTTCGCCCTTTGACAATCCCAATCCAGCATGCCAGGCTCTATTAAGGCTTTGGGCAATGTGTGTCTGACAACAGTCGCCCTGCCTCTGCCGCTCCCCTCGGCGCACAGCCGACCAACATCAACTGCAGACTGTTATACTTTACCCACCCCAAAAAAAAAGTATGCTCCGGTCCAACCCCCGCATTTTGTGCTGATTATAAAATGCAAAACTAGCTTTACGAAAACTTGCTTTTATGTTTACATTAAATTCGGTTTTTTTTGTGTTTTTTTTTTCTGGTCTGTTTGAGATAATAATAAAAGGGATTTTTCTATTTTGGTGACTGGCCCTTTAATGTCGTTGCTGTTATCCTTGTTGTTGTTGTTGTGACTGTATTTCATGTGTCCAAGTTGTCGCTGCTGCTGGGTGCTGCAAATAATATGCAGCTTGGCCATGTAATTTGGCCCTAGCTGCACAGATTTTGTTACCACATTGCAAACAGAGACAATGGGATGGAATGGGGAAAGTGGATTTACAATTTTAGCCATTTTTTATTGGTTGAAAAGAACTACAAAATGAAATGAAGCGAACGATTTTAGTAAATTTGGAAGTTGAGAAGAGAAGAAAAATATTTCGGGTTGTCTCGATTAACAAGGAAATTATTAATTAAGACTTTTAAAATATTTTAAAATGTTATGTGCCATTCATCGCATATAAGGACTGGCAACTCTTTACAGTGAAATTAAAGCGATTAAAAGTGAGTAAAAGACAAATCACGAAGATGTGCAATTGTGTGTTAAAGGTAGAAACATTTTCGAGCCATTATAGTATATAGAATAAGTTTTGGTACATACCATCAAAAGTACACACGTTTTTCGTATTGGCGGAGCGAAAGAGAATCAAAACAAAGCAACCAAGAAATTCAAGACAACAACAATCTTATCTCTGTTTATGCATATTTAGTGTTCGTAATTACATACATCGTTGTGTAAGATGTGTTTCGGTTTCCGGTTTCGATAGGATACCCAGATTTTTATTTCGGTATATTGCTACGTACCGGTACAAGTGTAATGTTTTTAATATTAAAAAATATAAATTGATTCAAGATATCCCAAAAATGAATGTAATACTACTAAAAAATTGTTTTCTAAGAATATGCCACAAAAAAACTCTTTTTTTTTTAAATATACAGATTTCTAGTATTTTTTTTTTACGAACAGTTTCGCTAAACACTTCTGTCTACGCTTCCAGTAGTATTCCTACACGCAGAAAAAAACAACCTATAATAAAGGAATTATCTGTTCTTATGTCGCCCAGACATACTCACCTTAGGACCATTTCTCATCTTCCACATGAAACTATCTGTTACGTAAACTTACAAATAACCAAACAAATTGTCTGTCACATAAACCTACAAATAACAGAGTAAAATTTATCGGCCCTAAGTTTATCTTCCTTAAGTTATATAAAATCTTTCAAAAAAGCTGAAAAAATTTTTCTTAATAATGGTTCGAAATAATCCGTCTTAAAATCTGCCGTATCTCCGCCAATTCATTTCTAAAATTAATATTATCATTTTTCTAACATTTCTATATTTAAGCGAGAACTTTTTTAAGACCTACATTTAATTAGATTGTTTAAATTTACCAAAGAAAAGTTTTTCCGCTTTTAAGAAATTCTTTTCTACTTCTTATACATATATCTTAAAAAAAAAATTTGATTCTGGTTATTTTTTAAGAGCGGATTTCTAAAATGGAAGATTTTTTCTGAGTGTATACCAGTTGAAATATATATTTGCAATATAGAATAATAAGAAACCGAAATAGTACCGGTATTAGCGTTTCGGCATGGTTCCGGTTTTTTCGTTTCCTATTATAAGGGTTAACGGTTTTCGGTTCCTACAAAATTTTAAATTTAATTGAAAAGGTTCTTTTAGGTTAACGGTTCCGGTCCCGCTACGTTATTATTCATTGTTTAAAACACTTTAAATCGCATGTGTATCTAACACTAACATTGTTAAGAAATAAAAAACATGTTAATTTACATTTTGAACATTTAACTTTTCGACACACTGTAACTACAAATCACATTCGTGTATATGATTTTTAAAGTATGCTTTGAAATTGCAGCTGTGGGCTGATTCATATATATACAAATACTGCTTAAAAGCTAAAAAAATGCGATTCCGAGGAGCTGGTTTTGCAAAAAGACTATTCAATAAAAAGTGACTTGCATGATTTACAACAAGGACTTGGCCAATACTTTAGAAAATATAGCGAGGCACTACAAGCTTATACATATGCTGGAAAAGGACAGCAACATGAAACTGGAAAAAAAAGTCAAATGTTAAGACTAAGCTGATATATGCGAATATTGCTGAAAATACGGCAGCTCAAGTTACTGTCGAAAGGGCATTTAGCGCTTTACCAATTATATTTACCTTAAGTACCTAGAGATCTTTGGGCCTTAATGTCAGGGACCGTAACTGTTATAACTTTTTGGATAAAAAATTTTGAAATAACAATTATTTTAAAAATTTTAAATAAAAACTAAAAAATTATAGCTATTCTATGATTTTAAAAAATAAATTTTGTTTTAACAGTTAAATTTTAATTTTTGAATAAAAATTTTTGAATAATAATAATAATTAATTTTATTATAAAAATTTTAATTAATTTTTATTATAAAATTTTAATTAATTTTTATTTTGTAATTTTTATAATAAAAATTAATTTTTATTTGTTATGAAAAATTTGTATTATAAAAATTTTTATAAAAGTTACTAATCTAGTAGGTTTGAGTAAATCGTGTATCCTTCTTTCAGAAACATTATAATATTTACTAACGCCTACTAGATTAGTAATTTTTATAATAAAAAAATTTCTTAGCAATTACAAATTAATTTTAATTATAAGAACTTCAAAATAACAATTAATTAAAATTTTTAAAATAAAAATAAATTTTTAACTGTTATTCAAAAATTTTTTATATAAAAAATTGTTAAAACAAAATTTTTATTTAAAAGTTATAATATAACAATTTCCAAATTTAATTGTGATAAAAATTGCAAAAAAAATGTATTCCATTTTAGGACTCTCCATTCAAAATTATGAAGATTTATGTACTCCATTTCATCAGGCGGTCCATTTTTCGTAGTAGTTCTTTTTACTTCTATAAGTGTTATTTTCGGTCCCTACTTAAAGTGATTCAAATTAATTCTATAAATGTATGGTTATTTTTTAAGAACTTGAAAAAATGTCCCAATCGCGTACTTTGTATGTTAAATGAAAAGTCAGAAAGGAAATTCGATTTGTTATAGCAGTGTTAAAAATGTTACTGCTAAATGTAAAATATCAGATAATGTTGTAATACTTTTAAAGTGTTAGAAATGTCTAGTGTTATTTAACAACGTTTGGTGTTCATGTTCATTTTTTTTAAACAATGAATTTTATGTGTGTGTTATTTTACATAACTTATTTACGAACCATGAATAATTTTTTGATTTTATTATTGATTAACAATTTTTTTTGGAAGTCCGAATTATTAAAAAAATTCCAAAAGTTGACACGCTAGCGGAAACTTCGGATTGCTATATGGTTATGCATGCCATTCCATTTTTCGTTCTCTTTTAGTCACTGTAACAAGGAAAATATCGTTGGTAGTACGTTAATGTTACAAAATGACCAACTTAACAATGCAGCCATCTGATTAGTCGTGGCTAAACCAGGGTTAGGGGAACTTAGAATATAAATTGTGGTCCAGTTACACACAAAAATAATACCAAAAAAAATACTCTATTTTTAACCAAATAAGGGGAAAACTATCAGCAGGTTTAAATTTATTGTCCTTTCATCCAATCCCATTCCAATTACATAAATTACTTAACATCAAAAATGGTTTTACCACATTGAATGTCGTTAAACTGTTGTAGTGTGTGTGTGTGACTATGCTTTGATGGCTTGGTGTTAATTAGAGACGAAATTCCCTTACAAGGTTAAAGGTTAATCAGGCGAAAAGCCAGCAGTCAGCGTGCGTGTGCATTATTGATAATTTGGTACTTGGACTTGGGCATGTCTAATTAGTGGGTAAGGAAAACAATAGCTGTGGTCCAGTGAATGCCTTTGATGTCGCCCTGCGGCATTCCGCATGGCAATTGGGAATGGGAATGTGTGTGTACACTTTGCCCAATGTGGTTAATTAAATGTTTCCATATATTAGAACAATTATTGAAAACATTTCTCTCGGTCAGATGTAATTATTTCGTACATTTCAATGCACATACTTTTGCCAATTACGACACACACACACTCAAATATGGTTGGGAAAAACTGAGTATAATTACATACAACATTTCTGTGCCTTGAAGCGTGCAAAAAGCCAAAACTAAATGCAGAGAAATTAAAATCGTGACGGTTGTGTTGGGGGGCGTGGCTACCAAAATTGAAAACTAATTTATGTATGTTTGATTACGTTGCCCGCTGGACATCGATTTTGTGGCATGTAAATTAATTAGATGTCCATTAAATCCAGAACATGACCAAAAACATGGGATTTCTTTTGATAAACTGTTTTTGTTATTATTTGGTACAAAAAATAAAATGTAATTGTTCAAATGCGAAAACAAGATTCTGGCTTTTATTATTTACAATTCAGAATACCAGCTTGAACTTTCATTTCAAATTACCTATTTTTCAGTCACTATTTGAACTTTAACGGAACTCACAAATGTTTTATGCATGCGAAATGTAAATAACAAATCAAAATATTCTGCCAAAAAATCAAACTGAAACTGTCCAGTCAACATTTTGGACATTTAATTAAATTTAAGAGCAGAGCAGAGAACTTCCTCGTGTAGCCCGAATGGGTGGCTTTTCTTTTTTTTTTTTTGTTTATTTGTTGAACTTTTTTCATTTATTTGCCCGTGCCAGCAGCCTGGTCACAGCTGCGTGAGTGCGCACTTCCGTTTTACTTTATTTAATTTTTTTTCTGTTCCTTTTTCTCGTACTTTGTGACAGCTCATAAAATGTGAGCGACACGCATTAAAAGTGTATGCCTTCTGGAGTAGAAGAGGGGTGGTAGGTAGGTGGTGGGGGGAGTTTGACACTGAAGAATGGCCTTTGGCGACTGGTTCCTGCTCCACCATAAGTATTATGAGCAATATGAAAATGAGAGCAGGCGCGTGTAAAAACTGCACACTGACGCCCAAGGCTCACGAAAAAATTATTTCTTAATAAGCAGAAAGCCTAAGAGATGCCTTAAGTTGGCCTCCTGGGCTAAGCTTTATGCTGCTGCTGCTGCTCCGGCTAATAAAAGCGGATTTTGAAGCAACTAAATAGCCCCGGCATTTACTTAATTGAAATCTGTGCAAAGAGCCCATTAAATGTTTGCACACATTTATCAGGGCAAAAGTGGGCATATTTAATCTAGTTAATAGTTGCCAGAATTGAGAGGCAGAAATAAAATCAACACATTATAAATTACCGCAACATGAGGCCATTAAATTTTGAAATGGATAATAGCTACACGCGACAGAAATCTTCCGTACCGCTTTTGGGAGAGAAGAAAATGAATAAATCTGTGTATCCATATCAAAACTGCAGGCGGATATCGGAGTCAACATTGCAAATTACGTGGGTTGTTATTTAAGTTTCTGGCCGCGGTCACTTCTAGCCATTTTAGGACCAATTGGCCTTTTCCATAAAAAAGTTTGGACTTTCATCGATAAAAGCTCCATACAACTCTTTCATGTGTGACCACGTTTGATATCGATTAACGATTAATCAAAAACTTACCTCGGCAGAAAAATGGAATTCACTCGTCAAAATTTTCGTGCAATCATTTTTCTCAACTTTCGACGTGGATTATCACGACAAGAGTGCAACGATGAACTTAAATCTTTGTATGGCGATGAAGCACCATCCTTTAGAACTGTGAAATATTGGTTTAATGAATTCAGTTGAGGGCGACGCTCGCTCGAAGACGAAGGTCATGAAGGTCGTCCAAAAACAGTCGTTGTGCCAGAAAACATTGATGCAGTGCCGGAACTGATAATGCAAGATCGTCATGTGACATACCGTGAGATAGAAGCATCCTTGGGCATTTCTTCCACCAGCATACATTCGATATTGCATGAACACCTGGGCTTAAAAAAGGTTTGTTCTCGTTGGATCCCGCACAATATGACAATCGCTCAAAAAAAGGCTCGTGTGGATTGGTGCAAAGAAATTTTGAAAAAATATAAATGCGGTGTTTCAAAAGACATTTATAAGATCGTCACAGGTGACGAATCATGGATCTATGCTTATGAGCCCGAAACAAAACAGCAATCGACCGAGTGGGTCTTCGAAGACGTGCCAAATCCAACGAAAGTCGTTCGTGGAAGAAGCACTTCGAAGCAAATGGTCGCCTGTTTCTTCGGTAAAACTGGTCATGTGACGACTGTTCCGCTTGAGCAACGTAGGACGGTCAATTCTGAGTGGTACACCACAATTTGTTTGCCTGAAGTCTTCGGAGAAATTCGAAAAACGAACAAGAGAAGACAGATCATTGTGCACCATGACAATGCGAGCTCTCACACATCAGCTCACACCAGCGTCTTTTTGACCGTGCTTCGACAATTGGTTTGAGCGCATGCAAAAGTGTATAAATCTTGCTGGAGAATACTTACTCATGTTTTCTGAATACTTCCCTAAGGCCTCTTAAAAATTACATTTAATTTAATTGCGGCACAGTCTTATGAATGAAACAGCTATGGACTGCTTTGAAAGCTGAATGCTATTGAGCCTGCTGTTTTATTTACTTATATGAAGTATTGTGCCAACATAAAATTTGTAAACCATCTGGAAAAATGCTTTTAACCCCACCTTTCACTTTATACTATCTTGTCATATAACTACTTCTATGAGCTTCCTTCCCTTTCTTTCCTTTTCATTTAAGAAACGATTAGTTGAAAGACAAATTAGTTGTAATAACTATTCAGGACCCCAAACTGGTTTAAGTACAAACTTTTTTCAAAATTAGTTTTCGCTCACCTCATATCCCCCCCTCAACCCAACTTGTCAAGAGAAATCGCCTATAATTGCGTTCTATTTGTGTTTCGTCTCAAGACCAACAACAAGTTGTTTGTAGTTTAGGCCTTGCGGTTGGACTAAACAATTTTCCAAACTAATACCCTGCTGGGGCGGCAAAGAAACCCGAAATGAAACTAAGCAAAAACCAAAATCCCAAAAATCCCCTGATTTATTTCTAATGCTGGCACACGCACACACAAACGTAGCAAATAAAAATTTGCTGGTAAATAGAGCAAGTGAAAAGTTCTTTGCCAACTCAAAAAAAAAAAAAAAAACTTCGTGCATTTCCCTCAGGAACTAAATTGTGCCAGCGGCGGTTTATTTGGTTTTGCTCTTCCTTTTTCCTTTTTTTTTTTTTTTTTTTGCTTTCCAACTCTCAAGTAAATGTGAAAAGGAACGAGCATGCAAAGTGAAGCTAAACGAAAGTGCTTCAATTTAAGTTGTAAGCTGATTTGCTGGAGCACACACACACACACACACATGTGTGCATATATATATGTACAACTCATCTTCATATGTTTATTTGTGTATATACCATATATAGTCGCATGTATGTATGTGTGGGGGTCTCTTTGAGCCATCTTGTGCTTGGCCCGGCAGAGAGCTTATTGTAGTAGAAAAACTTTTTGGGCTGGTGGAGTAGCAACATACAGCAAATGCCCCAAAATTAAGACTAAACTTTTGCCAAACTGTTTGGTTTTTCGCAAAGGGTATAAGGAATACTGGATCAAGTTGGAGAAGGCAAAGTTGGATCAAAACTTTGGAAGTACCGTTAAAAAGAACCAAAAAAAAACATTTTAGACCATTTAAGTAACGTAAGGAATAAATTCTGTGTAGAAGAAGATATTTGCTTGATCCGTTCACAAATTTGGGTATGATAAAAAAATATTCAATGCTACATGAGACAGCGATCAAGTAGTTCAAAGAATGTTTTCGTATAATAAAAGCCACGTGACTCATATTTTTAATGTACAATAATAAAATTTCTATCCCTTTTTAAATAAATAATGTATTAGTAATAAATCATAATTTACAGCAAAATTCAACAGTTGAAGCGCAATTACTAAATACTTACAATTTACAGGAGTAATTACTAAAGTAATTGTAAAAGTAATTACTGAAGAAATTGTAACAGTAATTACTGGAGTAATTGTAAAAGTAATTACTAAGGTAATTGTAAAAGTAATTACTGAAGTAATTGTAAAAGTAATTACTGAAGTAATTGTAAAAGTAATAACTAAAGTAATTGTAAAAGTAATTACTGAAGTAATTGTAAAAGTAACTACTGAAGTAATTGTAAAAGTAATTACTGAAGTAATTACAGACGTAATTGTAAAAGTAATTACATTTTGTAATATTCACTAAATATTAAGTAATTATTTTGGACCTTGACATGACCTTGTAATGATTAGATAGCGGATCTTGCATATTCTCAAATCGAGTTTTATCCTAGTAGGCCAGGGTAAATGGGTTTTTGCAGACCATTTTGTGATTTTTTCTGCCTCTTCAACACATTCACCCTGGCCTGCTAGAATTAAATTCTATCTGAAAATAAGCAAAATCCGCTGTCTTTTAAGGAAAGATAAATAAATACAAAAAGTTATGATTACATAACAGCTTTGGTTTTTTGTTAGTTTATAATTTTTTTCGACTTATTTAAACATTTTTTTTTAAATATGCAAGTCGTCTTGCCTTTGAATTTCGTTTTTGTCTGATTCCGGCACAAATCCCTTTGGTGCTATAGCAATTTATGCGGTTTGTGGCTATCGGGGCAGCTCAGCTGCTAAACACACACACACACACTCTGAATACAAGAGAATCGTGGTGCAGCACTTCATGGGTCGGGTTATGCTTGCTTCTTTGCTTATGGTTAGATTGCATAAGTGCAATTTTATGTTTGCCTACAAAGTTGCCAAGGAGTAGTTGATAAATTGCTCGGGTTGATTTGTTGGTGGGGGCGCGCCTACTAATAGGAAAATCTCAAAGCCAAAAATCCAAACGAAAAAATGTAAATTTCTGCTTACATAAATCTACAAATTTTCATATTTTTTCCATTTTTGTTGTTTTTATGATTGTCCCACATCGAAAACAACAAAAAGAAAATAAGAAGCAAAGCAAAACCACATGCCTACCTTTTTTTTCAGAAGGATGAAGGGCAGGGAACTTGGACCGCAGATAAACCCAAACGCGAAAAAAAATTGTAACGCCAAAACATTTCGTGTCATAAATTTTACGACATAAGCACGAAAAGCAGCAAAACCAAATACAAAAGCCAACGCCCCAAATGGTAGAACGACAATGAGCAAAAGGGGAAATTCTTATGGTCTGCGGAAAGCGAAATTTAAATACTCTAATGCGGAAATGGAAATAAATTTTAAAATATAACAAATTGCAAATCTGATATAACTATACAAATAACCTGCTATTAGGTACCTTGGTGTTGTCCGTAATTATATATAATTAAATTTACAATCTCTATATATATAAAAGAGTTTGTCCTGACTGACTGACTGACTGACTGACTGACTGATTGGCAATCAACGTAGAGCCTGAACGGTAAGAGATAGAAAGCTGAAATTTTCACAGAAGTTTCCCTATAAGTTGAAAGTGAGCACTAAGGCGGGGTTTTGGAAAATTCCACCCCTAAGGGGTGGAAAACTCCCGGAAAAGCTACTATGGGGAAAATTTTGTTTTTCATCCGATTGACTTGAAATTTGGTTTGTAAGTAAAGTAAGCGAAATAATTGGACACCTGTTTCCCAGATTTTGGAAAATCCGCTCACAAGGAAAATGGCCGGAAAATTCTTCATGAAATAAACTATTTTTCATCCGACTGACTTCAAACTCGGTTTGTGAGGATGTTAAGCAGAATAATTAGACTTGAGATTTTCCGATGATGGAAAATCCGCCCGAAAAGTCGGGAAATTCCCGGAAAATTCCAAAGGGAAAAAACTATTTTTCATCCGATTGGCTTCAAACTCAGTTTGTAAGGATAGTATGCTAAGTAATTGGACATGAGATTTTCAAATGTTGGAAAATCCGCCAACAAAGAAAATACCCAGAAAATTCTATATGAAAAACTATTTTTGATCCGATTGACTTCAAACTCGGTTTGCAGCGATAGTATACAAAATAAGTTGACATGAGATTTTACGATGTTGGAAAATTCGCCCCAAGAATGGGAAAATGCCTGGAAAATTCTATATGGAAAACACTATTTTTCATCCGATTGACTTTAAACTCGGTTTGTTAGGATAGTATGCAAAATAAGTGGACATGAGATTTTAAAATGTTGGAAAATCCGCCCACAAAGAAAATACCCGGAAAATTCTATATGAAAAACTATTTTTGATCCGATTGACTTCAAACTCGGTTTGCAGCGATAGTATACAAAATAAGTTGACATGAGATTTTTCGATTGTGGAAAATCCACCTTCAAGGAAAATGTCCGGAAAATTTTAAATGGAAAACACTCCGATTGACTTCAAACTCGGTTTGTAAGAATAGTATGCAAAATAATTAGACATTAAATTTTCCAATGGTGGAAAATCCAAACGAAAAGTCGGGAAATTCCCGGAAAATTCTATATGGTAAAACCTATTTTTAATCCGATTGGCTTCAAAATCGGTTTGTGAACACATTATAGAAAATAATTACCCATTTGATTTCTCGGTGGTAGAATTTCCGCCCACAGGCAAGAATAATGGTGGGCGTATTTCGGTTCAGTGACAATGGCTATTTGTGAGCCGATCTGGGCCAATTAAATAGGATAAAGTTTTTAGCTTTGCACATACCCACCCTCAAGGTCGGATAATGGGTGCCGGGGTTGGTTTCAGCGTTTGTACGCTTAATGGGCCAACTAGGTGGAAAATAATTTTCTGATTTCTGATGGTCGGAAAATGGGGGCGGGGGTGGAGTCATTGCCAAACGTTTATTTCATCATTTTGGCGGCTAAACTGATGGTGGCGAAGCGAAGCGCGCCGGGTTATATGCTAGTTTTTTTATATTTTATTAATTTAAACTTAAAAACAACATGTCAATAAACTGTGCAAGTTGTTGATCTTAAAGTGCAGACAGATTTTTATATACTCTAAAAACAACCATCCAACATTGAAAAATTCACAACCACTACAAAATGTATTAAGTATAACATTTTAAAGTTACATGGCTCTGAGAATGCACTCTGAGATTTTAAAAGATATGGACAACAATTTGCCGCGCTGACGTCACTTCATCCGACACAAAACGCACGCAAGAAATCAACCGATGCATTTCACATAAAGCCCTCCATTTTCAATTTAACAAACAATTATTTTAAAAACTCTTAAGCCCGCTATTTTTGTAACCAAAAACCAGCTGGCCTTACCAGAGTGACCATTTCAGATTCAGTGACTTTTGACTGACTTTTGGCTGTTTCCGCTTCGAGAATGCTTTCGGTGTCTTAAAACCAAAATGAAAAAAAAAATTTAAAACAAAAGTGAAAATCATTAACTTTTGAAAATAAAAGTTATTGGATAAAAAGCAATTTCATGAAATTACCAATGAAAAAATTTGAAATTTAAAAAAGATAAGGCATGATGAATCAGGGTATGATGCTTTTCTCAAAAAAAAATCGTATGGCTATGGGGAAAATGTCTAAAATTACTTAGAATAAATAAATTTTCTGCCCTTGTCAAAATAATTATGCCAAACCAAGTTAATCATTTTCATTTTAATTTCCTAATCCAAGCATCCGATTGTAAACTACTTATGCTTTATTGCAAGCTCTCTTCTGTACCAGTAATACCATAAAAATTTTAACAGAATTTTTCAGATTTTTTTGTTTTTAAGATATAGGGCCAAGTTCCGAATTGCGAGTCGATTTTCTTGTAAGCGTTTCTATTTCGAGTTAAAATTACATATGGAAGGTGATAATTTTTATTTGATTTGAATATCATCGGAATTTGTCTAGCAGTTGAAACCGATTGCTCAATACAAAGTGGACTTATTTTGAGCAAAAAAATTGACGGGATCTAGTAGCCACAGATTTGCTCGGAATTCGGAATGTGGCCGATAATGAAATATTTATATAAATTTTCTTGTCAAAATAATTGTGCCACTGACTGTAGATCAAAAGCATAACAAAATCTATAATTTTGTTACATAATATTTATTCAGTTAAGAAATATTTAATTAGAAACAAAGTTTTTGCTGGAGAAAAATTAAAAAATTGTTTTACTGTGTTTTTTCTTAATTTTTTGAAATTTTAAATAATAAATAACTAATAATAAAGTTCGATTCCTAGGGCTCGAAATAAAGGAAAACCTTTAAAGTTGGTCATATCTTTTTTCGACTTGCACAGTGATATTTATCGACTTTATACAACACATCCTCTTTTTATGTGGTTCGTTTTCCTAAACTTTCGCTTCTTTTAAAGTATGGATTGGGTCTTGATTTCAAATAGAATAAAAACGTTTGATAATAACCCGTCTTAAAATTAGTTTCTTCAATTAGTAAAAATAATCTTATTTTCAATCTTATATTTATAAATGCATACATTTTGATATACATCTGCATGTTTCAACTGACTTTTTAAACATCTTGGTTAATATAAAATTCATCTAATTCGATGGAATTCCAAAAAGGCCACAAATCAGACGTCTTTTTCTTTTCTCCAAAAAATAAAAATAAACAATTTATCTGCATAAATCGTGTTGTGCGGTGGCTTTGTGTAGTCTTGCGTGTGTTCATACATACATCAAAATAATTTGTATGCACATCTGAGAATCATTGTCAACACATACATTTGCTGAAGAGGTCCACATATAGTACGTGCTTACAGCCATACATATGTATGTACATTAGGTTGAACATTTTAAAGCAAAAGTGGAAAATGGCAGAGGCCGCCACCTCAAAGGATTATTTTTGTAATGTAATAAATTTTTGTAGTTAGGCATAAGAAAACCTCAATCAATAGTAATTTTTTAAGTATTTTTCGCAAAGTGGAAAAATGCGGTTTTGACATGAAAAATATTGTCCGAAGACGGCATATTAAATAGCTTAGAAAAGCATAAAAAATGTTTGAATAGTCGTTAAATTGTAAAGAATGTGGCGAATTGGTCACACTCAATATTTCAAAGGCTTAAAGCCAGATTGCATTATGTGAATTACAATCAAATTGCCTTTCCCTTGTTTTTTTTTGTGTGCAGAGTATCACACAAGGCAATGCCTATTACAATAAATATTGATTTACAATTTTTTGTGCTTAGAACATTAATTTAGTTGCGAGCACACATAACCCTCTTATACTCGAGCCTCGTTTTTTGTTTGGGTCATAAATTAATTTAAGTGCCTGAAAATATTTTTGATAACATAAAATCATGCCCAAAGCATCCCTTATCCCAGCCACCACCACCCCCCACCAATTGGCCAGGCCTGAAAATTTAAACGGCCCGAGCCATTAAACGAAACGAGTTGGACGTAAGTTTTATGGCTTCATTTGCGGGGGTTGCGGAGCCACTGGCGCACTTTAGCCAATTTTATTTGTCTTATGCTTGAAAATTTAATTAAAAAAGTCCATAGCATGCAAACGAAGTTTGTTATTTTTTTTTTTTTTTTTCTCAAGAAAATGTTGCTGGCATTAGCTGCTGCAGAGAAGTTTTTAGCTAGCAAACAGCTTTGCCAAAGGCGGCAACTTGCCAAAGTTTATGCCCAAAGGCATCGTTATCAACGCCATCATCAGCATCAGCAGATACAATAATAACAGCAACAACACGAACAGCAACAACAACTCTCTTCGATTCCTTCGTTAGCAATACTTTTAAAGTAAATTGCGGCCAAAAAGTGGGAGGATGGGTTGGGTCTTAGAGAAGCTGAATTCAAGCCACGTTACGGCACTTTGCCTTCCAACGCTTCGTTGGGGTTTTGATTTTTTAGTACCCAGCACTCATTGAGCGTTAAAGGGTGTATGGAGCAAAGCGAAATTTAGACTCTTAATATTCCAATTTATAAGTTTAGACAAGATGTTCAATATTTAATGTATGGTGTGACCATTTTTTTAATTTTTGCTTAGTTTCTTTAAAAAGTTGTCGGTTTCACAGAATATCAAAAGATTTTGTAATCTTAAAAAGTTGTATTAGAACCCACATCTCCAAATCTACCAACTTTTATATCTTAAATTCTGGCAACACTGATTTAAATACTAAGGGCCGTTTTCTCATCTTCATGGTTTTCAAATACAGGAGCTTTTGAGAAAAGTTTCTAGAGAGAACAACTAGACAAATTGTTCCGGTGTTGGGCAAATATATCTTATTAATATTAAAAGTATAGTGTGACCATTTTTTTTTTAATTTTTGCTAAGTTTCTTTAAAAATTTGTCAGTGCCACATAATATCAATAGATTTTATAGTCTAATTTAAAAGTTTAACTAGTTTAATCAGTTTTAACTAAAGCAAGCTAGCCACATTTCCAAATCTACCAACTTTTAGCTTTTAAATGGTGGCCACACTGGTTTATATACTAAGCAGGGTACGTAAAATTCACAAAAATTGTTTTCACGCCATGATAAATAAGATCAATGTAAAAAATAATTATGTTCAGACATGAAAATAAAAAAATGTTACAATTGAAAAAATAATTTTTTTCATGTAACTTAACACGAGTATTTTTCACATGATTGTTTTTTACAGGCATGTCAATAATTTGAGCTGTCTTCTTGACGTCTGTAAAAAACAGTCGTGTCAAAAATGCTCGCGTTAGTTACATGAAAAAAATATTTTTTTTTCCCATTTTTCATGTCTGAAAATAATTATTTTTTAAATATTTAATATAATTTTTTCCATATTAAAATTTTGTTTATTTTCATGTCTGAAAATAAATATTTTTTACAGCTTGTAAATTTTTTTCTTTGTGTTAATATCTTGCGTGTTAAGAAAAATGTGTTTTATTTTACGAACCCTGATACTAAGGACAGTTTTCTTATCTTAATGGTTTTCAAATACAGGAGCTTTTTATATAAAAAAATATGTTGCTTACTTTTAGGCCGCGTTTAAAATCATACTCGGGTTGTTGTAGACACCATGAAAGATATTTTAAGCTGCCTAAAAGTAGGCAACATATTTTTGATCAAAAAGCACCAGGATTTGAAAAACATGAAGATGAGAAAATGGCCAAAAAGTTAAACAATGCCAAAATATAAAGGCATTTCAAATCAAATATTCTGTATTAAATAGCAGGTATCTCATCTTCCATCAATTTTATTAGCATCCTATCCACTTCTTCAGTGTTCTTCTGGTTATCATGGTGGTTCCTGTTGTTGTTGTTGTTGTTTGGAGCTTGGAAAATTAATTGCATGCAAATATTGACAAGAGCGCAAGTAAATATAATTTTGTTGTTTGCTCATAAATACGCATTATTATTTCCAAAATGAAAATAGAAAAGCGCCCCCTGATAGAGCAGCACACAAACAACAAACAAAAAGTAGAAAAAACAAAAGTTTGCCTACAGAAGCGGGCGGGGGGTTTTTCCGATTTGGACATTTTCTAATCGTTTTAAAACATTTTGATGGAAATTGTTGTTACTTAATTAGCATCATTATTTTTGATGGTGTCTTGTCTCCTCCTCGGTAATAAATGAGCAAATGCTTAGCCAAGCCAATTAATGGGCCAGGTGGAGAGGGAATAATATAATTAATGTTCTCGATGCGAACGATTCAAGAAAATCAACTCAAGGGAGGAATAAGAGAAGTTTTTATATATATGTGTGTGTGTGTGTGTTTTAAGCAATAATTGCACCAATTAAAAGTTACCAATCTCTTTGGAAGCCTCTCCAAAGTAGTTCCAAATGGGTCAAGTTTCGTGTACCGCCTTTGTTCTGGCCTGAAATTGCCCACAAAAGGAAACTTGGCAACATTATAAACCTCGAGGGGATAAGTTGCTTAAGTGTTGCTTTTAATCGTCCAAAAAACACTTCTTATCGAAATACAAAAACTTTTGCACATAAATTGTTACGCAAAATTAGTTCACAAACAATTTAAAATTTAAAGCCAAAGCTGAAAGTGAAATATGACCACAAAATCCTAGACACAAAAAGCTAAATGATCACAGGCATGTCAGATAAAAAATGATTAACGTGCCGACAAAGTCGGCAAGGGAGAGAGAGAGAGAGTGAAGAGGATGGCAGGGAATGTAACCCATTTGGGGTCATTTATATGGCACTTTGTTTAGCTGTCTACTTCAAAGCCAAGGAAAATGACACAAAATATGGCTGTCGAAAATGTATTTCAATATATTGATATTAATGAGACTTAACCCTTAGGCAATCACCCTTAGAAACAGAGCAAAAGTAATTTTTATTAAAAAAAAACCAAAATATATATACAAAGCTTTAGGGGAAGTTTTAAGTATGCATAATTTGTTGTATAAATTTTAACTACGATAGGTGGAAAACACTTGGACCCTGCTTTGATGCATTCTGGAAGGGGTCTTTGTAACATTGAAGGCAACAAGCGGGCCGAACAACTGCTGCCATTTTAGAAAGAATAAAGAATGGCCGCGAATAGGTATGAAAAATATTGGCTTACATATATCCATTTCTAATGTCTAGATTAAAACTTTGATTTGCATAGAAAGTAGAAATGTTTCCATAATAATTGATGTCCTACTGGGACACTGTCTTTAAGGCATCGGCTTCATACACCATAATTTCTAAAGAAGCTGCTACTCAATGGAGGAGAGAAGAAGCTTAGAAGCTTAGAAGTAAATCAAAGAAATGCAGAATTACTAGGATGAAGACAAAAATGGAGCGATTAAGTAATTTGCCCAAAAAAAAGTCTGTCGTGAGACTCGTCACGAGATGGCAGAGCATTCTAGGGTCACACATCGAGAGCTTAGTAGACTCGTAAGAAATGGTATTGCCAAAAATCACGTTTCAAGTTTCGGCCTTGCTAAAGGTTGACTTGAACTTTGTATGTGGTGCTCTGACAATTTGCTGCAGTTAAATATTGACAAGTGTATTTCGATGACTTTTTATCGTGGGCCGCAACTTACAAATCTTTATATTTTGAACCTACAACTGACTTAAACCTCAAGACTGACAAGAAATCTTATTCCCTTATAGCTGCCTATCGTTTTCCGACGACTTTCTTCCTCTTCTCAGTGGTAACATAATAGACGATTTAGTTAGATCTTTAATTCTCCAAACTCTTACTCGTCCCTAGCATAATTTTGCTACAATTAAAAGAACCCCCTCTGATCACTGATCTGATATAAAATCATAGTAGGGTCTGAATGTTTTCTTCTGCCTTTTATATACATTTTCACATCGAGTCCAAAATCTTCACAAGATTTTATGACGGTTTTCGAACTTAAACTTTAAAATGCATTTTTCTTCAAACCAACGTGGTTCGAAATGTCAACTTCGATCCAGCGAAAACGGGATGAGGACTGGGAACAAGGATATTTATTTTATTCGACAATTTTTGAAAAAACATCAAAACCGCTTAAAAAAAGTAATGAGAATAAATTAACGAAACTTTGTTATGTTTTTGAGTAGTAATTTAAGTAATTTTCTGATCCAAAAAATTTCAAAATATAGCACTAAGCATAACTGACGTAAATTTCATCCAAAAAATATTAAGAAAAAATATTTTTCGTTTGATCAACATGGGATTTTGGAAATATTCATATACCATATATATGATTTTTATACCCTTGCAGAGGGTATATTAAAATTGCCACGATGTTTGTAACGCAGAGAAGGAAGCATTTCCGACCACATAAACTATATATATTCTTGATCAGCATGAGAGCTGAGTTCATTTCCCCTGTCCGTCCGTCCGTCTGTCCGTCTGTTTCTATTTCCCCTCAGTTTTGAAGCTATCTGACCAAACTTTGAAAAGTCTTTATACATACTCTTTTCAACCTCGTACTATATATGTTGAACGATCGGTAAAAACTTTCTATAAAACTTTTGTCCACGTGGTCACCAACGTGGTACCACTAGTCTCTTAGTTATAAAGTTTTATATTTTGACAGAGTCTTTTTTCTAGCACGCAACTGAAAAATTTGTCGGAACCGGCCGGATCGGATGACTATATCATATAGCTGCCATAGGAACGATCGGTCGAAAAATAAGTCCTAGTGAGAAAAACTTTTTTGTTTTCCATCGTAGCGTCACTAATCTTGGTATATATTAGTTTTAGATGATTCCACATATTTCTGGAAAAATTTATCAAAATCGGATGACTATAGCATATAGCTGCCATATAAACGGTCGGTCAAAAAACAAGTTCTAGTGGGAAAAACTTTTTTATTTTCTATCGTAGCGTCACCAATCTTGGTATATATTAGTTTTATATACGTTCACACAATTCTGGAAGATTTGATCAAAATCGGAGGACTATAGCATATAGCTGCCATAGGACCGATCGGTCGAAAAATGTGTTTTACTGAGAAAAATTTTTTTTTTATGGTATCAAATTTTATTATCAATGATTTAAAAATTTTAAATACTTGTATCTATATTCTATATATTTTACGGTTAAATCATTGATAAATTTTCATGTATTAAAACTTCGGCACAGTCGAAGTTAGCTTTGCTCTCGTTTTCTATATTTTTAATCTTTTAAAATTTACTTTTCACTGCTTAAAATATTTAATTCGACCAGACCATTCTTTCTTTTTTCTATTCGCAATCCTTTTTTTTTAGATGGCACTTTTGCCCTATATTTTAGCGCAACTATTGAATGCATTTCGCGTCCTTTAAAATGCTTTCAATAGAACCGACTTAGCTTGTTACTACATTTGTTAGTGTCTCAGAAAAGTTGCAGTCCCATGGTGGTAAGTTATCTCCAGGTTAGACATTCGAAGCGTGTTAAAAAATTCAACATTTTCAATGTACTCTTTGTTCCTTTGATACAGGGTATACAAAAGCCGTGGTAATGCGGTGTCTACGATATTAAATTGCGGAACGGGCCGCTTCATCAGATTAGGATTCTATTTCTTAATAAATGCGTATACGATGCACTTTGTCAATAAATTTAAATTAGATGAACTTAAATAATGCTGGAGCATATATTGCGGTGCCAAAAAAAATTGCGATACACCACTACAGTTCTTTGTTGTATGCAGTCGAAATCTAAATTTACGGTTCCAAAACGATTTGACATTGAAAAATTTGTTGTTCAACCATTTTTTTGGATACCGAACTTTTTTATTTTATAATGAGGAGTGCACATTTTTTCACATATATATTTATTATTTGTGTCCAATAAGTAACTCCAGCATTTCCTTCAAAAAATCTTTTTTTTGATTATAATATATAATATTGTAATATTAGTCTGGTTATGGTTATTCGATCGTTATCAAAATTTATGGTTTGGTAAATAATGTTGATTACCATATAAATCTCAAAACTGAACCATCTTGCTGAAACAATTCTGAGAGTTTAGACAATGTAAAATAAAGCATGTGTAGAACATTCTGTATTAATATTTGCCATTTCGTCATTATTATTTAAATAATTTGCTAATAAAATACAGTATTATTGAATTTTTAGTGATTTATGCAAACTTTGACTTTCAGCACTTTCAGTTCAAGTCGCAATTTAAAAAATATATGGAACAGAAAAGAAAAAAAGAAATATCGTTGCGTGCTTAGAAACTCAGTTGACACAACAGGGCGGTGCCGCGTATAATCCAATGTGAAGCAGGTGTCTTTGGATTGCACAAAAGCAGCATGGCCACCACAAAATTGGTACTATGTCCCGTGGTGGACAGAACACCACGTCGTTCGGCTGTCTTATACAATGGACATACATAATTATGACGTTCGGGCAGATCGCTGCGCCTTAAAGGTTTCAACCATATCAGTGGCATGGTATCATACAACTCCCGTGGACGCGATTCGGCCAAAAACTTGGCTTGACGATCCCAGCAGGCACCCTCCAAATAGATGCCATAGACATAGACACCATCAACGGGAGCTTTAACGCCTTTGATTTGGGTCTCCTCCAAATTCATGACCTCATAATCGAAAGCCAAAAGATCTATGGAAATGACATACTTTCGGGCATAATTCTGCTGGGCACCAGTAAGAAAAGCCTGGGTGAAGAAGAAACCGGATAGCCAGAAGGTTGAGGGAGCGCCTTCGTCGTACCAGCGCAAAAAAAAAAAATAGAAAAATAAAATTGATTTTTCCCACTGTGCCTTTTAGAGGGCACCTATCGATTTGCCCTAGCAAAACAAATGTTTTTGGCACCTCCCGGTTACCTAGCAGCCATTTCAAACTCACCTGCAAAAACTCCAAGCGACGCAGAAAGTCAGTTACATAGCTGCCAAGAGGTTTTAGGCTCGGATACGATTTACTGGCCCACATTGCAGGAATTTTGGCTATTAGCACAGACTTGTAAACCGCCTCCACAGCAGCAGACATAACAACCAGTCCTATAAAAATGAAAAGAAAAAACCCCAGCAGGCCAAAAGTTTAATTAGAAAATGAGAGACTTCAGAATTTAATTACAAATCAAACATCAAACACTTAAATAATACATAAAAAGACAAACACACACAGTTAGTCAAAAAAAAAAGAGGAGCAGGACAATCGCAGAAATGCCAGCACAGGGAAAACGTGCCACCAAGGACCGTGTAATAAGGGTCATTCATGAGGCACGAGATATGCGAAATAGCAGTTCGACCACAACGCTTACTTCAGCTGGTCGGCATGGCGAACAGCCTCCTAAGCACACCAAACGTGTCACATTTAGTCAAAAGCGTGTGAATGGCGAAGAACGACTGGTCAAGGATAGTGAGATGCAAACTGGATTGGGTTTAACATCATGTCTAATAACCAGCTCCTCCAAGGATCAACGTGTAGAGGGTGGTAAGTATAAGGATTGCTTGGGACTTTTTTTAGAAAAGTTTACTCAAGACGGGATTTACATGATGAAGCAAACTTCATGAAGTTTTCATAGTAGGCGAGAGATTTAAATGTAATTCCTTACTATTCGTTTAAAAGGTCTGAAAGATTTCCTCTAAATTCCACGCCTACTAAGAAAAACTTCATGAAGTTTGCTTCATGGTGTAAATCCCGACCAAGAGTTGGTTTTTTTAAGCTAGCTTAATCAGCTTAAAATATTCTCTGAGAAATTAAGTTGAAAATACAAATTCATTAACCAACACTAAAAACGATTCTCAGAATGTCCTATTTTAAAAAAGATTTTGGAAAAATGGCACATGCTTGTGCTGAATTTTAAATTAATAAACCTCGAGCTGCGCATTATAGTATAATTTCAAAATATTTGAATTTCGAAATTTGAAACTGATTTACCTTTGGTTTAGATTTCGTCGATCAGCTTTTTACAGCTGCTCTTTAGAAAGTGTGCCCAGAAAATGGATGGAAATTCAGGTCATACTAAATGATTTAACGAAATTAGGTCAGAGGCTGTTTAAGGGCCATTTTCTTATCTAAATGTTTTGGAAATCTAGGTGGATATTAAGAAAATATATGTAGCCTACTTTTAGGCCACTTTTAAAATCATACGATATTTGAAAGCGGCCTAAAAGTGGGCTACGTATATTTCAAAAACGGCCTTTAGATTTAATTTCGTTTTTCTTTCTAGTGTGACCCTTCTTTTCGAAGTAAATTATTCACCTTATCGAAATCTCGTTATCTTGTCTTATCTTCTTAATGAAATTCGGTACTGAGGTAAAGGTTCGACATCTGATTCAAGAGATCCAAATAACCTGAACTAAACCGGTTTTTAGTGGTTTGATTCTGAAATACAATTATACTGCTGCACCGGAAGAGTTAAACTGTCTTTACACGACCTGATTTCCCAGCTGATTTTTCGCCTGGGTTGATGTCTGCCCGTTTTAAAAGACGTCTGAGTTGTCATATGACTGCTCAGCTGAGAAATCAGGTAAAAAGAACGCCACAGACCACAGATAATCAGATAAACGCTCTAATTGACCTGGTGCTTTTTTCAAATGAGCATGTCATTTCAGATAGTGTTGAGAATGTCTCACGTGTGCCTAAGAATCGTAATTGACCAGCACTATAAAATTTGGATGAAATAGAACAAACAAATTTTTGCTATACATATTATTAAAATTATCGATTATCCGTCTCTGGTTTATTATTGAAACTGCCGCAATGAAAATGCGAAACTCGACAGACAATGATAAAAATTTTTGTAACAAATGTGGCCTGAGCCGGACTAAAGGAAATCACCCCCTTAGAAAAATATTGTTTCTAAAAAGAACTTCAGGGGAAAACTGGAAACCTTCTAAATTATGACGAAGGTTCGGTCGAAACTTTTGATCAATTTTTAGATTTCCTTCTTGAAATATGTTGTACATTCTCAGAAAAATAGTGCTTCTAAAAACCAAATGTTTTAAAATTTAGTAAAATAATTTAAAAGCAAGACTCACTCAAAATCTTTCTTTCATTATAGGTGCCAACAATCCCGGCGAACGTAAAGTGGGCAAACTAGCTCGGACAGACAGCGAGTGTCAGTACAAGGCACCGGGCATTGATTATCTGACATTTCACAGCACGGCAGTCAGTACCCACGAGATCAAGATGAATGAGTCGGCACCGGTTATCAAAAATCTACAAACCAAATGTGACTTCTTTAATAAATATGTGGACCCAAGACCTTTCAAAGAGCAAGCCACACAAACACTTTACAGGTAAGTATAGAGCATATTTTTGTATAAATATCACAGCAACTCATTTACTTACACATGCTCTGGTAAAGCTTAAGAGCTTTTTCACTCTACGCAAAGCTTTTGCTCTAGCTGGGTGGAAGCTATTTCACTCTTTGGGCCGTTTTCTCATCTTCATGTTTTAGGTGCTTTTCGAGAACATTTGTGTTGCCTACTTTTAGGACGCGATAGAGATCATACGAGGGACCTTGTAAACATAAGCACAGATATTTAAACGCGGCCTAAAAGTAGGCAATTGTTCTCAAAAAGCACCTAGATTTGAAATCCGGGAAGATGAGAAAACGGCCCTTAGGGTTTGGTTCACTTGATTATGACGACAACTTAAATAAATGAATTCAGAGCTTTTGCTGAGAGAGACAAATTTTGTATGTACATATGTGTGGCTGAGCGCTGCACAAAAACCAACCCCAATATTTGCAGGTCGTTAGAGCACACAAACAGATAACGGATTAAGCGGATCAACCTTACTCATCAAGTATCTGAAGCAGGGTTCGCCAAAAAGAGAGGAGAGAAAAAGTGTGAAAGACTTGCCTGGTAGCAATCCGACGTCGATATTCTTCCGATGTGCTTCCAATGAAGCGTAAGTTGAGTTTGGCTCACTGCCATTCAGTTAGACATAACTTCGGCAAGTGTTCGGCTCGTATGCAGATGGATTGCCGATTGTGTTCGGCCCCCAGGGGCTATGGCTGGCGAAAGCCAGTCTGGTCTAAAGCACAAATTAGTGTATACAGACAACGTTATCTCAGTCAACACTATTTTACTCAAAAATTAGTCAGCTGTTCGTTGTCATTTTCGCTCTCTGAGTTCTTTTTTTAAATTGTCCCTCTCGCTCTAACCACCATGTTTTCCTATGCGTTCATTAATTTTGAGAAATGTAAGTACATGGATACTTAATATAACTCAGAACCCGAATTAAAATGCTTCCTTAGGCAGGTCAGAAATTTTTTCATGCCTCGCTTTAACTTTTTTGCTGGCAGAGCTTAACAAACTAAATAAACTAACGCAATGTTATTGACTCTTCGAACTTCCAACACATTATTTAAATTTTCAGAGAATCCTCGGCCCAGACAGTGGCCTATTTACCCGACATTAAGGACAAGGAAATGGATGAGGATCTAGAGCTTTTCCGTTTAGCTTCCCTACTGGGTGGCGATAAGCCACCCGGTCTGTATGAGGTGGAAATACTAGAGCGTGCTCGCAAACGCTGGGCCTTCAACAAAGCTTTAAAGACAAACTTTCGACGAAAACTACAGGAGGCTCGTGAGGCTGCCGTGAAGAGTAAGTATCATGCCATATTTGAAGCCTTCGAATGGGAACATTGGATCGAGCGTGAGGAATACATACAGGAATGCCAGATGTCACGTTTGGAGATAGTCATACGTATGTTTGACAGGCGTGAGAAGGAGATACATGAAGCCTCAAAGACGCGCATCGAGTTGGCCTGCGAACGCATTGAGGAACGTAGGCAAATGGGTTTGCAAAAGAACGAAACTGAATACCAGCGTGGCATACGTCGCCTAGAGGCAAAATTAAACAAAAACTCACGCAAATGGCAGAAACAGAGTCCCATGTATGCCTTGGGTTCACCCTGTTCCGAGTTCTATGGCCCATTAATCAGACACGGTGTGGATCCAGCGCGACGTCACTTCGTGGGTCTGGGCCAGAAGACCTTCGATATGCGCATCGATGAGCTGGAGAAACGTGTGGACATGAATAAGTTGCAGTGTCCCTTCACCAAGCTCAAGGAGTGGTCCAAGCCCAAAGAGTATGTCAAAGAGTATGAGCAGAACTTCTGCTCCGATAACAATCTGCAGAATCTGTATGAATCGCTCAAGGGTCTGAGGACACAGGCCACCAAACAGAAGGTAACACCCAAGTGTCTTAGACGTAGACCACCACCCCAGTCGGCAAAAGCATCCACTGTACGTTTGACCTATGAATATGCTGAAAGAGATATAACTGCCTTCATCAAGGGACGTCAGAAGCGGGACGATGTCGAAGCACGAGGTATGACGGATGCTGAGAAATGTGCCTTCGAGCAACGTGTGCGTAGTGAAGAACAATTGACTTTGGCCGAGAGGGCCAAGCAATTGGTAGGGGAACGCGATCAAGAGGATCTCGAAAATCTCCTGCATATGTATGAGGGCACATGTATTGGTTGGATTTTGCAATTCCTTAGCGAGGAAATGGATCGTTTGAAGGAGCAACGTAAGCTGCACTTCTTTTCCATATTGGCGCAGAAAGAACGTTGGCGTCGCGAAGCGGTCGAGGCGGGTCTACGACAAAAGGAGAACGATATGCGTATGGTTTACGAGGAGCTGTTTCAGCAGTGCAATGTGGCCAATAATGAGATAGGTAGAGATTACATCAATACCATACTAACCACGGATATGGCACACATAGCCGAAGGCGAGGCCACCGAATCGATTACCGAGCTGGCCAAACGCATTGATGAGGATATCAAACGTTGGGTGGAAAGCTTTAAGCTCATACAGAATCCTCTAAACTATTTTCCACTGCGTGAAATGTTGCACGATATGATTTTTCCCGATTTGAATGACATATTGAGGCGTAATGAAACGGCTCTGATAGCCAAATATATAGTGGATGATGTGATATTTGGAAAAGTTTGGCAAGAATTGGAACCCTTTGATATAGCCAGCAGTTTGACCAGCGATCTTTTAGATCGCTTGATGGACGACGATCTCTTCCTGTTTTCTACGGATAGCGAGAGCGAAACGCCACAGCGCACCTCCTGGACTGAGGCACGAGCTATTATACGTAAGCTCTTGCGTAAGGCGGTGCCGGGTAGACGCTGGAAAGAGCCAAACGAACGTGTGGTACATGAAACCTACAACGATCTGATCGATGATATGTTTGCCGATATTTTGAAAACAATTGAAAATCCAAAATATTTGGAATCCGTTGATCCGGTAGCGCTACATGAAGCCTTCTCACGACAAGTTATTAATGAGAACGATGACATCAGGTTGATTGAGGAAGCTCATGTGGCGTCCATGAAAGAACATCAATTATCGGTGGCCGATACAGATCTTTTGCGCATACAAATGCTAACGCTGCTCAAGAAACTAAAGAATGAGCATATAACAAGATCTTTGGAAAACGTTGACAAGTACCAGGGAGATGATCAAGTAGCAGAAGATGCTACGGATGTTTTTATTCATACAGAGGTTTTTAATAAAGCCTCCATTATTGAGGATATTATGGAGGAGGTTTTTAGTATTGTGAGCACTTTGGATATTGGTAATGAGCCGGATTTTAGGGAGTTAAGAGGAAGCGTGGTTAAGCACAGGTTAGAAGAAGAACAAAGATCGCAATCCTCCTCACCCGCTCTATCCGATATTGGTATAAATTTTGGCGAGAAAATACCAAGGACACCAAGAACCCCAAGGACCACAAAAATATCAAAATCATCTAAGGATCATGGCTCGCAGACCAGTCAAGAAGATGCTCTAATTGGTATGCTTAAGAATATTGTGAGCAGCACTTATATTTCCGAAGAGGGTGAAGGTAAATATTATTTACTTATTTATTTATTATTCTTTAGAATTTGAAGGTCTAAGTTTTAAAGCCCTATACGGACCAGCGAATGAACGGAAAGCTTCATTTAAAAAATTTTGGGGAAAAAGAAGCAGAAGTAATGATTTCTTCACCCTTTACATTGTGTCCATACGGAGCTGAGAAGTGCTGTTGCGTCTAACAGCACATAAATGGAAGCTATGTTAATAGCCAGTTGGAATCATTTTACTTCGAAGGCTGTTGCGTCTAACAGCACATAAATGGAACATATGTTAAAAGCCTGTTGGAATCATTTTACTTCGAAGGCTTGGCGAGAGTTGCCCATCTTTTTCAAAACTACAGCAAGTTGAGTAGTGTGACCAACGCGCAGATTATTAGAAAAACACCACAAAATGCAATTTTCGGCGTAATTTCTTTATAAAGCTAGGTACTCAGGGCGTTCGAATTTTCCTTGAGCTGTCAAATCGCATACAACAAAAATTGCTTAAGGAATTATTCCTTGCCTCATTCCTCTGTTGGGTACTGAGAAGGCCAAGTAATACACATAAGCAATTTCCAGAGTTGCCATATCAAAAGATTGTGTGGAAAGTTGCATTGAACAGCTGATATTTCTTGAGGAATTATTGTGCAGCCATTAAATACTTGTGTCAGTTGTCAACTTTAAATTTAGCGCCAAACCAAAATTGATTGCAAAATGAAGTTAAAAGCAAAAACGATTACTGAAAAACACAGCAAAATTCCATATTCGGCGTTATTTACTGTTCAATCTGGTCACACTGTATTTTGCAATCCACTTAAGGAATATATGGCAAAATTCCTTGAAGGAAAATTCGAACGCCCTCAGAACCTAGCTTAAATCTGGTCACAATAGACTTGCGTTCCCTTTTGGAATTAAGTAATTTAGCTGACTTCACCATATATTACGTCAAGGTGGAACGTAAGTTTAGTGTGGCCAGATTTATTAAGAAATTACACCAAATCTAAAATTTTGTGGTACTTTTTAATTACCGTCACGATGGTCACACTACAGTTTGCATAAACAACCTTTGATACGATTATTTAAATTCTTTAGCGCATTTAAATCAGTGTATGATTTAGTCAACATTTTGGATTTGTACAATTTTTTGTTAGGGTTTTAAACCCTTGTTTAAACGAGCATTTACGACTGTATTAAACAAAGGATCCATTCATGTGCTGTTCAGCGCAACAGTACTTCTCAGCTCCGTATGGGCTTAAAGTAAAGGGTGAAGAAATCATTCATACTTCTGCTTCTTCTTTCCAAGAATTTTTTATGAAACTTCGCGTTACTTCGCAGGTACGTATAGGGGTTAAACCTACAAATTATTTTGATATTTCTACATTATTTTTAATACCGTTATCAGAACTTTCTTATAGAATATATATCAACTTTTTCCTTTCGCTACAGCTGAGAAGAATGCTTATGATGCAGATGATGAGCAAAATTGGTTGAATCAAAACTCCTCGGAGGAAGATGGCCCAGCAGAAAGCGTCGGGAGTCAGGATTCAAAATCGGTAAATGTTGTGTGGAGTAGTTTCGTTATAAAGTCGCCAACAAAGAATGTTGAAAAGTCAGAGGAGAAAACTAAAAAGTCGGACACTAATATTGGAAAATCCGAGTCGAAAGTGAACTTTGAAACTGCAAATAAAGAGACTGATGTTGAGACGCCATTACGAAAAGTTGAATCTCAAATTTCAGAAGATACCATTGATATGCCAATACAGCAAGTTGAGACTCAGGAAAAGTCAGAGAAGCCAATGAAGATAGTGGAATCTCAGGAAAAGCACGCGAATATAAAGAAAGTTGGATCTCAGGAAGAGCTAGAGCTAGAGCCAGAGCCTTCAGAACGACCAACAGCCAAGCTGTCGACTAACACATCTTATAAGTCCCGTATTACCCTCCTGGAACCCCGCGATAGTGAATTGGTCGATGAAGTTAACCAATCGTACTTTGGCTTTAAACTCAGCGCAGCACCCAGCAATGCCACCAGTGAATATCATATAGCTGAGACCCTTATCAATATACCAACCGAGGAAGTAATCGAAAGACCCGAAGAAGATCCTGCCCGGGAACCCTCACAAGCCGAATCACATCGCGAATAGCACAAACAAAACAAATTTTAGTTTTAAGTGTTTACTTCATGTTTAGGCAAAATATTGACAAAAAAATTAAACGTTTATATGTTACACTCACCCTTAATGCCTTTCTTTAGAGTTATAAGACTGGTGCGTATGGTTCCCAACAGTACATTGAAACGCACCATCTCTTGTACCAGCACCGTATTCATGCTCTGATGATATATTGTGGGATACTTCAATAACACTGCATCACGATCAAATAACTTGGGTAGCTTATCCAATATATCGGTGGCCACATTTGTGACCACTTCCTCGGGCGTTAAAGCTTTTGAGTCCTCGCTATCATCATGCGAAGCACTTGTATCCTTTAGCGGTATACGATGTAGGGCAAGGAAGGGGGGACATGAGGGATAAGTGGGTAGGGATAGGTTTTCGGGAAATCGTCTACTCAAAACTTCAACGTAAACTTTTTGTGTTTTTTCCAATTTCTAATATTTGCCAACGCAAGCAGCATGAAAGTAGTTTAAAAAGCTGTTAAAATAAAAAGCTTAAGCGGTTACAAGCAAGCGCAACTTACGCGTCTGTCGTAGATATCCTAGTTATGTATGCAAGTTAAATGTGTGGTTAATTAATTGGAAATTGTATGCTTAGATCTACTATATGTAAGAACCTTACCCAACGATCCTTTTTAGGGGCAGCAAAGCAAATGCAGAAATAATGGTTAGCAGAGTAATGTTAAGCAAGTTGGTTGTTATATTTGTATATATATGTATGGAGTAGTTTTTAGGGAACTCTACTTGAGGCTAGCATGCCTACTTGATACGGAATTATGACTATACCAAAACTCCTAAATTAAAAGCACAAATGTGTGTAGCAGCCAAAAGGAAGCACTTCCAAGATTGAGACAGACAAAGTTTGCATGAAGATGTATGTGTCTGGCTTTGCGCTGCACAAAAGACCAATCCCGAACTTATTCTTGGAGAGATCTTAATTGCATCATGGGTTTCATGGCCATGTATGGAGCAGCTCCGAGCAGCGGATTCACGAAATTAAAAGCATATCAGTTTTAGGATTACTTCATGACTTATATCGAATACATTACAATACTTAGATGCGACATCTGATTCAGACAAATTTGTATGGTTGGTTCTGCTGGTAGGACCCGCATTTTACAACAAAACCCGCCAGTAACTGTCTTTCAGCAGGAAGCATTAGACATTTTATAAGTAGAATATCAGTGAGTCTATTTTGCTGTCCCCCGGCATCATAAAAACCCAAGACTAGATTTAAAATCTATTGAATGAAATGTCGCTTCTAGTTATTGTATTGTATTGTATTGCTTATATTCACGATGTATAACTTTACCATGCACGAATCTTAGATGCATACGCACGAAAGTCAGTATTTTCTCACTATCACTTCGTTACACATTTAAATTCACGTCACGCGGGCACCTCTACTATGAATAAACAGAACTCAGAGATGTTAAGAATAAGTATATGTAATGATCAGCATTATTTATCGATCCATCAAATTTGGGAACAATCATATGAACGATACCAAATCAAAAAATTCCGAGTTGCTCTACAAGTAATTGGCATAAAAGTATGCTAAAATAGCAAAATACCACAGGTGAAGACAAAAGGTGTTAAGCGAAATTGGTCGTAGAAAAGAGATTAGTCAATTTGAAGCAAAGCTTTATTTATAAGAAATACTTCTATAAACTTGAAGAAAACATCAATTGTACACGTTTCCTTTTCTTTTTGTCGGAACCGGTTCGGCCCTGATTCTTGTGATGGCTAAACCGAACCAGAGACCGAACCCCGTTGGATATAATCACGAGATCCCGAACCGAACCCGAATTGAACCCTTTTTTCTTATTTATGGGGTTCGGTTCTAAAAGTAAAATTGCAAGCACAGAATCTACTTTAAAGCTCTGATGATAAAAAATATTTCATAATGATAAAGACAGTTTATTCGGCTCGAGGAAATGCTGGTTAAGTTTCCATAACTTTGAACAACAAAAATCAAGCTATTTCGGAAGTCTCGCAACTCCCTCCTATTTGATTATAATGTTCAAAAATGCATCTTTCCAGTCCGCAAAAAAAGACTAGACAAAATGAAAACAACCTCAATCAAGGTAATAAAAATCGTAACTGAAACCGTATTTCTTGGAATTATTTTGTCCGTATGAAGTTGCAATGGCACTGTAAATACAAAGAAAAGTTGCAGATCATTTAAACTTCATTATTTTTTTTCACGAAGTCACAATTAAAATATATTTATAATTTTTTCTCTCACAATATACAATTCTGAGAAATATTGTACGGCCACACTGTAAGTTAGAGTTGGACACAATGTGTCAGAGAAGCCCTGCTGTGGCGGTGTTATTCGTAGAAAAAATAACTCTGTCCGACATGTCGGACAATTCTGAGAAATTTTATATATTCGTGTACGGCCACACTATAAGTTAGAGATGAGACAAAGCGTCGAATAACACTGTTACATTAAATATTCAGTGTGATTTCAGGTTTGTCACAGTTACTTTATTACGGGTTTACCTATATAGGCGAAAAATTACCGTATTTTAAGCAGGTCTCATGGCCACCAAAAATCTGTTTCAGGAATCGAGCTACTGTGAAAGAGTAATGCCATTCTCTTTGATTGCAAGTTACCAGTATTGCTTAACTCTACAATACAATGTCCGTCAGTAAGCATGCGACAGATTCATATCATTTATGTATATGCTTGACTACCAAACATGTCAGCATTTTGTTTTCGAACTCTATTAAATTATACGGAATTAACGTCTCCCATAAATAAATTCATAAATATATAAAACGCTATCTGGAACCCCGGTACTCAATTTGGAGGAAACCGGTTGTGGAAGCGAACCTCTGGCGCAGGGTAAGGTTTCGTACCCTTATTATATTTGGCCTTTACTTTCTTAATTTCACACCGATTTAATAGTTTAAAATAAAATTAATCGCATTATCTCACACATTTGTATAAAAAAAACGAAGAGAAATAATAGTTTTAAATACGAAATCACTGTTAATTAGGTCAAAAACAGTTGAGACATACTTTAAGTAAATCGATATCCAGTTATTCAATTTTAGGTCTTCAAAATTATTTAATTCTTTAAGATTTTTTTTAAAGATTGAAAAATTAAAAGTTAAAACGAAAATTAAATCTTAAATGTAAATTTTGCATTCCTTGTGTTGTTGTTTTAATTCTTGCTTATTTTATTTTTGATTCTCTTTTTATCTGCGTTTATCAATGGTTGCTCTCCCCTCTCTGAATACTCGTGCAATGCAAAAAAGGGTGCGGCCATAATTATGCACCGGAGTTTAGCATGAATCGATTGGTTTTTTGGGTGTGAAATTATCAAAAAAAAATAGTTCTTTGAAGTATATTTTTGATCAATTTCCTGCGGCCGTTAAAAAAATTGTTCCGTGCGGAAATAAACACCTTCTGCGCATATCTCAAAGTAACCCATTTGATTCTGTCTAAAGTCTTACAGTATTTATTACAAATGCAAATTATGCGTAATTTCTACAGTTTCCGTATCAAGTAGGTTAACATCTATGTTACTATCTATCTTACCTTCCACGTTAACTCACCTGCGTCAATAGCGTATGCGATAGCAACATATCCGTCTCCTTTTGGTCCTTCATGATGTCTGCATTAGCATGAAAACCAAATATGGCCGGTGTCGATATCTGTGGCAATTCTCGCGTATAATTCAAATACAAGTCCACCTCCTTATAAACTGGCACATAATACAACTCGGATTCATCTAAGAAATATGGCTTCTCCAAATCAATTACCTCAGGGCAATAGTAAAAATCGAGTATGGTTTTCAAAGCACGACGATCCCAATCATCGGTGACACGACCACCATAATTACATTCGCCCGTCAAATAGCGCAAAGCATCATAGTTTACACTTTCATATTGATTGAGAAACATGCGTAGCTGCATTAGCGAAATACGCAGATCTGTCTCATTGAACTCATATGGGATATTCCAGCCAATGGGGCCAAAGTAACGACGTTCCTGTATAACCGCATGAAAGAAGCAGAGCGAATATATGAGCTGCTTGAAAATGCGCGGTTGGGTGCAGGACTCATACCACTCCGGATCACTGATGGGATCACTCAGCATGGAACGTAGTATATTTGAACGCAAACCCTTGGGCGGTTCATTGGTCATTTTAATGCCATTTTGAAGCACAACCACCGGAAAATGTTCAGCCGGATAGGAGGTCAACCATAAACGGAAATCTGGATGTGTGGAATCTGGCAATAAATTCTCACAAATCTTCTCCAGTGAAGGCATAAAACTGGCCGCCAAATGGCAATTCTGTAGAACCACCCAATTGCCCAATTTCACACCCTCATCAATCATCTTCATGGCAATGGGACCTTGGCCCTGACCCAGCGATAGGGAGAACAAACGATTTGTGCCAAATCCCTGATCCTCGGCAAATTTCAACAAAGTAGCCGTGGGATCGGAGCCCGGCGTTAGTATAAATATCAAGGGCACACAGCAATGCGAGTCCCCAAACGAGGCCATCAAATCGAATTGCGGTGGATCCACGAATTTGGGTCCCAATTCACTGGACACAAAATTGAGAACGGCCGGCACCAGCTTATCTGGTCGAAATACACGCAACAGCAACAAAACCTGAAATATGGACAAACGTTTGACCCAATCCTTGGGCACAGATAGATTATCCTGCGGCGTTTTCGAATCAAAATATTTTTTCCAGTTGCCTGCATTCGCAGTGACATCTTCGCGCAGCCCCTTAAAATTTGGTAAATTCGTGAGGCGGCATAACTCATCCCAGTTTTGAACACCCAGCCAGGTGGTGGGATTCTTGTGCGGATTGTCCAGGCCAATGCCCCCAGTTAAAAGAAACATCCATTCGGCATTGTCAATCAAGTTTTCGTGCTTCATCAGGTTGATGTTCAATATGAGTGAGAACAAGAGCTTATCCTGGCCAAAGAAGAGGAAGGAAAACATTTGATTAGAAATCGAAATTGAGGTGGGGGTCGGGAAGGGGGTTGAGAGGGTTGGGCTCACTCACGCATTAAATGGGTTACACGGGTTACATAAGCTCAGAAAGGTTGGAAATCAAAGCATTTGCCAAGCCCAACGAAGCGTTGATGTTCGTCCTCTGATAGCAGAGCTGGTCGTCGCCCCCACCCCTCCCCCCTTCTCCCAAGAAAATTAAAAGGCAAGGATCAAAGGGCAAAAGAGCTTATTGGGTTGAAGGGCAGGGCATAATTGACTGAAAAACATCATAGAGCTATAGCCAAGGACTTGTGTTTTTTTTTATCCTTTTCATTTTTATCTTGCTCTAGGTATTCTACTTTTTTGATAGCCGGCAAACGGTAATAATATTATGTCAGTGAAGAGCAATAACATTGCACAACTGCACAGTGGGTCAAATTAAAGAACATAACTGCCGTAATTGTTCAATTATAATTGTCAATTAATTAAAATTCGCCCAATAATTCATATTAACAATCTAAACACCGAATTTTTAATTCATAGCTCAATCAAAAAGGCTTGAAGCCACTTTGGAACTAGTTCAGAACCGGTCTTGAATCAGTTAGGTGTTTAACTTAACTAACTTTAATTAAAAAAATTTTCAATTCATATCTCAAATAAAAAAAAATGAAGCATTTTTGAGAGGAGTTAATTTGCTTTTGAAACGGTCTAAAACCAATAAATGATCTTACTCCATATTAATAAGCTTAACACCAATTTCAAGTTAATAGTTCAAATAATTTTTGAAATATGACTCTAAACCAATTTCGAAATTGTTTAATCGGGTTCGCATTCGGTCCTGAACCAATCAGAAGTATTTCAACCTACCATCAAGTTTTAGGTTCACAGAGCTCGAATATATAGCTTCCAAGATATGGTTTTGAACAACTTTGAAGTAATTTTGGAAACTGTTTCGGAACCGGTTTTTAACCAGCAATATTACGAACTCCATATTAACAACCAATACACCGAATATAAAATTAATTTAAAACGTGATATTATTTAGGAATTTTCATATTTACACCAAATTTCAAGTTCATAACATGTATAATTTCTCAAATATATCTCTGAACCTCTTTTAGTCTGGATTAAAAATCGCGTTGAAATCGATTTACGGACTTAGGAGATAACATTGATAAGCGTGAAAATATTGTAATAATTTCCTGAAGATGGGTTCAGCGATTTACATGCCTATTAGTCTATTCAAACAATCGCTCACTTTTATTCATATTTATACTGGCTATTTACCTGGCGCTGCTCGGATCCTTTTAAATTGTGTTAATATTTTTCCTTGACAAAATACAAAAAAATTTTATACCGTTTAAATAGATCGGGTTTTACACCCAGAAAATATCTTACTCCATATAACCGTAGGTATCAAGGTTATGCTTAAGCAATTTCTGAGATAATCACTGAAATCTAAATCACTGTTGAACCGGTTTCAAAACTACACAGCCAGTTTTAAGTTCCTACCAAATTTTGTTCGGAACCAGAAATTTTGAACTCTTTATTTCAATTTTTTCGCAACAACTGAATTATAAAATCGTAACTTAAATAATAAGATTCATTCGTGTTTGGTACCGGTCTTGAACCATTAAAATGTCTCACTCCATTTTATTAACATACACAGTGTGTGTATTACATTTCTGTGATAGAGCTCTGAACCACTTTTGGGTCGGATCATCGGAACCGGTCTTGAACCTCCATATCATTTCTGAGATATGGCTCTGAACCACTTTTGAACCGGTTTAGTCCGTTCGGAACCGGTCTTGAACCACTGAAATGCCTATCTCTATATAACTTAATTAAACAACAAATTTCAGGTTTATAGCTTCGAAAATTTCTGAGATAAGGTTTTGAACCACTTTAGAAACGGTTCAGCGGTTTCGTATCCTTTCTTGAACCAGTAAAATATCTGATCGACATAAGCATAGTGTAAAAATTTAATGAATCGGTTTAGTTGATTAAGAGCTATGGTTTTGAACCAATTTTAAACCGGGTCAAACCGCTTTCAAACCGGTTCACAGACTTGGAACATTCACTACATGAACATACTGTTATAGGAACGTGCGCTAAATGTTATTAAAGTGCAGCTACACAAATTATAAGGCTAAGTTTACATTGTTCGAAGCATGAGACATGACAATCTAGTCACCCCATATGTTGTATAGTTTTGAATGTCAAAAAACAAGCTATAACAATTTCATTTCAAACAAAAGTTTGAAATAATAGTTATTAGCCTTCGTTGGGTGCCCAATTACTTATGGTTATGAGCAAAAATGTCTGCTCTAAAACAGATTGTTAACTGTCTTAGCAGTGGGGAGAAAAATCTGTCTCACTAAGGTTGGCTAAAGCGGAGTACATACATAAAGCGAGTGTAGCACAGCGCTTCCCTTTGGTGTCGGTTTTTGCACTAATGCTCACTTGGCCTTCTCAAGCAGTTATAGCAATTCAGACTTTATAAGGCAGTAATTGACCTGCATTCCTCGGGCAAAGCCTGCTGAAGATGGAACAAGGAGGATCTTGAAACTGTTGTATAGAAGACCAGCCTCCTTTGTGAAACTGTACGTGCCTTGTTACTTATCGTTATGAGCAAACATAACTTATATGACCTCAACACGCAACAGCTTGCTAGTTTAAATACCAACATTTTTATAGGGCTTCAAAAAACTGTATATTTTATATCATTAATCAAAGATATATATATCTACGAGCTTATAATGGTAAACGGTGCTAAAACCGAGCATTTAGCGGGCAAAATACGAACTTATTATGTCTTAAAGGATTTTAAAATTATCTCTAGATATTAATGCATTAAATGTTCGCTAAAAACCTAAGACGAATAGACAAAAATGAATCTAACATTGCGATAACTTTTACGATCCATCGTAAACAGATCTTGGATTTGCTTTAGTTTCAAAAAACACTCAAAAACATTGATAACTAAAATTTGCTCACAAATTCGGAGAAATTTTGAATTCCCCGATTACTTCAAAAACTGATATTCTGTATAGACTACCGGCTTAAAACATGAGTGAAAAACAATATGAGTGAAAAAACAATATCTTAAAAAAAAAAGAAATTTCATATACAATCTGATCATTATATCTGTATAATGTGGCTGTCATCGCAATCTATTGAGATTTGAGTGTCGGCTGGTTTGAGAATCTTTCGAAAAATCAATCGGTTCCACAGA
The DNA here is from genome assembly GCA_018904225.1 of Lordiphosa mommai. NCBI lineage: Eukaryota > Metazoa > Arthropoda > Insecta > Diptera > Drosophilidae > Lordiphosa > Lordiphosa mommai. The sequence continues at coordinate 140,634 of JAEIFT010000156.1, forward strand.
ACTTTAAGAGATTTCATTCTTATTCAAAAATCTAGGAAATGGTGCAATTTATTAAAAGGTTTATGGCAAATAAAATATTCCAAATTAAGTTTATAATTATTTTGATGTTCAATAGAAATTGGTAGAGTTCGCAAAGGCGTGAAATGGACAATGCTTTTTATTGCTTTTTGCGCTGAATAACGGGTTTGCATTTCGGGATTCGCTAGAAGTAACATTTAAACGGGTTTCGCTGGGCTAAACATTTAAATCGAACATCAAAATGGCAATATCTAAAATTTTCTATTCCCGATTAAAATAAACATTTCACGACATCCACAGTATCTCCCCCTATCAGACGCACTGACTGCCACTGCAATTGCATTACGCCATTGAAGTACCTCAAGAGTAAAGCTTAGAAATTATTTAACAACCGTGAAGCAAATGAAACGCAAATTAATGCCACTCAATAGACACACAAAATGGGATTATGCGCAGTTATGTGGAAAGCCCAACGCGACACTGACCAAAGGACTAAGGTTTGACGCAAATTGATTGCAAATAAATTCCAATCGTACTTACTCGCTCGAAGAGACTGCGACAGATGTTGACATACAGACTGTAGGTGAAGTGTGAACGCAAATTATTGAGACGGGCGGTAATATCATCAACCTTTTCGGTATTATCAATGGATGCCATATACAAGTTGACAAACCAAACCAAACTGTACTGATACATGGGATCAATGTTGGCCAGCTCCACTAAAAAGAAAAAAGTGAAAGTAAGTCAAAGTAAAGTTATTATAGTGGAAACTTACCTATGGTAAAGAACAAAATGGTAGAGTGCTCAGCTATGGGCACATAACTTAAACGTGCTATGTCTATCTGTTTTTCCGTGGCTTCGGTAATAATTTGTTTCTCACTAATGTCATTGGCCAAGGCCTTGGCTGAACTTAAGATCTGCACCGCAGTTTCGTCTTCTAAAATATTTTCCGCCGATGACAGTACCTCCAATATTTGATCTTCTGTCTCTTTTAACATGCGCTTATTCTCAGCACCCTGAACAATTAGATTATTCTTTTCAGCCTCCAAATCGGGACGTTCCCGTGCCACCGTAATGCCCAACAATTGATCCTGTAGACCTTGAGTGGTGATCATGAAATTGAGAAGGGTTACCTTAACAGCCACTTCAGGTAGATAGTGGGGATTGCGCAATTTGGTGGTCATGTAAAATCTAAAAACAAAATTTTATAATTGAATTGAAATGGATAATATCCTACAACTTACCTAAAACTATGATTGTACTCTATGACCGAGTCACCCAATTTAATGCACAAAGTGCCACCCTGTTTGAAAAGTTGCTTCAGTAAAATGGACTCCAAAATGGGATCCAATTCTTCGCCAATATTCTCAAGTAAAACAGGCAAACCAAATTGTATGGCATTCTCCAAAACGCGTGTATAATCTGGCTGATTGAGACGGATCACACATAGTTTGTTATTTTTCTCATAGTTTTTAATCCACTTGTTAGCCTGACCCTGAGGATCTATCATTAGAGGCCAACGGCGGGCATTCCTGAAATGGAAAAAAAGATAAAAATAGAAAGATATTGTTCAACTTACAGCAAAGTAAACCCATAAAAAATTTAAATCTCAAAAATTGTTCATAAAATGTTTCATCATTATTGCCAAATTTTCGAAAACATTAAATCGTAATACTCTTAGGCCTAATAGGCGCTTATTTAGATTGGAAGTTGTAAAGAAAAAAAAAATTTTTTTCGTAACCAACACAAAAATGTTTGCTATAAGTTCTGTGGGAACCTGTGACATATAAATAAATATAAATAATGTATGTCTAGTTGTCAGCAACAATAGTTCAGTGGAGATTCGGCTGCGGCTATGATACAAATTATTGATATATATCGTTGTAAAGCTATTTCGTTCTCAAGAGAGCAAATCGTACTGAAAATTGTTTTGCACACAAATGATCGAAATCTTATATAAACTTTATGCATAGAGACTCAGAAAAAAAAAATCTAGAATTCCGTACTTCAACAGGAAAATTCAAGTACAAACGACTGACTTAGAAATTTGCAAATCTGAAAAGAAAATTTTCATTTCAAGTTCGTGTTTTGATTTTAAAGACCCATTACCTTTAAAAAAAATGAATTCTGAATTAATTTATAGGGTCAAATCACATGATCTTGACGACCAATGGACTGGTCCAAAACGTGCGATTAATTGCTCACAAAACTTGCCTCTCAATTGGCTAAGCGTGCCGTGTGGCACCGTCTTGAAACCAAATGTCAACCCAAATACTTCCATTTTGGGGATAATTGACTTTATAGTTACGATTTTCATTTTTAAAAAATTATGCTCCAATAATGCCGCCGTCCCACAAACCGCACCAAACAGTGAATTTTCTCAGGTTGCATTGACAGCTCTTAAACTGTCTCTGGCTGCTCTTCAGACCAAAATTCGGCAATTCTGTTTGTTGACGTACCCATTGAGCCAAAAATGAGCTTCCTCGCTGAAGTCAAAATGATTCTTTATTCAACTTTTCTGAGGCCCATTTAGCAAACAAAAGTCATTGTGAAAGGTCACCCGGCTTCAGTTCTTGTACTAGGTTATGTAGTTTCATACCGAGGTCCTTATGTAAAATCTTCCAGGTGGTCGAATAACACAAGCCCAATTGTTAAGAACGCATCACGATCTTCATTGACACTGGCCGATACAACAGCAATAAAGTGAAACTAGTGCGAAATTATGTTACAATAGATTAAAGAGCCTGATCGGTGTGTCGATTTTGGCGACCATAAAATAGACGTAATTTGCGAAACACATTTTATACAGAGCACAAATTTGTATAATAAAATTCAATAATTGGCAAGCGCTATTCGTTTGTTAGTCTTTACATGGTGAAATGGCAGACCTTACTAAGCATTTCTGGCGTTGTCAGAGTTTACGAATCACGCGTGAAAACCCAAATGGCATAACAATCACACTTTATGTAAGATATAACTTTTCATCATCAGCGTACATCAGTACGCGTGAGTGGGTAAATACTGAAGGAAAATTGTTTATAAATAAAGTAAAAAGTAATGGAACCAGGTGACTACCTTCAGGGACCCCAAAGGTTAACTGAATACACTTGGAAATCGAATTATGGAAAAGAACCAATCTTGCTTCTAACCAACTGAAAAGATTAATTGAGAAACCAATTAAGCTTACTTTAAATAAATTACTAAAATCAGTATAAATGACGTCAGTTAGCATTTTGCTTAAAGACCCCTTAATCTCAAGAAAAGTGAACTCTAGAAGTGTTAGTAAATCTGGAATTTACAAATCCGTGGTAAAATATTGAAATACAAAAAATTCTTTAAAATGTTGTAGAAAACTGAATTGTGGGGGAGGCTTTTGTTCTATGTAAAAATTTGATCAAATTTAAATATTTAGTTTTAATTTCCTTTGTGTATGTGGAGCCTTAGTCAAAGTCCTTTTTCATACATATATATTTTTTTTTTTTATATTTTAACTCAACTCCTCCATGAGCAAAATCCCAAGCTCAAATCAACGGGTTTTCAACAGATTCATATTTTGTTGGCGGGGAATTTTTTTCTCGTTTTGTTTTTAGTTATTTTCCGGCGAAACATGGAAAAATCCTATCTTTCTATGGCGCTTCGTCGCCAGAGCTTTGAACTCTGGTCTAACTTTTGCACATTTGCAACTCGCTTTTCGCTATTGTATTTTCGTTGGAATTTTTTGTTGTTTTTTTTTTTTGCTCTTTTGTTTTTCCATCAAATATTTTTCATTCATCAAGTTTTCAATTTACAAAAATGTTCATTCATTCGCACGAGCAATTTGTATTCGGTGTGAATTTGTCATGTGTTGGAAAGTCCTTTGTATTTTTTTTTTTTTTTTTTTTTGTATACTTTTGCGGCTATGTGAGTTATCGCAGCATATAAACAACCACAATCATACACATAAAGCATATATGTGTGTGTGTGTGTATGTAAAGTTCTGTCTGTGGCTTTGTACATTGGCATGATGTATTCGCATATTTGAAGCCAAAGGTTGGTTAGCTCTTCCATTCCAAATACACACACACAGATACGCAGAACAACAACAAATGCAACGCAGAGGAAAAATATTTCTATAGCATTATTTGCGTTTATGAATTATTGACGTAAATATTGAATGTGTATTTATGCGGTATTTTCTTTTTTAATACTCTCAAACTTTAGCAAAAATTATGGCAAATGGGGAGGACAAATTGTTTGTACTCAAATTGTACAAATATTCTTTATGTGTTTGTTTGTGGTTTCATTTAAAAGAATCTTTTGTTTTTTTCGTCAAACTTATTTAAACAGTAGGTAAGGACAAATGTGATCACAGTGGGCGAAAAATGTATTAACGTTCGTAAGGAATATTGTTTTGATATTTAGAAGACTGGCAGGCACGAAATTAGCACGAAATAAGCACGAAATTAAATTTTTCTTGCCTAACTCTAGTTGAGAAGAATCTAAAGTAAACCTATTCCCTTTTCTATTATAAATTTGAATCAAAAGCAAATTTAACTAATTGAAAATTTGTCAATCAAGAAACCCTTACAAATTTGTTGTCCACAAAATCAATTTACGAAACTGTGGCCAACAGCTGTGCAAGGCACGACCCACCAATGTCTAATCCTAAAGCGAACAGCTCACATCAATTAAACAACCTGACACGGTAATTATGGCCTGGCTGTCGCTTTGGTGTGCTTGTCCTGTCAGAAACACGAAATGTGCACGTTCGGTTTTTTTTTCTTTCTAATTACAAAACATAAAATGTTAGAAATTCACGCATATTAAGAAAATTAAAGATACGCCACAACGCGAGTATGAGAACAGCACCGGATGCTGCTGAACAGAAGCACAGTGTGATAGGAGGGGGTGGGGGGAGGGTGCACAAAACACCCGCATGTGGCTAGGGCCGCGTAATGGTGGTGGCAGTGAGGGGATACAATTTTCATGTTTGATGCGTGTACTACGCATCTGGTGAATTTCACTAGGAGAGGTCACACTCCTCTCTAGTCGATTTAATAAAGGAAATTCCTGGCTGCTGCTGCTGCTGTTGCTCAGTGTAATTTGGAGCAGGCCCGAAAATACCTGAGAAGGAGAGGGTGGGCGAGCAAAGTGGCGGCGTATGCGGGTAACTTCAGTCGCTGCTTGCCTAAGCAATTGATTAATGTGTGCCCAGGGCGGATTACGTTTAATTTTTACTAGCATTGAGGGGTAGATAAAGGACAGATATGTCTGTATATATGTATGTATATACGATGAATGGCCAACCGTTTGGGATTTCTGTCTATGTTAGATGGATGAATTTGTGTGTTTGTATTTGGCAAATATCCTGCTGGTGTTGTTGTTTTAACTATTCACATTCGTTTGCTCAATATTTGGTTGACACGTAGCGCACATGGTGACCTCTTTGCCTTGCCATCGTAAAATATTATGGCTTAGCCTAGAGGGTTAACAGGTGTGACGATACGCCTTAAGGGTACATTTGATTAAATAATGTTAATATGATGAAAAAAGTACCAAGAACTTGTATTTTGGTTTCCTTCTTCTTTATGTTGTAATCTTAGACAATTGACAGACTTATATTAATATAACAAAACTATTCGATACCGTAGTCCAATCTTAAGGGGTCTTCTTCTACCTTTGGAAAAAAATTTGTCGGTTTTTTTTGTTTTGCATTTTTATTTTAGCTTGGACATTGCCCTTTCATTCCCATCAAACCATTTTAAAAAATTCGAAATAGTTTAACAGATATTGCCATTTTAGTAAAGCAAGTTCTTGCTAAAGTGAGTATTTTCTACGTTGATCAAAACTTAAACCGAGTTTTTCTCGAAATCATGTTTTCTGGCCTGGTAGCCATGATTGCGCCAGTTGCCGATAACTTGTTGAACAGCCCTCGAACTGCAGAATATATTTTTTTTATTTTATTATTTAATCAATAAATAACACAAAAAAAAAAAAATAAATTTTATTTTTTATTTTTTTAAAATAATTTTTTTTAAAAACAGCAACAAATTTTTTATACTTCTTCTATATTGCTTTGCTTCTATGGTGTAAAACTGGGTATCCATAATGAAAGTTCCTTTAAAAATGTGTGAATAATATGGGAATGGACAAAAACCTGCCTTCCATGCTAGCCCAGAAATACCCGAGCACATTGGTTACATTTTCTTTTCTTTCTTTTTCTCTAAATAACAAATCAATAACGTTTTTTTTTTTAATTTTGAAAAATCACAGAAAGTTGGAAAATAGGTCCTAACATACATGGACATTACATTTTTTTTTAAATTTTGAAAATAAGTTTGGAGCTGATCGGATGAAAAACATAAGAGTTTCATACAACAGTTTTCCGCCTGTTTTCCAATTTTGGGGGTATTTTTTCATTACTTATATACCCCCAGCACACATTTAAGAGTAATTTTTAGAGATTAACTTTATAACGCTTCAAATAACAGTTATTAATAACTTTTATTTGTTTACTCTGCAGACAACACTTATTTAAGATTTTTATTTTTTGACTCTAAGAATAACAGTTATTAAAGAATTTTATTTTAAATCACAGTAAATATAGATACTGCGAAGGGAAGGAAGATTCTTCGGAGCACAAACTAGCATACATTGACGAAAAGCTTTGGGAAGCATACGTTGCACCCTAATAGCATTAGGAATTTAGACTCTAAAAAATAAATCAATAACAATATCTAAAGACTTATTGTTTTATAACTCCAAGCAACAATTATTATAGACTTTTTTCACATCAGAGAAATAACAGTTTTTGACCCCCATTTAAAAACTATTATTCAAAAACTCAGTCAGAGACTTATATGTTTTGATCCCAATATAAAAGTTTTCTTTATTTATCGCCGGTAATGACAAGGAACATTCAATGGATTATTCCCGCAGAACTTCCGCTCTGAAGCTACAATAAAGCAAAAGATTTTTATATTTTGCTTTAACAATAAATAAAAAGTCTCTGAATAAGTTTTATTTACTTTTGTTTTAAGTAATAAAATAAAAAGTCTAGTAACTGTTATTTATTGACTTTTCGTAAAAGTCTTGAAAAAAACAGATTTAATTAAGATTTATTATAAAAGTCCTCCAATAACCGTAAAAAACTATAAATTAATAAAAGTCCTTAATAACTGTTATTAACTTAGTATTAAAATATCGATAAAAAATTACTCTTTTTAAAATCTTTAAAAAAAAGATTATTGTGGATATCGATGGCGAAAAGGAAAACAAACGTTTTCGTGAATTTCGAATAATTTTACCACACAAGCTTCATTGCCCGTGTATGTGTGGCTTTAAAAATGAGCTTGGAGCTTTTTATACCTTAAACTTCACCGCAGCGATATTAAAGCAAATAACCTTAACCGATAATTCCGATATTTTTTGTTTCAATATTCAATACTCACTTCATCATAATGGCACTCTCCACCGAAAACGCATCCGTAGGCAATCCACAAATATTCCAAAAGCGAATCTCCACCGGTTCGCCCAAAACAATGGCCAACTGAAAGTCAGGAGTGCAGGACACACCAAAATTATTACACTTAACGACCCATTTTTTGATTTGTTTGATGCGAAAATCATAGGTAAATGGTCCCAAATAGGCCACCACACCGGAAGAGATCAAAACATCACCGGTAACACTTTTAAAGCTGGACTGTAGCTTTTTGGCGGTCTCCGACCAACGCGTACGCTCGCCGCCCAGTCCAGAAATAAGCTCCTGGGCGCGCTGTAACTTCTTGGTGCAGGCCTCGTGCTCGGCCAGAAGTATGCTAACAAAGAAACAAAATTAATGAATCATAAGGAAAAGTAAGGTTTATGCTCCTCCTTTACCCATATTGCCGCAACTGTTCATCCAAAATCTTTTGAATGGCCGCCAAATTAGCCTCAACCCTAGCCAATTGAGCCAACTTTTCGTTGAGAGTCTTCATGGCTGAATTATAGGTGGCCTCGGCCTCGGCCAAGGCTATCTTTTTGGGTGCCACTATTTTGGCCACCACATCGTACTTTGACAAAGCTATAACCCATCTACACAAGCCCTCACAGGCCGTCGAAGCAGTCTTAATCTTATCCGGATCAAAGGCTTCATTATTAAGTATACGCTGGGCCAGTTTCTTCATCACTTCGGGTGGTATATTATCCTTATCGAAATTCAATAAACTATCCAAAAATTTCATATCACTCAAAACACGTTTCGATGCGCCCCAATAATCTTCTACGGTGCCCACACCACTAGGATTGGGCACTTTATCGGGCTTAACATCCTTTAGAATGCACACAGCCTCCATGACTATGCGTACACCTATAGGAGGACTTTTCATGGTCTTAACCACAGCTATATCGGCCGTGGTGAGAGTATTCAAGGCAGCCAAAGCTGCATCTAAAATGGGCAAAGCTTCACCCAATTTGGCATCGCATTCATCCTTAATCTCTTGAGCCACGGCTGCCTGTTCTTTGGCTGCCTCCTCGTCCTGTTTAACAATTTCACGCTGTTCGGCGGCAATTTTACTATCGGCCGTTACTTTGGCCACCTGTTCGGCCACTATTTCAGAGGCCTCCTTCAATTTGGGCTCTAAAGCTTGTAACTGTTCCTGCATGACACCCACTTGCTGGGCGGCAATATCCAATTGGGAAATGCCAGTTAAATAACGATTGCGATTGGTGGTGATGTTGCTGGAAATGGAAAGGGGTTGAGAAATTGAAATGGAATTTAGGATGAGAAGAGATATTCCCGACAAAGATTGTTGCAAAAATTATGTTTGTTGTAATCAGTGATTAAACGATTAAACCAATATCGGTTCCGGTAACGGTTCCGGCACGTACCGACATGAGTATTTCGGTTAAAAGTTATATATTTAGGTATTTAGTTTGTTTCGGTTTACGGTCCTGATACGGTACCCAGATTTTTATTTCGGTATACCGGTACGTACCGGTACAAGTTTGATTTTTTAAATATTAAAAAATTTAAATTATTTCAAGTTATCCAAAAAATAAATGGATGTAATAGAAATAAAAAATTTTTTAATATCAGCTCTAAAAAACACAAAACCAGATTGAAACTTAAAAGCTGCGTTAGCTTTTCCTTTCATTTCATTTTTCAGAATATTAAAACCAGGGCTGCAAACCGGTTTTGAACCGAACAGACTTTTCTTTTACAGTGAACCGAACCTTGAACCGAACCTGTTTTGAAAAAAATAGCTGAACCTGAACCTGCAAACCGGTTTTGAACCGAACCGACTTTTCTTTTACAGTGAACCGAACCTTGAACCGAACCTGTTTTGAAAAAAATAGCTGAACCTGAACCTGTTCCGAACCAAAACTTTCGGATCGGTTTAAAAAAAAGGTACAAGTCTTAGTTAAGCGGGCATTTTATTGATAAGAGAAGTAGTATAGAACAAAAGTTGCTCGAAGAAATAAACTTGTAAAATTTAATTAAAATGAACTAAACTCGTAAGTTCGAGTAAACAAAAATTCAGAAAATCTGTAATTTTTTGTATATTTTTAACAATTTAAGTACTCTTCTTTACAAATTTGGAAAACTTCGGACGAACCAAGGTTCGAACCATAACCTTATCACAAAAACACAATATCCAAAAAACTAATGGATGTGAAAGAATAAAAAAACTGTGTTCTTAGGATATCCCACATAAAAAAACGTTTTTTTTTTAATTATTAAAACAAAACTTTGGTAATATCCTCTAAAATTGAAGGCGAAATTTGAAAAAAATAAGAAACTTAATTTCTCAAATTTATATTACTATTTTTTAAACAAAAAATGTTGGGAGGATTTTTCTAAGACAAAGAAATCCAAAAAACCAACAACATGGTTCTATCATTAAATAAGAGGGTTTATATTTACCAAAGAAAGATTTTTGACTTTTTAAAACGATTTTCCTATATTTTTAAAAAAGAATTGATTGTTTTTTCTTTAATGGCGAATTTCTAAAAAGTAAACATCTTTTTCTGAGTGTGTACAGGGTTGCCCATATTCGACGGACCCATCTGGCAACGCCATAACTTTTGACAGAGATGTCAGATCGTTTAATGACATACCGCGTTTGAAGCGTCAGTTCAAGCAGATTTTTACCATGGAACAATACACGCCACGCGAGCGCTCTGAAATAGTTGAAATTTACATTCAACAGAACAAGTCAATTGTGAAAACTCAACGTGCTTTTAAAAAATTAATTGAATGGGACCGTAAATAAGCAAAATTGCCGTATTTACGCCACTGAAAATCCTCAGGAGATTCAAGAAGTGCCTCTTCATGACGAAAAAGTCACAGTTTGGTGCGGCGTTAGGGAAAACGGTCATTGGGCCGTTTTTCTTCCAAAATGAAATGGCCATGCTGTTACCATCAACCAGGAGCGTTATCGCGACTGATGACCAATTTTGTGATGCCAATTATTCGTCAAAGCGTATGAGGCAGTTCTGGTTTCAACAAGACGGCGCTCCACCGCACCAAGTCGCATAACAATCGATTTTCTGAAGAAATTGTTTCCGGGCCGTTTGATGTCGAAAAGTGGTGATTTGGACTGGCCACGCGTTCGCCCGATTGACGCCGCCTGACTTCTTCTTGTGGGGATATTTGAAGTCAAAGGTTTACGTTAAAGCCAAGGACCGTAGAAGAGCTCAAGGACAACATTCGTGAAGAAATAGCCGCTATTCCGGCCGAAATGTTGGCGAAAACGATGGAAAATGCTGCAAAAAGGCACAATACGCCACAACGCCGAGGCGGCCATTTGAGAGATATCATATTCAAAAATTGATGTAAACAAATCTACTTGGAACAAATTAAATGATTAAGATTGCCAACCGCCAAATTTTTATTTTTTTCTTAGATTTTTAAAAAAAAAACATGGGTCCGTCGAATATGGGCAACCCTTTATATTGCCATTTAATCCGTTGAATATATATTTTAAAATAATCATTAAACAGTATGATGATAAATAATAAGAAATCGAAACAGTACCGGTATTAGCGTTCAGGTATGGTTCCGATTTTTTCGGTTTCTATTATAACGGTTAACGGTTTTCGGTACTTAAACACTATTTCGTATCGGTTCCGGATTCAATACCGATACGTGGCTTGAAACGGTCCATTTCGGTTAACGGTTCCGTTTCCGGTTACGTTATTATTCCCTAAGTTGTAAGCGATTTTAGACTAGTCCAAATTTTAAGTTATTACAATTTGAGGCATCACATATTAAAGTGCAACATATACACAGATATAAGTTTAGATACCAAAATGCAACTTACGTTCTTTTCTGACCCAACAGAGTTTTGAAGGTTTGTATTAACTCCAGATAAGATGTAGGCGTTACATAGTTATATCTATGTAATCGGGAAAAGAATTTCTCGGATAAAATTTGTGTAGAAGTGTGAAATTCCATGCACATATCAATAGCTGTGTTACGTTCCAAGTCGGTAAGATCTTCGGTGGACAAAAAACGTGTGGATACAGCCAGTAAAGCATCCTCAGGCCAGGATTGAAACCAATCGATGGTACAACAATTCACAATGGAAGGAAATTTACGTATACGATTACGTAAAGCCTCACCAATGGGTGACATGGCCAGCACAATATGCAATTGATCTTTGCAGGTCTAAAGAAAATATAAAAACAAATTTAAGATTAGTTTTATATAATCCCACCAAGCTCTAGTTAAACTCCCACCGTCACAAAGAAGTTAAAAAGAGCCACCGGACTACCATCCGTTTGTACAGCCTTATCCCGTTGCTTATCAATCTGTGCCATTTTCTCCACTACCTCAATCTTCTCTTCGTTGGTAAACAGATTTGGTACCTCACCCGAGTTCAGCAGATTATTGATATCCTCCAGAAAAGACTCATCTTTAATCTAGAAATATATCTCAAAGTATTATTTTCTTATCTTATTAGGATAAACAGTCCTGTAGTCCCACCTGTACGTCCGTAAATAGAAATACGCCATGCATTTCGGATGCCCCAATTTTGCGTAAAATCAATTTGATATCCTCATGATACTCAAACGGACCATACAATCGAGTTATTTCCACTTGGAATAGCTCATAGTCGCATATATGCGAAGCCAGACGAGTCAAGCTCTGGCGTCCGGAGCCACCGACTCCAATGAGCAGAGCATGACTACGCGGCTGCTTTATGATGCGACATATGCGCGATAAATGTTCGATGGCAAAGCGGAAAAGTACCAGATTCATTGGTTTCTTCGACATATTATTGTACTCCACCAGATAGGCCTCGACCACGCTACGCAACTCCTCCAGATCTTGCACTTCCACATAGTTTTTGGTATCCGCTTTGGGATTGGTAAAATCACAATAGATCAATTGACGAAAATCGGATTCTTCCAATTTTTTCCCCTTGGCAGCAAAGCGTGCAAAGAGTCGCATAGGATCTGAGTTAAAAGAGTTTTGTACGGTGCTGCAAACATTGTCAAAAAGCCAACTACGATCGGCATCTTCAACCAAACGATCACCATAGACACGCAACACCTCATGCACCCAAAGACGTCGCATAGAATTCATATCTTCCGTGGCTTCGGGTACGGAAAGTAATACACCCTGTATGACTCTCGAGAAGTCACGCAAGTTGAACAAATAATGTGATTTCGCCGGGGTGGGTAACAAATTCAGCTTGGCATCGTTGTATATGGTAAGAGTGGCGCTCACTATCTCATCTATGCAAGGATCAAACTCTTTGGAGAAGCCTCTAAAAGGGTAAAGAAAATTTTAGTAAAACTTATATAAAATACTTTTTATCAGGGTTCGTTAAATATCACTCAAGCTACACATTATAACGTGAAATCAAACTTTAGTCAAACGCAATAGTGTTTTTTTTCACCATAAACACGATCGACCGTTTACTTCTTTGGTCACTCGTCAAAAATTATCGAAGCTCAATTGAGAAGTGATGGTACATCCACAGTATAACACCTACCTTGCACCATCAGCTTATAATTTTATTTCTTCACTCCAAAATGACCAAGTACTAAATTAAATATCTTTCGAAAAAGCTTAAATGCCCTCAGAGAAGCATATGATCGCTGTAAAAATGATCGGGTGACGGCAGCTTAAACATTTTAATAAAAAACAAGTAAGAAAGTCGGTCAAGCCCGACTGTAATATACTCTGTACCTGTTTGTATATAACTTAAAACTTTAAAGTGTGGGGTCACACAATCTGTGCAGCACTTGCACGTCACGATTACGGGCAGTGCTAAAATTCGAATATCTTTCATCTGATCTGGAAACGGTTTATGGAGGATCGATATGTAATGACGATTAAAATATATGCCTAAAAGGTTCAAACAATCTGTCTTTAAAATTGTGGAAGATATTCGATTTTGTTCAAATAGTGGGGGTTTCAACTCTGCCATCGTTCATCTGATCGGAAAACAATGTATGGGAGTTCGATAAGTAATGACGAGTAGAATATATGTCTAGAAGGTTCGAACAACCTAACTCTAAAATTGCGGGATATTTGAGGTGTTTTTCAAATTGCGGGGGTGGCAACTCTACTATCGTTCATCTGACCGGAAAACGATGTATGGGGGTTCGATAAGTATTAGTGAGTAGAATATATGTCTAGAAGGTTCGAACAACCTAAACCCAAAATTGCGGGATATTTGAGGTGTTTTTCAAATTACGGGGGTGGCAACTCTACTATCGTTCATCTGATCGGAAAACGATGTATGGGGGCTCCATAGGTAATGATGAGGAGAATATATGTCTAGAAGGTTCAAACAACCTAACTTCAAAATTGTGGGATATTTGAGGTGTTTTTCAAATTGTGGGGGTGGCAACTCTACTATCGTTCATCTGATCGGAAAATGATGTATGGAGGCACGATAGGTAATGATGAGTAGAATATAAGTCTAGAAGGTTCGAACAACCTAACTCCAAAATTGTGGAAGATATGACTTTTTTTTCAAGGCAGGGGGCGTGGCAAAAAAAAAAACTAAATTTGATCTGCCTGCAAGTATAAGAAATATATGTTCCATACACCTCAAACCTCTATCTCTTACCATCTCTGAGATCTCAGCGTTCATACGGACAGACGGACATGTCTATATCGACTCGGCTGTTGATGCTGATCAAGAATATATATACTTTATAGGGTCGGAGATGCTCCCTTCTGGCTGTTACATACATTTGCACAAACCCAATATACTCTTTGTACCTTCGGTACAGAGTATAAAAATCATCAATTCAATCGCAATAGTGTCTATTTTCACCAAAAAAACGCTCTTCCGATTACTTCTTTGGTCACTCGTCAAAAATGATCGAAGTTAAATTGAGAATTGATGGTACCTTCACAGTAAGGTCCCAACCTTGCACCATTAGATTATAAGTTATTCCTTCACTCTAAAATGTTTTGAATAACGACCAAGTATTTAGTACATTTTTTTTTAAAAAAGCTGAAATGTCCTCAGTGAATCATATGATCGGTGAAAAACCGAAAAATCATCAAATCCCTCGTAATAAGAAGATAAGCGATATTTTTCCCTAATAGATCAGTGTTTGACTTAATGTTAAATTCTATTGAAATGAGTGATATTTAGGAACGCTGCTTTAAGCCTACTCACCGCGTATCCAAATGCCAAAGCACTATCTTACTGAATATGGTAGTCATAATTTCATTATTGAAGTCATCGATGGATACCACATTGAAGAAACGCTGAAAACGTGGCGTTACCGTATTACCCGTCGAGGGTGGTCCCATGGCCACAATCATTTGTAGATCAATTAACTTCATGGGCACTATATTCTTACGATCGTACCACATCATATGATCGAGCATCATGCGTAATAACTCAATGGGCGGTTGTGCCCCGTAGTTCTCCTTCAAAGGCATGGACACATCATCCACAAAAATGACAAAACGACTATTGAGCGGTGGACCAAAGACACCTTTACGTCTTTTATCTAATTTAGACATAATAATATCCTGTGTTTGATTCGCCGAGGTTTGGGCAGAGAAATTGATAAGCAGCGGTTTGTACGTATTCAAATCCATTCTCTTTAACATATAATCTATGACATAGACACTCTTGCCCGTGCCAGTGGGTCCCACCAACATGAGAGGTTTACCATGACGCACCAATAGATCCAATATGGCTGCTATACGTACACTCTCATTCGTTTGTATAATAATCTGATTTACGGGTATATCACGGGGTATGGGTGCAGCCGAGTTGACATCATCTTGCCAGGGCTTCCACTTGCCTTTACCCTCTTTAATATAACGATAATCAAAGACCGAACCATTTTTGGGTATGGGAAATATAAAAGGTTTTGCCAATTGATCCACATGCAAATCCTGGGGCACCCCATATGTATCGTAAAAGCTGCTGGGGAAAGTCTTCTCCATTAAAGCGCGAAATATCAAATTGAACTTTTCTCGACTTTCAGCATCGAGGGAACCACCCAACGCCCATATGGCTGAGAATAAAAATATGCCCTCTATTTGTGCACGAAAATCCAAGTCAGATATATTCGCCACATATTTCTCATCCTTGAAGTCATCAATGAAGCACTCAAAGAAATTCATCAGGCTAACCATTAAATTGGTATCCGAGGTGGGTGCAATCTCTTTCAAACTTTTTCGCACCACAAACAAGAGTAAAGGACAAAAACGCGTTATCAGGGTCGAGATCAATTGTTTGCTCACACTGTGAAAAGCAACTGGTAGGGTATTCTTCCAGGAGGCCACCAGCGGTTCCCAACCCAATGAACTGGGCTCCAAATAGATCATGCCACAGCGTGAGACTGTTGCCGGTGAGGCCACCTCCAAATCCATGGGCTCAAATATCAAATTTGTGGTATTCGATAATTGGATAATTTCACCCGACATAAGGCATAGCTTTTTATTATCATCCAGCACTGTGTTCATGTTCTCTATCCATATAGCATCCACGGGACCATCGAAAATAAGCCATTTACGATCTGGGGTATCGGATACGGCAAATATGCGATAATTAACGGCCAAAATACCATCACTCCATTCATGTGAAACGGCATCAAATTGACCATAGAGTTGACCCATGGTAATGGCCTATGGGTGATTTTTTTTTGTTAGAAGAATTTCCATCCATAAAATGTGGGAGTGAATATAGTAATATTAATACTAATTAAAAGAAGACCGATATAGGCGTTATTTATTCTGACGAAAGACCACATTTTCATTTTTACATTCGTTTTACAATTTTAGCTAAGCCAGCACGAAAAACATAAATAAAAGTCGCATATAACAATACATAGATGAATCAACATTGCCTTTATTGTATAACTAAGTCAAGCCTTACTTTTTTACGTGCACGGCTCGTGCCGTGTCGTGTTTTCTCAATTTTGATTTAAATGGGTATAACCTTTTCAAAAAGTGTCGTGGTTTTGTTTTTTTTGTAGGAACGCTTAAAAAATGGACTGGAAACTCAAAAGAACAGACGCAAACTAAAAAAAAATTATGTTTTATATGAGACCAATCAAATGTAGTTCAGAGCCATATCTTAGGACATATTTTAGCTATGAACTTAAAATTTGGTTTTATGGAGTTAAACTCGGTTCTGAACCAGTTTAAACCCAGTTCAAAAGTGGTTTGAAGCCATATTAGACAAA
Source organism: Lordiphosa mommai (assembly GCA_018904225.1). NCBI lineage: Eukaryota > Metazoa > Arthropoda > Insecta > Diptera > Drosophilidae > Lordiphosa > Lordiphosa mommai. The sequence goes on from JAEIFT010000156.1 coordinate 157,290, forward strand.
TTACTTAAGCTATAAACTTGAAATTTTGTGTGTAGGGTGGTAATACCAAGTTAGACAGTTAACTGGTTCAAGACCGGTTCCAACCCAGTTTAAACTGGTTTAAGAGTGGTTCAGCGCCGTATCTCAGAAAATATTTAAACGTTTGTGTTGGTAATCGTATTTTTCTTCGTGTCACAAACTTATTTCGTTCACGTGCGTGTCAGTTTAGGCCCTTAAAACACGAACACGGTCTAATACGATTCAACAGAAAAAAAACACGACAGAGACGACACTACTTGACTACACCAAATTAAAAATACTATGTCAATCGCACAAAATATACCGTTTAAGTTAGGGATGCAAACCGGTCGAGAATTAAGACTGTACGGCTCAGCGGTTTAAACCACCGGTTCGGTTCATAACATTTTTGAGCAATATTATTTCAAATTGTAAAACTTTGAATTTTAGCTATTATTTTCAAAATAAAGGTTGGATAACAACATTAAAAGAAATTCAAAATATTAATATTAAACTATACAAAGTAATATACATTCCTTGCTTACGTTCGATTAAGGTGGAGAATCACTACTAACTGAAGAAAATTTGAAGCTAGATATTTCACGGATTCAATATTGATACCGATCCAATCTTACCGAGTTCAAATGTGGAACGCGTTTCCCAGCCGATTATAACTTATTTACATAAGTCTTTCATAATGGTATCGAGAAATGTTAAAAAATTTAGAAGAAACATTTTAAAAGCAATTCTTAGGACCCGAGCGACGCCGAATATTTTATATTTACAGATAGAATTTAATCCCTAGTAGGCCTAGGTGAATGTATTAAAGAGGCAGAAAAAAAATACAATGACCTGATCTAATTACAAAAGGTTTTTGAAAAAAACAATTTATCCCGGCCTACTAGGACAAAAGTTAATCTGAAAATATGCAAAATCCGCTGTCTAGTTATGGGCGAATTTTCAATCAAATCAGCAAGCCGATGCGGAACCGAACCCTTTAAAACTGGTATTGGTTTTTGATCAAGACCGTAAATCGAACCTTTTAAAACAATAAACCCCTCGAGGCAAAACCTGAAGAGGATCACATTTATTGGAGAAAATGTTAGGCTCCTAAAACTAAAACTATCTTTAATGATTATTTTCTTTGATTTCCTAATATTTAATTTGATGAATTTAAAAAAATTTAAAAAATCTGAAAAACTCATAAAAAATTGTTTAACGCGTAATGCAAAGAAATCATTGTATTATAAAGATTATAATGGAATGGGAACAAACCAATAAGTATATAATGCTTGTGAAATTCTTAATTGGTTCCATTTCTTTGCTTATAATACATAGCTAGGGATTGATTTAAGAATTTCATAAACTTAGGCGGGGTTTATATGTCTCATTTTGTCATTTTGTTCCCATTCCATTATAATCTTTATAATACAATGATTTCTTTTGCATTACGCGTTAAACAATTTTTTATGAGTTTTTCGACAGAAATTTTTTTCAATTTTTTAAATTCATCAAATTAAATATTGGGAAATCAAAGAAAATAATCATTAAAGATAGTAGTTTTAGTATATATGGGATCAAATCATGTCTATCTAAAATGTTTGCCAAGCTCCCTAATTCCCTCGTAATTTGCAAAAAATCCCATATCTCACACAATGTTGTAGATATATTTCGTAAACTACTATTTTGAGCGTAGACTTTCTGACTTGTTCTTAGTATATAGGGTCTTATAGATTTGGGAATGGTCCGAAATATTCTTGGTATATCCCAAGACGGTTTAAACTCAATAATTTTTGGACTTAAAATGATTATACTTAAAATTAGAACTTTGTATTTGGATCAAGAATTTTTGTAGTACCTTATATCTATAGGTATATGTACACCTTACCTATGTAAAGTCACCGCCACTCACCTTTTTTTCCATGCACTCCAAAGCCTCAGCCAATACACGATATGTCGTAGACTTTCCACCAAATGGATAACCCACCAACATAAGTCCATGACGCACCACAATCATCTCATACAGCTATCCAGTGGAACACATTAGCAAACTGCTCAGCCGCCCCATAAACCGCACCCCAGTACTCACCTGCTGCACCTTCTCCAACACAAACGGTGTACACTGTTTATTCTGTTTATCGCAAGCCCATTGGGTGCACTCATTAAACAAAACATAATCAGCCTCTGGCAAAGTAACACCCGGAAATAGATCAGAAGTAATGCCCTGAAACAGTGGTATATCCTGATTCAAGAATTTGGGTAAATTCACATCTTTAATAGAGCGCAGAACAAGTATATCCTCATTTTCATCACGATAGCGCAACTTTAAGGCACCGGCGGCTTTTAAAACCGATTTTACAGCTCTCATGCCATAATCGTAATGACATTGGGTGCTCAATTGTTCCGAACACAAACGATAGGTGGCCACTATTTTGACAGACAAAGGCTTGGCCGTTAAGAAGCCATAAGAGTAAAGTTCAATTTCCGAGATCAGGGCATAATCGGGCACCATCATGGCCACGGAACGGAATAGGGCCTGGAAAGTTATTGATATTCAGAAGAAATGTTGGTTGGTTTATTAGTAAGTGAACAAAAATGAGTTACTCACTAATGTAAACATGCAAACATGCTATTTTTCAACTGCTCTTTTTTATTCAGTTGTTCAGCTACAAAAAATAACAATTGATTCATCAACTGAACAACGGAATAAAAAAGAGCAGTTGAAAATTAACATTTTTGCTTGTTTATGACTAGCTGAACAACTGAACAAAAAAGAGCAAATATGTTAGTAGCTGAACAACTGGACAAAAAAGAGCATGTAAGTGAGTAGCTGAAAAACTAAACAAAAAAGAACAAGTGATTCATCAACTGAACAACTGAATAAAAAAGAGCAGTTGAAAATTAAAATTTTTGCTTGTTTATGACTAGCTGAACAACTGAACAAAAAAGAGCATGTATGTGAGTAGCTGAACAACTGAACAAAAAGGAGCTTGTAAGTGAGTAGCTGAACAACTGAACAAAAAAGAACAAGTGATTCATGAACTGAACAACTGAACAAAAAAGCAGTTGAAATAGACATTTTTTCTTGTTTATGAGTAGCTGAACAACTGGACAAAAAGAGCATGTAAGTTAGTAGCTGAAAAACTGAACAAAAAAGAACAAGTGATTCATCAACTGAACAACTGAATAAAAAAGAGCAGTTGAAAATGAAAATTGTTTGCTTGTTTATGACTAGCTGAACAACTGAACAAAAATGAGCATGTAAGTGAGTAGCTGAACAACTGAACAAAATTCAGCAAGTAAATGAGAAGCTGAACAACTGAACCAAAAACAGCATTTAAGTGAGTAGGTGAAAAAACTGAAAAAAAAGAACAACAGACTAAATAACTGAACAAAAAAGAACATCTGAGCCCTAAAGTGAACAACTGAGCAAAGTTACTCACTTTGAGCAAGTGACTTTGTACACTGAAAAAAACAGTTTTTCCCAATTTTCCTTTGCAACTTACCTTAAGATTATCAGGCAACTCCGAACGTCCCGCATAGCCAGGATTCATGGTAATAAACACCGCGCACGTAGGATCCAAAGTCAGTGTCGTTCCCTCAAATACCAAGGTAGGACTACCAGAGTTAATACCACGCTGTATGGTTAAGATTTGCTGAGCCACCACAGACAGTACCTCCAAGTCAATGCGATTAAACTCATCAAAGCAGGACCAAGCCCCACAAGAGGCCAGACCCTTGAAAAACTTGCCCAGCGCAAGATAATCCAAGCCATCTGAACAATTGAACACCACACATTGCTTGGCCACAGCTTTGGCCAAATCCTTGGTGGTCTCTGTCTTGCCAGTACCCGCTGGTCCCTCAGGTGCACCACCCAAATGCAAATTCAAAGCCGCAAATAATGTGCGATAGCAACGATCTGTCAATGGGGTGACCACCAGACGCGTGGTATTACCCAAGTATTCATAACCATAGGCCAACGAGCAGTTAATCATGCGTGTATCCAAATTATTATCCTCCCAGTAATAGCGCAGTTGGCACAACCATTGGAAATCTTGCAGATCGTCCACTTCCTTGGCCACTATATCGGCCAAAACATCGCGTGCATGTACATCCAATACCACCAAAGCTCCCAGTGTTATGCGATTTTGTGTATTCAGATCACCCCTTACCAAATCCACAATCTTATTGATCTGTTGTATACACTTCTGTAAATATTTAGCCAAATTTTCTTTGGGCGTTTCGCTCTCAAAACATTCGGTAATCTCCAAAGTCCAATATGCCAACGAAATGGACTGAACACATTGTCCCGGCCACGTTAAGACCCAAGTATGACGCAGCATTTTGAGATAACTATAGAAGGCTTCGGATATCTTGTGATGTATACTCTTCTTCATATCTATTTCCAATTCCAAAAGCCATTTCTCTACTTGACCTCTAGCCTTGGCCGTTGATATAACATCCACTAGGGTGACCTCCTCACGCTCCGAGGAACGCATGGCTGTTACCTCCAATTCTTCGGTGAAATTGAGTGTGGCAATACCCTCGAAACACTTCTTGAGATGCGGTTGTACGCGTGTAGGATCTTTGGTCTCCGATAGAATTTCCAATAGTTCATCATTGGACAAGAAGAAGAAACGCGGGAAATACAAACGCTTCTTCTCCAAATAGGCATTGAGACCCTTTTGAATGATTTCCAGCAAGCTAAAGGCCTTCTTCAATTTATCATTCATCTTGTCAATTTGTACCACGGTCATGACACGTGGATCTGAAGCCACCTGCTTCATCAGCTCTTTCCATATCTTTAAAAAAAATTTATAAACAATACCTAGGGATAGAAGAGAGCGAAAGAGGGAAGCAGGTTACCTTATCCACTGCACTGAAACGTCGACCTTCTTCGGGCATCTGCTGTTGTATGTCCGGACTGCTGAATATGGGCTCCAAATACATCCAGGTGGCTTGGACACGTAACCATTCATCCAATATCTCTTGCAACAGCATAAGCTTAGCCTCCCATTTACTGCAAAAGGACAATAATAAGGATGAGCAAGAGGATGATGAGATGAGTGCCAAAATTGTCGCCAGTAAGACGAACTCTTAATGCCTTACAAGTAGGAATGTCGGATATTTGATAATATCTATATCAATATTTTTTTCGGCTACGCCGATGTTTTAAATGCAGTTTTTAAAAGGCGCTACCATTGATAACAAAAAACGAGAAGGCAAAGCTAACTTCGACTGTGCCGAAGTTTTAATACACTTGAAAAACTTTACTCCAACTGATTTAACTGGAAAAATATATATATAGGATATAGATATCAGATATTTAAAATTTTTAAATCATTGATAATAAAAATTTGATACCATAAAAAAAAAAAAGGTGTGAGTGTAGTTAACACTCACGAGGCTTTGATGTGAAACATGTTTATTGAAATAGTTTATATATACCGTGGGATACGCCACGGCTGGCTTGGAAAACAGAGTTGGAAGCAGTGTCCCAGATCCCTGACCCCAGATACCAGACGCCCGATCCCTGAGCCCTCATACGAAATCCCAGATACCAGATCCCTGATCTCTGGACCCAGATCCCTAATCCCAGATCCCACATCTCTGATCCCTTATCCCAGACCCCCGATCCCAGATCCGTGAGCCCAGATCCCTGATCCCAGATCCGTGAGCCCAGATCCCCCATCCCTGATCCCAGATCCCGGACCTCTGATCCCCCATCCCGAATCCCTAATCCCCCATCCCTATTCCTTGATCCCAGATCCCCGATCCCCTATCCCAAATCCCAGTTGCCCCATCCTTGGTCCCAGATCAATGATCCCAAATCCCTGATCCCAGACCCCTGATCCCCCATCCCAGATCCCTAATCCTTGATCCCAGATCCCTGATCCCCCATCGCAAATCCCAGTTGCTCCATCCCTGATCCCAGATCCCTCGTCCCAGATCCCTGATTCCTAGTCCCAGATCCCTGATCCCAAATCCCTGATCCCACATCTCTGATCCCTAATCCCAGACCCCCGATCCCAGATCCGTGAGCCCAGATCCCAAATCTCCCATCCCAGATCCCTGATCCCCCATCCCTATTCCCATTTCCCCCATTCCTGGTCCCAGATCCCTGGTCCCTGATCCCAGATCCCTGATCCCAAATCCCTGATCCCACATCTCTGATCCCTAATCCCAGACCCCCGATCCCAGACCCCCGATACCAGATCCGTGAGCCCAGATGCCTGATCCCAGACCCCTGATCCCCCATTCCAAATCCCTAATCCCAGATCCCTCATCCCAGATCCGTGAGCCCAGATCCCTGATCCCAGACCCCTGATCCCCCATTCCAAATCCCTAATCCCAGATCCCTCATCCCAAATTCCTGATCCAAGATCCCAGATTCCTCTTCTGTGCTAAACTACTACTACTACCAAATTTAATTGAAATGGCACAGTTGGCCAGGCGATTGCTTGCGCTCCAACAGATTCCAGATTGGTAAAGTGGCCATGGTCAAGTGTCCATTGACAAATGGCCATGGTCAAGTAGCCATGGGCAAGTAGCCACGGTTGGCCAGGCCATTGCTTGGTGTATACCAGTGAACGATATGCAATATGCGTTATGCGTTATGCGTTATGCGTTACGCGTTATGCGTTATTTCCAAATTGAATTTTACCCCTACTATAAAATGATTTTATTAAAATCATAGTACCGAAATTAAAGATGTTTCACATCAAAAACTTTTCTTAGTAAAACACATTTTCCGACCGATCGGTACTATGGCAGCTATATTCTATAGTCATCCGATTTTGATAAATTTTTTCAAAATTATGTTAAAGCATATAAAACTAATATATACCAAGATTGGGGACGCTACGATAGAAAACAAAAAAGTTTTTCTCACTAGAAGTAGTTTTTTGACCGACCGTTTATATGGGAGCTATATGCTATAGTCATCCGATTTTGATAAAATTTTTCAGAATTGTGTGAAAACATGTAAAACAAATATATACTACGATTCGAGACGCTACGAGGGAAATCAAAAAAGTTTTTCTCACAAAGACTTATTTTTAGACCGATCGTTCCTATGGCAGCTATATGCTATAGTGATCCGATTTTGATAGATTTTTTCAGAATTATGTGAAAGCATATAAAACTAACATATACCAAGATTAGTGACGCTACGATGGAAAACAAAAAAGTTTTTCTAACTAGAACTAGTTCATTGACCGATCGTTCCTATGGCAGCTATATGATATAGTCATCCGATCCGGCCGGTTCCGACATATTAGTTGCGTGCAGTAAGAAGAAGACTCTGTGCAAAATTTTAGCTCGATAGCTTTAAAACTGAGAGACTAGTTCGCGTAGAAACTGACAGACGGACAGACAGACGGACGGACGGACTAGCAGAAATGAACTCAGCTCGTCGTCCTGATCAAGAATATATATAGTTTATGGGGTCGGAAATTAATATTTCTATGCGTTACAAACTTCTGGGCAAAATTAATATACACTTTTCAAGTGTATAACAAGAGAGGGAACAAAAATCGCTAGATAGCTCATATGTTCAGTATCCACAATATGGGTAAATCGAAAAATTTACTCTGGCTCTTCTTTATTCCTTTCCACCCGCTTTCTAAACTGGAGGTGCGCGCGTGACGTGAATTTAAACGTGTCACGGTGTGCCACGAAATGTCACTACGTGATCGTGAGAAAACACAGTCTTTCGTGCGTGAGCATCAGTGGTCCGTGCGTGATTCGTGCGTGTTTAAGTTATTCATCGTGAATATAAGTCATCCAGTATTTACGAAATTTTGCTTCTAATATATTTGATTAATAACTAAAACTGAGTTGCTTTTGATTTCGTGAACACGCTGTGATCATTCTTGATCCCTTCTTTAATCGTGCATGAATCGTGCGTGACGCAAAATGCTCACAAAATTGTGTGCGTGAATCGTGCGTCAAGATATTTTTATTGAGAAATCGCTCACGTGCGCACCAAATAACAAAACTACTTACAGTATATCCGCCTCGAATGGTTTAATATAGGGTGAGCTCTTCATTGTCTGCGTCTTGATAATTTGATCGTCCAGCAGTATTTGTATATCATCCACAGCCGAAAGCTTATACGTACCGGAATCCCTGTGTGAGACAATTCAATTACTAAAACTCCAAATCAACAAACAATAACCCACCTGTAAGGTGAAATGGTAAATTCCACACCTTCCCATTCATTGACCATTTTGGCCATGGCCTTCTCCAAATTGTTCTCTTTGGTGGCACTCTCTGAAATGGCCTCAAATTTGGGCACATACTCATCCAGCTGATATTCAATAATCTTCTCCAGTGTCAACTCAGGTGACACCTTAATGGGGAAACCAATAATCTCAGACACTTGCTCCCAATGGCGTGCCTTCATGCCCGGATTGCCCAAGGTATTAATTATAGGCATATGCTCACGGAAGGCCTCAATCTGATCTTTGACATCCAAAATCAACTGCATTGTGGTGGGATGATCACCCATTTGTTTCTCCAACTTTTGTATAATACGATAGAAATTCGAGACATCCGAGTCAATCTCATCGGGATCGAAAGATCCCACCTGTGAATGCATCCACAGATCATATTTATCCATAAAATCTTGACCCGCATCGAAAAGGTTCTTATAGGGTTTCAACTGATCGTGAGCCTTTTTACGCATGGGATATTGCGAGAGATCCCAACCATAGGAGGTTTCCTCCTCATTTATTTGATCTATAGCCTCCATGGCCTGTATCAAACGCTGATCCAGAATAGTAGCTCGTTTCTTGTATCGCTGCAACTGTTTGATATCTCCCCAGGTATCATAGGCCTGAACCTGTTCATAATAGTTCTGCAGCTCACGACGAAACATGTCGATGCGTTTCTTCAACAATTCCTGATACTCGATCATCTTTTCGGCTATAATAGCGCGATGTTGTTCAAATACGGAAGGTAATTTTAAATACCACTGGAAGGAGTTGCTATTGTTTTTGATCTCCAAGGGTGAATACAAAGTGTGATCCATTAGCCATAGAATTTCGCCCATATTAACCTTGAGTCGTGCCTCCATTTCGGGCACTAGATTTTCTTCCGCATGCACTACATAAGCCTTCAGTTCCATCAACTCGGCGGTATCCTTGGGCACAGTCAACGCCTTCTTGGCTATGGCATCATATTCCTTGCCCAATCTAGAGATTCTGGACTGTTGATCCGCCACCATACGTGATAGTAAATCCATTTGTAATTGCCTAGCCAAAGTTTCCAAATGTCTAATAAATTTATCCCTATGAAACTCATAGAGACCCATGCGTATAACACCCCAAACCTCTTTGGCAATACGATCTTCCTTTTCACGATATTCATAGACCATTTCGGCATATTGTTCGAAAGTGGCATCGCTTTCCATAAACAAAGCCACCCGCTCCGCATCGATGCCATTGATGAGATCAATAAAAGCATCGAAATCCTGCAAACGTAACTCTGGTCCAATACGTTGCTCTTCCAACATGGAACAAATACGATTTTTGGTCTCCTGTATTATGGAATCGGGCACGGCCGGGGTAAGAAATAGTTTTTTGGATATTTTCAAATCCGTATACAGTTTACTTTCAATACGTGGCAACGATTGTATGCCCATCACAATGGAATCTATGACACGCAATAGTTCACTTTGGATTTTCGAGAAGCCGGGATTGAAGCTAATGGTATCCTCTTCGGTTAATAAAACAGAGATTTCCAAACCAGGATTCGAGTGCTAGATAGGGGGAGAAGTAAAAAAGAAATTATATATTTGAAATGAGTATTTTTATACCCGTTACTCATTACGGTATACTCAGTTCGTGCAAATGTATGTATCAAGCAGAAGGAAGCATTTCCGACACCATAAAGTATATATATTCTTGATCAGCATCAATAGCCGAGTCGATATAGACATGTCCGTCTGTCCATCTGTCCGTCCGTCTGTATGAACACCTAGATCTCAGAGACTATAAGAGCTAGAGTAACCATTTTTCTGTAAACCTGTATCGTCTGCACGCAGATCATGTTTGTTTACATCATTACCTGATCAGATGAACAATAGAAGAGTTGCCACCCCCGCAATTTGGAAAAGACCTCATATCTCCCACAATTTTAAAGATAGATTATTCGAACCTTCTAGACATTTATCATGATCATCATGATTTATCGATCCGTTATACTTCATTTTTCGATCAGACGAACGATAGTAGAGTTGCCACTCCTGCGATTTGGAAAAGACCCTATATCTCCCACAATTTTGAAGATAGATTATTCAAACCTTCTAGACAAATCAGATCATCAGACTTACGACCTACTTAATTTTCGACAGACGAACCAATAGAGTGCCACCCGCGATTTGGAAAAGATCCTATATCTCCCACAATATTGAAGATAGATTATACGAACCTTCTAGACATATATCATGATCATCATGATTTATCGATCCGCTATAGTTCATTTTTCGATCAGACGAACGATAGTAGAGTTGCCACTCCTGCGATTTAGAAAAGACCCTATATCTCCCACAATATTGAAGATAGATTATATGAACCTTCTAGACATATATTCTAATCATCATTACTTATCGATCCGCCGTATTTCATTTTTCGATCAGACAAACGATAGTAGAGTTGCCACTCCTGCGATTTGGAAAAGACCCTATATCTCCCACAATTTTGAAGATAGATTATTCGAACCTTCTAGACATATATCATGATCATCAAGACTTATCGATCCGCCATACATAATTTCCCGATCAGACGAACGATAGTAGAGTTGCCACCCCTGCGATTTGGAAAAGACCCACAATTTTTAAGTTAGATTATTCGAACCTTTTGGACATATATTCTTCTCATCATTACTTATCAAGCTCTCATACGTCGTTTTCCGATCAGACGGAAAGACCACCCCCTCATTTTAAAAAATCTCTATCTCCCGATTTTTGTTTTGACCCTTGAGTATATTTAAACGTCATTACTTATCAAGCCCCCATACATCGCTTTCCGATGAGATGAACGATAGTAGAGCTGTCACCCCCACAATTTAAAAAACACCTCAAATCTCTCACAATTTTAAAGTTAGGTTATTCAAACCATCTAGACATATATTCTACTCATCATTACTGATCAAGCCCCCATACTTCGATTTCCGTTCAGATGAACGATAGCAGAGTTACCACCCCCACAATTTTAGAAACACGTCAAACCTCCCACAATTTTCAAATTAGGTAACTCGAACCTTCTAGACATATATTCTAATCATCATTACTTATCGAGCCCGCATACATCATTTTTCGATCAGATGAACGATAGTAGAGTTGCCACCCCTGCGATTTGGAAAAGACCCTATATCACCCATATTTTTGAAGATAGATTATTCGAACCTTCCAGACATATATCATGATCATTACGACTTATCGATCCGCCATACATAATTTCCCGATCAGATGAACGATAGCAGAGTTGCCACCCCCGCAATTTGGAAAAAACCTCATATCTCCCACAATTTTGAAGTTGGGTTATTCAAACCTTCTAGACATATACTCTACTCATCATTACTTATCAAGCCCTAATACATACATTTTTCGATCAGACAAATGAGTGTGGAGTTGGCACCCCCGCAATTTGAAAAAAATCTCATATCTCCCACAATTTTAAAGATAGATTGTTCGAACCTTCTAGGCATATATTTAAATCGTTATTACTTATCGATCCCCCATACATCGTTTCCAGATCAGATGAACGATAGTCGAGTTATAAGCATAACAAATAATTACGCTGGGCAACACTGTCTGCAATCGTGATGGGCAGCACTTGTACAGTTTGTGAGACTACACACTTTAAAGTTATTAGTTATATACCAACAGGTACAAAGTATATTACAGTCGGGCTTGACCTTATTTCTTCTTTGTTTTACTTTACAGCTGACGCCAGTAGCAGTAAAGGTGAAGGACACCCTACCCCTACTTTCCACTCTATTTCTCCTAAAATTTATCTACTCACCCCAAAATCGCACACATAATCCGCAAAAGCCTTTAAGCTTCTAATACATATATCCTCCAGTTGTTGGGTCATCAGGGCTGCCACACAATTAAAGAAGCGCTTCACCAGCGTCACACGTCTTATATCCGGTAATTGCCCACGTTTGCTGGCCTTCAACAAAGTTGAGTGAATCTCACCATACCAGGTCTCATCTAACAAAGTTTTGCCTGCATCTATATGAGCTCCACAAAGATACTAGCAAAAAAAGAAAAAAACAATTTTTAAGAGCCGTTTTCTCATCTTCATGGTTTTCAAATCTAGGTGCTTTTCGAGAAAATTTGTGTTGCCTGCATTTACACAAGTGCCGATATTTTAAAGCGGCCTAAAAGCAGGCAAAAGAGAAAACGGCCCTAAGTCTTACCACAAAATTGAACAAAGAAAACGGCTCTTCCATTCTACTAAGCTCCTCAATATCCACCAGAGTCTTATTGATATACTTCATGCTCCATAGCTCCAATATGCTGGCCACACTGCGATGTATGCAGAAAAGTGTTTTCATCAATCGACAGCGATTCTCATCGTAACTAAAATCGAAAAAAGAAGGAGGAAAAAAAAAGTGTGCATAAATTGCAAAATGTTAGTTGGCTCGTTTTTTATGCAAATTATCTCGTTCTCTGTGTCACTGCGCGAAGAAACTTTTCACTTGAGCTATTTTTGTCACAGCCCATTAAACAGTGCAGGGAACCGCAACCACCCCACAACGCACACCGCACCCCTCCACCCACCGTCACAACTTTTAATGATGCCAAATGCTTTTAGGACTATAAATTACCAAAACTCCTCGCACGCTTATCGATAGGCTCTTCGCCCAATTTGCCAAACCTTAGGCCCATTTTTAAAATTCATCGCACACACACACTCACATAAAGTGAAGCTCTTTGGGGAGGGTATGAGTATGTGTGTGTCGATGAGGACACGAAGGTAAGATGGAAATTTTAAATTCAAACTAAAGCCACATTTATCAATCACTCTATCCGTAATTTTTATGACGGTCTCACTCTATTCGTAAACTTAAAATTATAAAGTGAAAGTTAACATTAAAAAGTAGTTGCAAACTACGAACTTAATGGGTTAAAAGGAAGGTTATCTTATTTTATATATATTTATCAGGGATGTAATCCACTTAGAAATAAGGAGTGGTTCGGTTCATAATGGTCTTTGTAGCAGTCCGAACCGGTTAGTATACTATCACGCCTGATCCCGTTTTCGAATTTCCAATCTATCTAAAATTTAACTTACATTTTGATACTATTATATTAAGACAGATGTCAAGACCGAGCGAAAATGCAATATGATGTGTATCAATTGTATTCGCAGCGAAAACAATAAGTAAGCGTCTATTCCCTGAACGAGAAGAACGCGTCTAATCTCTTCTCTATATTTATAAAAGAGTTTTTCCTTACTGACCGACTGACTGATTCATTAGCAAACTACGCAGAGACTAAACGGTAACAGATATAAAGCTGAAACTTTCACAAACTCCCTTAGAAGCTTATATGGGGGATATTTGGTTTTTCATCCGATTGACTAAACTCAGGTTGTAAAGAAAGTACACATAGTAATTAGGCATGTGATTTTTCGAAGGTGGAAAACCCACCCACAAGAAAAATGACGTTTTTCTTGCCCGATCTCATTGAATTTTGGTTTGAAAGTAGAGGAGCGAGCGTGACATGAATTTAAACGAGTCACTGTGTGTCAGGACAGGTCACGACGTGATCTTGAGGAAACGTAGACTTTCGTGCGTGTGTATCCATGATCCGTGAGTGATTCGTGCGTGAAGAAAAATCGCTCACGCGCTCTCCTCTATTTAAAAGTATGGTATGGACCAAATAATGAAAAAATTATTTTCTAGTTTTGTAAATCTAACCCTAAAAAGTGGAAATATGGCGATGTTTTTTAGTTAATTCAATTTGCAAGCTCTGCGGAAGAAACAAATGTAATAATATTAAGGAATCAATCTGATTTCAATATCTTTTTGGGTGCTAAACTGATGGTGGCGAATCGCAGCGCGCCGGGCTTTGCTTTATGTGCGTTAAAAATTATATCTACCTAAGAAAAATTTCTAAATTCACAAGTACAATATTGTAGTCATTGAATTTATCAATTAACTCAACCGAACCGTTACCATAGACATGTTGCGAAAAAACTCCGGTTCGGGTTTTGGTTCGGTTTTCGGTTCGGTTTTTGATTTCGGCTTCGTTTTGGTTTATGAGCACAAATTATCGGTTCGATACGGTTTAGTTCGATTCGTTTCAGAACCGGTTTGCATTATAATATAAAATATTAGATCTAGGAGGTTTGAGTGGTATTTTGAGTGCTAGTAGCGGGGCATATTCACTCAAAAGAGATTATCTTTTTAGTTTAAAATACTTTAAACAAAAATTTGTATCTTTTTTTTAGAAGAAAACCCCGCTTTTCTTCTTTTTCTAGGAAAAGGGATTTCGAAATACGATCCGAACATTTTTTTTCATGTACAGAATATATGTAACTTGAAAAATTTGTTTCAAGATGGAAGAAAGAATGAGTGCATGGGAATAATTTTTTTATCGATATGGACATGTCCGTTTGTTCCTATGAACGTTTGTTCTCAAAGATGGTAAGAGTAAGGGGTTTAAAGTGTACGGAACATAAACTTCTTATACTTGCAGGCAGATCAAGATTATTTTGGATATTTCCCACGTCCCCTGTCTCCCCCGCAATTTAAAAAAAAGTCATATATCCCTCAATTTTTAAGATAGATTGTTAGGACCTTCTAGACATATATTTTAATCATCACTATTTATTGGTCCACCAAAGATCGTTTTCCTATCAAATGATTGTTGAGTTATAAGAAAAATAAATAATTATGATGGGCAGCACCGGCCACAACCTTATCACTTATCACTTATATACTAGCTTTGGCAGGTATAGAGTATATTACAGTTGGGCCGTACCGACTTTCTTCCTTGTTTTTCCTTGGAAGGAATGGGTACAGATGAACGAAACAGGCTACGAGTTATAGTTTATGAAAGAAAATTAGTTTAATTTGGATATAATAAAGTGGCAGATTGTGAGAATGTTGACATTAAGTTAAGATTTCGAAAGTAAACGAGTTTCAAGTTAAAAGGAAACTAAGTGTTCTGGTTTTCTGTTGCATCCTTCACCAAAAAGTGTTTACGATCTCCAAATTTTGCAAGTCATACTTTATGTATAAAATAAAAAAAACATGCCTCGTGTCACGCCATCTTCATCTGGAAGCCAAAACAAAACTTTATGCCTTCTGCTCCTCCTTCCTTCCGATTCAAAAATACCTCACACCAATCCCCAGGTCCCCCATCTGGCTTACTACTCAGTGTCAGAAGCAAGAAGTTCAATTCATTTTTAAGCATATCCTTTTTACAACTTATGTCTGTGTCACGCCTCCCAAACTGTGAGAATCCAGGAGGCCCAGCTCCCCGCTAAGCTTACTGTTGCTCATCAAATGTCAAACCAATACACAGGAGGACTTAACTTTCAGTTGCTGCGGCTGCTTTTCCATTTCCGTGGCATTGTAGTTGAGAAAGTGCGGTTAAAAAAGTTTTTGGCACGCCGCAAAGCGATTTCTCGCGTTCATCTCCCGACCCCCTCCCCCACTGGCAAGCAGCTTTTAATAATGTCGCACGACTTTCGTTATTTTTCCTCTTTTGTGCAACTTTGTTGACGGCGAAGTTATTTTTTTAAGATTTCGCGCTCGCTCAAAGGGCAATTCATTTCATCAAAAAAAAAAAAAAAAATTGGAATTGGAGCTTCCTCTTTTTTTTTTTTTAATTTACAATGGCAACCAGCAGAACATCCGCTCATGTGTGGGCGTAATTGCATGTCAATTGCACGCTTCTGGGAATGGAAATGGGGGGCGTGGGGCAGCAACATTCACATTCAATTATGGCAGCTTTTCTCTGGTTCTTCTCTCTGTTTGCCACTTTACAGTAAGCGCACAATCCACTTGACACGCTTTGTGCGCGGGCATAATTTCATTTTAATTAAAAAATTTTTAGAGTTTAGCATACTTTTTGGGGCACAAATTGATAATGCTTATTTGTCAAAAAATGGGAGGTAGACCAGGCCCCAAATAAGTCCACATGTTTTTGAAAAACGACTTTTGAACATTCAAATCTTTGAATTTTTAAACCGGCAAAATACCGATAACTGGTGGCCGATAATAAAGTTTCGTTTACACTACAATATAGAACTAGATATTGCTCCGAACCACTTTTAAAACTGGTTCAATACCGGTTTGTCCCCTGGAAAGTACATAACTCCTTATTATCAATCCAAAAACCAAATTTTTAAGTTCATAGGTAAATAATTTCTTTTTTACTCCGGCAAAAAAAAATAACTTCATATTATCAATTACCAAACACTAAATTTTAAGCTTGTTGCTAAAATATTTTCTGAGATATGTCTCCAAGTCATTTTTGAACCGGTTCAAAACCGGTCTTAAATCGGTAAAATGTTTAGCTTCCT
The DNA here is from genome assembly GCA_018904225.1 of Lordiphosa mommai. NCBI lineage: Eukaryota > Metazoa > Arthropoda > Insecta > Diptera > Drosophilidae > Lordiphosa > Lordiphosa mommai. Next base: position 173,837 of record JAEIFT010000156.1, read on the forward strand.
ATTACTCACTTACAGACCAAATTTCACGGTTTGAACCGGTTTTAAGGCGATTGCAGCGCTACCTACCAGGATTAATTTTAAACCTAAACCATATACAGATCCACATAAATATTTACTTTAAATTTGGTCCAAATCGGTTCAGCCGTAACAAAAGCTGGGAAAAAAGATTTTTAATATTTTTTGTAAAAAACTGAATTGGAATCGAATCAGCACTAAAATGTCAACATCAGCCAGATCCAACGTCTATATTAGAGTTGTGCCGATTTTCATGAGCTAGTTCAAGTGAACTATTTATTTAAATGAACTAGGTCTCAGTGCTTGAACTAAAGTTCATTTTTTGAACTATAGTTCGTTTTATGAACTATAGTTCATGAACTATTCATTTTATGAACTATACTTAATCTTATGAACTATTATAGTTCATTTTTTGAATTTAAGTTAATTTTTTGAATTATAGTTCACGTTTTCATGGAAAACCATTCGTTTTAGAAACGTTCAAAAATCAAATGAAAATTGAAATGGTAAGTTTGCTGCAGAATTGGTTCTTAAAATAAACTGCAGTTTAAAAAACGAACTATAGTTCAAAAGTGAATAGTTCACAAAAATGAACTACAGTTTACAATAATGAACTAGTTCACCGAATGAACTATAGTTCATTTTATGAACAAAAACGGTATGAACAAAAATGAACTATTGTTCATTCGGTGAACTAGTTCATTATTGTAAACTGTAGTTCATTTTTGTGAACTATTCACTTTAGAACTATAGTTCGTTTTTTAAACTGAACTCAAAAAAATGAACTATAACTCGAAAGTGAAAAGTTCATCAAAAAATGAACTAATGAACTAGGTCATTGAAATGAACGAGATTCTCTAACTCTAGTCTATATCATATAATAGAGTTGAAGAATATACAGTAAATTTTTAATGACCAAGTTCATTAGTTCATTTTTTGATGAACTATTCACTCTAGAACTTTGAACTAGGAATGTAAACCTGAACCGAACCAAACCGCATTGAACCGCAAATTCGTGCTAGTAAACCAACTAAATCTTACTTAAGTAATGATTATATTTTCTACAGCACTGTTTAGCGTTTTTTTAAGATATTGTACGAGTTCCTCTCGGTTGAGGAACCAGCTTTAATGTCATATCCGATATTTTGCTTCCGTCCATGAGCTGGAGTAAAGGTAAAGAACTATCGATGGCACTATCGGCACTATCGATGGTTGGGCGCTATGGAGTAGCCATCGATAGTAGCCCTGCACTATCGATAGTTTTTTTTCAAGCTTAGAAAAATAATAATTGTGCTTAAAAACGTTATTTTTCAAATCTAAACTCATCAGAGTTGATTACTCAAAATAAAGGAACACTAAGATCCTTTTAAACCGACTCGGAACTTTATCTCTAAAACATTGTCAAACTATGCTTTGCATGCATAAGCCGATTTGTGTTCTTTGTGCTGATTACAATAAACTCTACCGAGTAATTAGCTTAAAAGAATCTCTTCCTGGTATCAAAACTTCTTTTTGTACGTTTTTAGCCCGAAGTTTGACTTAATTTAGTGCTTTCCTACGCGGTACGGTTGGGCGGGAGGTGGGCTGCCATTTTACTTGGGACTCGCGCGTAATAAGCTTCGGCTTGGTGACCCTTGACGTCCAAACAACAACAAAAAAAAAACGAGAGCGTAAGTTGAAGTCGGCCCTGCTCGACTTCGATATACCCGTTACTCAGGGTAAGGTTTATTTCAGAATATTTTATTAGACCACAACATGCCCAAATTGTGTTTTTTTCCCAAATTGCGGTGGTGGCAACTCTTTTATAACTCATCTGATCGGGAAACTATGTATGGCGGATCGATAAGTAATGATGATTAAAATACATGTCTAAAAAGTTTGATTAATCTATTTTCGAAATTGTGGGAGATATAAGGTTTTTTTAAAATTGCGGGGGCGGGAACTTTTCTATCGTTCATCTGATCAGGAAATGATATATGGCGGATCGATAGGTAATGATGATTGAAATATATGTCTAGAAGGTTCGAACAATCTATGATCAAAATTGTGGGAGATATGAGGTATTTTCCAAATTGCGTGGGTGGCAACTCTTTTCCTTCATCTGATTAGAAATGATGTATGACGGATCGATAGTATGATGATTAAAATAAATGTCTGAAGGATTTACTATGTATTTTCAAAATTGTTGGGGAGGTATTTTTCAAATTGCGGGGGCGGTAACTCTACTTTATCTGATCGAAAAATGATGTATGGCGGACCGATAGGCAATGATGATTAAAGTATATGTCTAGAAGGTTCGAACAATCTATTTTCAAAATTGTGGGAGATATGAGGTTTTTTTCATATTGCGGGGGCGGGAGGGGGCGTGGCAAAAATTTGAAACAAACTTGATCTGCGTGCAGACAATACAAGTCTACACTGAAAAAATGGTAGCTCTAGCTCTTATAGTCCCTGAGATCTAGGTGTTCATCCAGACGGACGGACAGACAGACAGACGGACAGACGGACATGGCTATATCGACTCGGCTATTGATGCTGATCAAGAATATATATACTTTATGGGGTCGGAAATGTTTCCTTCTGCCTGTTACATACATTTGCACGAACTTAGTATACCCTTTTTACTCTACGAGTAACGGGTATAACAATAATAATGACCTCTATTTTAGACCCTAGGTTAAAAAAATTAGATTATAAGAATTATTTTAATGCTAGCATCAGAGTTTCTTAAAAATGATATGGTATATATATACAATCGGAACCTACATCCCAATATTAATGCTAAAGTTAAAACCAATAATGCCGGAAACAATTCTTTTAGTTCGTTTTTTTTAATTAAAATTTTAGCATTTTTAAGCATGAGCGTTTAATTAACATACTATCGAAAACTATCGTGCACTATCGATGGTTTTCAAAAACCTATCGTTGACTATCGATGGTGCCTACTAGCGATAGTTCTCCAGCTCTAAGCTGAAGTCTTTAGAATACAGTCTGCATGTTCGACTTAATAGAATAAAGTTTATCCAGTGTTGCACATAAATAAAACAATTTTAAAGTTTTTCAAATGATTTTACGACTTCAATTTGGAAAATAATAGAGAAAGACTTAGAAAGTAAAATAATCAAAAACTGAGAGTGAACCACTGAACCGAACAGGAGTCAATTCTCGAGCGGTTTGCATCCCTGCTTTAGTTAATTTAATATAAAGTTGATGAGTTCACTAATAAGACCCAGTTCATTAGTTCATTTTAATGACTCATTTGAGCATTTGAACCAGGAAATTTAGTTGTAACAAATTAAATAACTGTCATAGGAATGATATGCTTAATTAAATTTTGGTAAAATTCAGTGTGACCAGAGATTTTTGGGCTTAAAGTGTGACCAGAGACTTCCTACTTTTTGATTAAAATCACTTTTGAAATGCAATTTCAATCTCAGGTCTTTCAAAATTATATGAAAAATATGTTTCACATCTTAACCTTAACATATTTATTTTCCCTTTTTGGTAATACTTTAAAACTTACCGATAACGCCAGTGATTTGTCAATAGTTTAGCATCCTTACGTTCAGCTGTCTCGACTATGCTGGTTGATCCCTCTTTGGTCAGACGATCGAGTACCGTGCTACGCAATACAAAATCCACCACAGCCTTTTTCATGGCAAATACATAGTCCGCACGCACTTCGGCAATATTTTCGTTGAGAGCGCTTTCCCATTTATTCAAAAAGGCGGGCACCATATCGGTAATTCTACAAAATAATACAATCAATCAATTAATCCACCAAATGTGAAGCTTCACCTACCTTTTAAGCATCTTATTACTCAAAGTGGACACATGTATGGTATCGATGCCATGTTTGATATAATAATAATAGCGCAAAGTTTCACGCTCATCTTTATCGGGAAACGGTACGGCACATTGTCCCACCAAATTCACATCCTGATCATCATCCATATGTAGAATGAGTTCAACCAATTTTTTTCGAAAATTTTCCCGCTCCAAGCGCATATTCATATAATTGCCTTTGCTTTTGCGATCAGCATCTTCGCGTTTTTCCACACGTTTGCGTCGGGCACGCGTTTTGGGACAAAGTATGCTATCGGGTAAATCGGATAGCATTTTACCATCCAATAAACGACTGGCACATTCGGGCATATTCAGCTCATACCAAAGACGACGAGATTTATATTCAGGATTGGCTTTCGACTGAAGGATACTTTGCAAAACATCCGGTTTGGGTCGGGTATACAGCATTTTCGATTTTTCACATAGACGGCGAGCACCGCATATGGAAGTAAAACTGGGAATGCTGATATCCCGATTGGGATTCTGACGGTTCGTCATGATGGGGAACTAAAGGAAGTAAAAAAGGAATTTGTAAGACTTGGCATTGATCCAGCTGATTATTCCTAAGAAAAATTATGAGGGTTGTCTCTTATATATTTATAGCTATTTTAAGTGTGACCAGGTCCGATTTGGCGTTTCTACACTTTTGGGGGATATTTAAATGCATATCCTTTTAAAATTTACACATCCTTTGGATATTTTTCAAATCCATATCGTTTGAAAAATTTACATCCTTTGGATATTTCTCAAATCCATTGGAATAAAACTAAGATCAATATCCAGTCTAAATGGATATAAAAAATATCCAATTTATCATCCAAATTTATACTTTTTTTCTGTGTATTAAAAAGTTGAGCGTTTTTAAGCAGAAACTTACAAAAACTTTAAATTTAATCGATAAGCTGATTACCAGTATAGTATAACAGTTCATGGAGTTTTTAAATTTTCGCGCCTAAGCTAAATCACTCACCAACTTAATGGTTGCAGTCTCCGCTTAAAAAAAACTAGATGGCAGTGTTGGTTTCAACTTAATGTTGCCACACTATATATTTTCGTTAACCTTTTTAAGAGAAGTGGCAGCACTACCCTCAATCATTTGGATTGAACCAGTTGGATTGAACTAGCACACTGGATTGAACTAGTGGATTGAACTAGCACAATGGATTGAACCAGTTGGATTGAACTAGCACAAATGAACTAGTGTAAGCAGTGTGACCGCATGCGTTAAAGGAACGAATACTGAAAAAATTAACAGACATCACAAAAATCGATTTATCGATATCGATATGTCAAATATTAATTATATGCAGCAGCTGTAAAAAAAAACAACAACAAATGACACTTACCCGTCCTTAATTCTATTGTAGTACAACAAATTGTTTTGCTTAATACGCGCCGCAACGCGTATTAAATAATCTAATTTTTTTTGCCTATATTTTCTTATTATTTTATTTGAACAAACGCCGAGGAGTTGAAAATTGAAAACAAATGCAAATCATACGCACACACACACACACGTTTCTGTTTCCGTTTGGAGAATGAATTGATTTTCCGGCTGAAAACTTATGTAAAACAAACAAAATTTCGTTGCCTGGCAGCCGAATCTAAAAAAAAAATACTAGAAATATAATAGAAATTCAACAAATTCCGTTCTTCGACAAAATGTGGCTACAAAAGTTGGGTCTGCGCATGGTGCACACAAGCACGCGTCAGCTGAGGGCAGCCGCTGCTGGGGGAACAGGTGCCGGCGCCGGTCGCGAGAAAAGTGCTCTGGCCGCATTGCGTAAGAAAACGGGCTACACGTTTGCCAACTGCAAGAAGGCTCTGGAGCTGCACAGCAATGATGTCCAGCAGGTGAGTTACTGGGTTAACATAATGGTGAGCATTTCTTTAATTAATTTGTTGTTTTCTTCTAGGCCGAAAAATGGCTGCACGAGCAGGCCCAGTCCCTGGGCTGGAGCAAGGCCACCAAAGTCGCCGATCGCGCCACCGCTCAGGGTTTAATTGGCGTTCTCATACGCGGCAATCGTGGTGCTATGGTGGAGCTGAATTGTGAAACTGATTTTGTGGCACGCAATGAGACTTTCAAGCGATTTGTGGATCATGTGTCCAGAATTTGTTTACACTATACGGATATGACGGAATTCGATGGGGATCTGTGGAAGGCAAGCATTATTATATACGAATAATTGGCTAAGTAGCACAAAATTAGTCTTAGTTCGTGCAGAATAGGAGAATATTGAAAATCTGTAAAAGTAGTAAATTAGAGAAGGACAAGGTCTATTTATTAGGTCTATTAACTATATACATATTCATCGGTTAAAGGCCGTGGCCGTTAATTGAAATGCCGAAAAACGAGTAACTCATTTTCGTACTTTTGTATGACAAAAAGTAGTTTATGTAAACATTTGTGGATCCGGAGCACCTGCGATATTATGAGTCTTTAAAAATTATCAACGTAATACACAGCTGTAGAGAGCTTAAAGACCTTTTCTTAGCTTAAAGTCGCACTTTTTTAGAATTAAATTAAGAGCTTGACTTTTAAAAGTGCTTCAATGTTGGTTAATTCGATTAGATAAAATTCTTATTTATCATTACTGATTCCTATTTAGTTTAGGTCAGCCCAAAAATATTACATTAAATTAATTACATTTTACAGTTGGTTGAACATTAAAAAATCAAAGTAATTTCATTAGAAACAAAGTTAAAAAACTAAATTAAAATTCTTTAAACAATTTTTCAAATAAATAGAAAAAGTAAAGAAGAAAAACTAAGTGACTTCCCGGTTTATCATCAGATATCAGATCTTTCTTCCCATATGGACCGTTAATTTACTACTGTAATCCTCAAAAATATTCGGACAAAATAAGTCTTATATAGTTCTTTACGTTTTTGATATATTCTGCCAGATTTGGCCAACCTACATCTACGTTTAGGACCTCTCTTACCTCCAACTCGGACAGCTCTGCTTGACTAAGATGATTTGATTTCCCGATATATCGGACACCTTCCTATGAGATATAACACCGACTCATCCTCTCTCTTGTTGCATATTTCGCAAATTCGTCTGCTACTCAATTTATTTACTCTCAGGCAAAGAGTCTTGAGTGCGAGGTCTCTGCAGCAAAAGATCTTTTAAAAGCACTTTTATTTTGGATAATATCGCTCACTTAAATCAATTCCGGCATAACTCAATTTTCGATTTCGAAAAATTTGCGTTTAAAGTTTTTACAAAACCTATAACTTACAATCTAACTAGAAAAATGTTATATATATGTCTAATAGCCTATTTCCCTGGCCATTGTACATTTAAAAATATTAAAAATCCAAAGCAAATATACATTCTAAGCCGATAAGTGAAAGTTGACCAATCTTTTGGGTAAGTTTTAGAACTATGTTTGCTTGACGTCCCTTGTTGAAAAACGCTTTAATGGTTAAAAATCGAAAATGTAAAAATGTTGAATGTACTATATGGCCAGTGAAATAGGCTTTAAATATAAAATCGAGTTCAAATAGTCCTTTAAGGATTTTAGTAAAACAAACCCTATCTTTACATTAAATTATGATGTTTTTGAAGCAAAAAACATTAATTTAGGTGCCATGAATAAGATGGCACAACTGAATTAAGTCGCTCTTACGGGGAAAGTATAAGAGATAGCTATATGAAAATTTTACACAAAAATAGATTATGAAAAGGCAAAGATTTCTACATCATTAACTCAAAAATCGTGTTTTTTGAGTTATGCCGGTATTGAATTAAGTGAGCGATATGTATATGAGGTAGTCTTCCTTCCTTATAGATACCGAAAATGTAAGTCATAGATGTAGAAATGAGCATCCTCTTCACCGGACTCTAACATTAATCAATAGTTGGGTTTATAGGCTGGTAAACGTAGAATTCACTTCATAAAGAATCGTTGCAACTGGTCAATTTCTTCAAAGCAAGTGAAACACCGTTTTACTGAATATTTGTTTTGTTAGATATGAGCTCCCAATGTACCAAACCATTTTTATTCCGATTTTTCTATAATGAAAAAGATTTTTATAAGAATTTTTAAATTTTCCTTTATTTGTCAGTGGTTTAATATGTTTCATAATAGTTTCCGTAATCCTACACCGATTTGAAAATATAATATACGAACGAAATCACTGTCAACAAATAAGTCAAAGACACTTAATACTTAAAGTTAATGGTTTTCGAGATATTTAGCTTAAATCTTCGGAAAAAGAAAAAATTTGAAAAAAATTCAAAGTGGTTAGTTTTTATTTTTGGTTGTAGTTTCATCGTAGTCATCAATTTGGCGTTAAACATGATATCGTTTCTTATGACAAAAAACGGAAAATCTGAAAAAAAATTGTTTGAAATCATTTTCGACCAGAATGTTTGTCTGTTGCCTAGTGTTATCATTATCTGCTGTTATTTTAATGAATTTATGCCAGTCTTTATTAAAAGACATTGTTTTTATATGTACAGCTTCCCGGAATTCCGTTAACAAACATTGTTTATCAATTGATTTTATCACAAGTCGAAAAGTTTTTCTGAGATGGTGCAATATAAATAGGCCGAAAATAAGTTTTTTAAGATCTCTGGATATTTATTCACAGTGTTTTTGTCTCTACTGGATCCTTTTTCTTTAAGCCTAATTCAATTCATTCTTTGTCAGCATCAAAAGCTACGTTTGCTTTAGAATTTGAGCACATTTAAGAAAATACATTTACTTCACATTATTCAATAAAACTAAGTAACTAACAATTTGAATTTGTCTCCTCTTTTCAGCTTGGCTTTGAAGCAGAAGCCCTAAAAAATCTTCGCACCGTGGAGGGACGCACTTTGGGTGATCATTTGGCCTTGCTAATCGGAGCCATGGGCGAGAATGCCACCATCAAACGAGCCCTCTGCTTCAAAGTCAACAATGATTTGCGTCTAGCCGGCTATGCCCATCCAGCACCCACCAATGTGGGCACCACCGAGGATATCACACAAGTGGGCAAATATGGTGCAATTGTGGCCTTCCGTTCCGAGAATCAGCTGCAAGATATTGAGTTCCATAAAAGCATTTGCCAACAAATTGTGGGAATGAAACCAAAGAAAATCGGTGAATACGATAAGGATAAGCCGGCCGAGAATAAGGATGACGAGACCTGTCTGATACATCAGGAATATCTGCTGGATGGGGATAAGACAGTGGGTGAAGTGCTCCAAGAGCATGCCGTTAATATAGTTGATTATCATCGATTTGAGTGTGGGGAGCAAACGGAACGCAATCTGGACGAGATAATGAAGGCCCAACAACAAAGTAGCAATTGAAATATGAAGAATTCAGAATACTTCTAGCCAAAATTTGCATGTTAAACAAGAACAATAAATGAAAACAATGAGTCATGCTTGGAAATTGGGGTAACAAACACTGCGCGCCTGCGCTACCAGGAAGCACGCTTGAGCGCCTTGCCGGTGGTGGCAGCAGCAACAGGCGGGTAAAAGAATGAACTGTTTATGAAATGTGCTGTATTTATGTAGGCAGTAATTATCTGCATGTTAGGGCGATAACTTGAAGAGAATTGCTGAAAGTGGGAGAGTATGTGAGCTGGTTGTAGGGGATATGTTTAAAATGATCAAACTGGGATATATTAAAAATGTCACTCTCTAGTTTATGCATATGAGTCACAAAATACTGTGAGTGGGAAAATTTTATTGATATTTTAATATTTTCTGCAGGTTGGGAATGTGAACCATGCTCTTAAGTGAACCGAAGAAGTTTTTTTTGAAAATCGCTTAAAAAAGACAAAAACGGTTCGGTTTATTTTAGGAAATACAACTAAATTATATACCTAGTATCGTTACAAGACTTTTTAAGGGAATCTATCTATCGGACAATTGCAGATGAGTTGATCAATGATTTGATATGTGTCCTCCTCATTTGTATTTTGAACCAGGGTTCGAGCCTAAACTTAGGTTCGCCTACCTTCTGAATCCGCTTTCCGAACCTGAACCGAATTTTACGAGGTTTATAGTCCTAAATAAAAAATTCTGAAATTTAAAAACAGGAACAGGCTAAAATATATAAAACTATAACCTTAACCGCGATTTGGTGAGCTTCCTTTGCACAAGGTAGAGTGTTTTTTTTTTTTTAAATATATTTAATAAAAAATGTTTAAAAAATATTTGTAACTTCTTCTTTAACTTTAAACTCTCGAAACTGTGTTTTCAAAGTCGCTGATCACTAGATCTTTAAAACGGCTAAACCGATTGACATGAAATTTTCACACAACCTTCTTAGAAATATTCTAAGGGGAGTGATTGAAGGATTTAGATATCCAATAAATATTTATTTTCGAAACCACTTTGGTTGGAAGTTGACTGTTTTTTTCTAAATTGTCTCCATTTTATCAAAAAAATAAATATTTTTTTACATAATTTTTATTACCAAAATTACATTAAATTAGGAAATATTTAATTAGAAATCAAGTTATTGTTGGAGAACAAAAGGGAAGACATTAAACAATGATTTTATTGCGATTTTACATAATATTTGAAAATTTTTAAATAATTAGTTTTACAAAATTTTATTGTATAAAAGGTTGCAATTATTTTAGTTTTTTGGAACATAACTTTTTGAAAGCGCAATGATATCAATGAAAATCTGTAAATGTAGTAAATTAGAGCACATTTAAATCTATTTATTCAGATTTCACAAGAATCAGATATAATTTTTTTACAATTTAGAAATAAAATTTAACTTGATGAAAAACTTAAAAAAAAAAATTTGTATGAAGCCATCGTTATAACTCATAAAACTAAAGATGCAGTTCGATTCCCAGGGCCCAAAATAGGGGAAAACCGTTAAAGCTGACCATGTCTTTTTTTTTGACTTGCACAGTGTAATTGTTCAACCTATGAAATAAGTGTTTGAAAAGGGGTGCTTCACCAACTATATGCTTACCTATGGGTTATCAAAGTCGAAATTTGTGGAAAAATTAATTTTATGGTAACTAAAAAAAAACCTTTTTATTGCTTTTTGCGCCAAATAACCAGGCTGCTGTATTGCATTTTACGCTTAACTTAAAAGTTTTTATCATAACTGAAGCGACTTCAGATCCACATCAAATTAATTTAATTAAAAACTCAAGAATTAACGAATATTTTTTAAATAAAATTAATTAACAACTCTAAATTTAGGTTTTGGTATTTTTTTTATCAAAAAATGATCTTTATTTCTTGAGTTTTTTTCAGGGAATTAAACCGGAACTCGAACCAGAAAAGTATACCGAAAGAACTGTCTGAAACTCAGAACCAAAACCCATATTTCAAATTTTTTTAAAATCCGGTAATTTTGAAAACAAAAGATCCTTATAATGTATCGATTTCAGATTTTTTTTTTATTTTCTAGTTAAAAATCTAATCAATGTTTTTCTCAGCTAAAAATCTTTTCAATATCAAGAACATGTACCAAAATGATCATAACTAAGTTCCAAAGGATCATGAAATGTCAAAAGTTCTTTATGTAGTTCCACAAATAATTTTCTTTGTAAAGTTTATTATGATTTATTTGCCTGTTTTGTAACCATTTTTTTTTTAAAATTTTTTTATGTATAATCCTTTCATTTAATTAAATACCTCCAGTACAATGTATCCACGATGTCAATTAATTGGTTTGACTGGAAACAACTAAATTAATGCCTCAATCATAGTAATCTTTGTGAATTCAAAGCTCATTTGTGTCAAAATCAAATTCAATCAATTCATTTCGACATGGAAAATCAAGGTGAAAACATGGACTATTTGGATATTGAATCGTTTCGTTCCAAATATAGTGATATAACGGTCACTGCTGTGCCCACAAATGCGAGCAAACCAAATCAAGATTTAAACAATATGCCAGACAATGTGGTTCCATCCACCTCACGGGTGGAAGTGTCAGCAATTCCTTTACCTTCCCAGGAGCCACGTGTGGAAATCACTCGTATTTCGTTGGATAAGACAGAAACTGCTGCCTCAACTACCAACCTCAAAAATGCAGCTGCTTATGCCTATGCCAATGAATACAAGCAAGTGATGGCCAAATTGGAGTATACCAAATATATGCAGGCTCAATTACAATTGATGTCCCTTTCAAATGGAGGCACTGGATCAGGCGTTGCTTTAGAGAATAGCCTCTACGGTTTAGTACCTTCCTCTATAAGTGAGCGATTTGTTTCACACAAAAAATTAATACTTTTTTTTATGAATTCTTTCTAGCCCTCGATTCCGATGCCAACATAGTGGATAAGTATGCCGATCTTTTAGCCGTTTTGGCTGGCATGCAAGCCAATCTCACTCCCACGATAATGGGTCTACGTGCACCCAAGGAACGTTTATTTCGTGACATAGCCCATGCCCGTGTCATTGTGAGGGAGTGTGTGTTGCTCCTCGAACGCGATCAACAGAAGACTAACCCAACCACGACCGAGTGACGTCAGAGAGCCATGCTGGTTTCAATTGCACTATTGTTTGTTTACGACACCTTTTATTGTGTGAGTGCTCCATTATAAAATAATAAAACAAAAAATAAAAGAGCTATTCTCAGAACCCTCGCTCTCATATAAAAGGCTGGTTTCCACCACAGGGAGGAGCAGCAGGAGAAGTAAGGGGTATGGTAATATCAGTCGGCATTTTGACACTTGCGAGCAGCGAAGCGAAGCCGGCAGTAAATAAGTACAAGCGAGAAGGCTACGACTTGTTGATACCCCGTGAAAAAGATTATAGCTTAAAGCCTAATTTTTTCACGATACTTCATAGAAATATGAACACTTTCATACAGTTCATTAAGATCTAAGCAAAGCCAAAGTGTTTCTATTTTTATGAAGAATTGTGAAAAAATTAATTTTTTGTTGTTCTGCGTAATAGGCTTAAGGAAAATGGTACAAATGAAAAGAGTTTAAGGAAAATGATATACTTCAGTTAGAATCCCCCTTAAACAGGTATCATATATTTTTTTTCTTTGATTATTATTTACTAAGTGTGAATTAAAAACGAATTACTTTTCTTTTTTTGTTTCTATTGACCACTTGATGTATTTAACTTTGATGAGAAATAAAAAAATGTTAGATATTTGATATTTTAAGATATGTTCTTTGATTATTCCTTAACCTATTTCAAAAAGTTTTAGCTGCCCGCTGGCTCTGCGACTGTTAGAGGTAAAATAGGTAAAAAAGTCATGGCAAAATTGGCAACATCTCCGATCCACTGATTTTATTTCTGCGGCATGCGATGTCACGAAAAGAGTTAGAATCCAATAATTATAGTTCACAAATGATTAATCTATTAGATACACCTACTATTATGAATACTGAAAATTGTTTAAAAAAAAAATTTTAAAAAGATTTTAAAAAATAAATTCGAAAAAAATAAGTGATATTTTTTTATTAATTTTTAGGTAATAATTTTAAAACATAAAAACCTTAAAAAAGAACATAAAAAATATAAAATTGTTTTCGAAAATTTTTAATGGACCCTAAAATTGATTTTATCACAAATTTTGACTCCGATATCCCCGCGGATTAATCCCGAAAAGAATATCGGTTCCGGTACCGGTTTCGGTACGTACCAAATGAAAATTTCGGTTAAACGTTCTAAATATTTCGGTTTTTAGTTAGTTTTGGTTATCGGTTCAAAGATTTTTATTTCGGTATACCGGTAGTTTTTGGTACAAGTATATTTTGTTTTAATGTTCAAAAATTAAAATTCTTTCACGATATCCAAAAAATTTGTGAATCTAATAGAATTTAAAAACTGTATTTTAAGAATATGCCACATGAAACAACGTTTCGCTAGACACTTTTGTTCGCGCATCCAGTGGTGTTCCAACACCAGAATTAAGAAGTTCTTCATTCTTTTGTTGCCCAGATAAGCTCGCCTTAGGGTCGATTTTTCATCTTTCTTAAAGAGCTATCTGTCACTTAATCTTACAAATAACAGAGTAAATGGTAAGTTTATACTTCTTAGGGCCGATTTCTCATCTTCAAAATAGTTTCTGTGGCAGACTCTGCTTGCTAGGAGATAAGAATTTTGACCTTTTCTTATATAAAATCTTTGTAAAAAGCAAAAAAATATTTCATAATTATTGTTCAAAATAATCGGTCCTTAAATTTTCTGTATTTCTGCCATAAATAAAGATCGTTTGCCATTTGGATAGATTTGAACCCATACTATAAGACTAGGGTTCAATATAGCCCATAATACGCTGGTAAAATACTTAAAGGGGTGCATCAGCTCTAAAAACGCTCTAAAACAGTTGAAACCTAAAATACAGTTGGATATTCATTTTTCTAAATATTAAAACGAAAATTTCTTAAAATAGGAAATAATTTTTAAAAAATTTGATAAAAATCCAGAAACTTCTTTTCTAAAATTTATATTATCATTTTTCTACCATTTCTATATTTAAGGAAGGAATTTTTTAAACTTTAAATTTTTTATTTTAGTGGGTTTTTTTTATTAAAAAAGAAATTTTTTTTTTTTTTAATTTTTTAAAAATTTTTGTTTTTTTTATTTTAAGAAAAAAGAAAATATTATTATTGTTTAGTTTTGGTTTTTTTTTTTTTTTTTTTTTTTTTTGGTTTTTTTTTTTAAAAAATAAATATTTTTTTTTTTTTTGTTACCGTATTTCTTTTAAAATTTTTTTTTGTTTAAATTTTCAATTTCGGTTTCGGTTTTATTTCTTTTAAAAAAAAAATTTTTTTTTATAATATTTTTTTTTTTTCTTTTAAAGGAAGGGAGAAAAAAATTTTTTTTTTTTTCTCTTTTTTTTTTTTATTTATTTTTGGTTTTGGTTTCGGTACGTTTTTAAAAATTTTTTTTTGTTTAAGGGGACCGGTTCCGGTTACATGTATTCTGCCCATAGCTAAAATCTTAGTAGAGGCGTAGCACCCTTTCCAAACACTTATTTAATTGGTTGAACAATTAGCTATCATTTGCCATTTAAATTATTCGATTATTTTATTTGCTTTACAGCGACGGCACTGCATGTATTTTGTTTTTGTTATTCATTTCGAAGCGAAGCAATTGCGTGTGCGACAAAGTGACTTTCGGTGCAATGGGAGTATTTAAAAGCAAGGGCTTGCCCACCACAGGCTAAAAGAAACCTTTTTTCTTTTGGATTTTCAAAATATTCAAAAATATTTTTTTTTTAACAAAAAGTTTTTTTGGAAAATAGTGAAATTCGTTTCGTTACGCATTTAAAAAATGGAATTTTGGAATAAATTGTAACTGGCGATATACTTGCTAGATAAGCCTAAAACTTAAACAGTTACATCAATTTGAAAAGCGAAAATGTTTTTTAGTTTCAGCAGCGTTAAACCGAGACCGAGTACAAAACCACGCGTTATACTTCAAAGGAATTTTGTGGCTAATTCCCAAGCGTGTTAAAGCGAAACCGCGGTGAACAATTATATGTATTTATGTACATTTATTAACCAACATTTATCTAGCGTGCACAATCCCAATATACCCCATATACATACCCCTTTGCAAGTAAGTCCAGGGCTCGTAAAGGGTCACAAAACTTAAAGCCGGCAGCGACGTCAACATTTGCTGCTGCTGCCGCTCAGTTGTGCCTTGACACGCAGCATGGCGCTTCAATTGAAGTTTTTTTTTCCCATTTTCAGTTGTAAGCCGACTTTTCACGGGTACAAAGCGAACGTAACGCGAGACGGGAACTTGGCTTACGCACTTACCAATTTGGTTTCCGCTTACAATTTGGGTTAATTTGTTTTGAAAGTGCGCCAAGTGTTGGATTTCCGTTGCACAAATATTCGCCAAACAAAACACAAAATTTTATAAACAAAACGCGGACAACGGTCTCGCCTCTCCCCGCTCTCATTTAGTAACGGTAAATTTGCGAATTAGGAAAGGCAGCGGAGTGACTAGTGGTAGGTGACAGCCATAAAAAACAACAAACACAAACAAATGTGAGTGCGAAAAAATTAAAATTGTTTCATTAGGAATTGCAATCCATTTAAAAAAAAATAAAAATAAAAAAAAAGTTTTTAAGCGCCGGCGCAACACTCGAGCAAAGAAAAGGCAGCCGCTTGCTGTTTAATTTTTTCCGTAATTTGCTTTTGTGCCTGTCTTTCCACACACACAAATTGGTCCACCACACAAAATGCCGCCATTTAATTTTATCCAACAGGTGAGTGCGAAAATCAGCATTTAAATAATGATTTATTGCATGTTAACCAAATCCAATTACATTGGCCATCTGTAAGATTACACGACTTTCCATTAAAACACAAACGGTGTGAAAATTGAACTGATTTTTGAAAACTGTTGCATTAGGCGAGAAATTGGAATAAATTATTGATCGTTTTGTTAGGTTCTGGCTAAGACAATAAAAAAAGATAAAAACATATTCGGAATATCGGAATTTTTTGGCTCACATGAACTATTTATGCATTCTATGGTCGTTAAAGTTTTGTCAGTGACTGAAGTATATTTTGACGTCCACAGTAATGTTATATTTTCAAGATAAATAATCTGAAAATTTTGAAGTACACCAAAAACAAATTTAATTCGAAAAGCGTTGTTTCAAATTGAAACAGAATCCAGTAATATTTTTCATATTAATTTAATACAAGAAATTATCATGTTGATATATTTTAGATCATTTCATTTTTAATTTGATTATAATCAAATAATAATAATATATAATTATATAAAGAAACGTTTAGGTCCTTACCTTATTAACTTGATATCCAAAAATAAAAATTTGATCTTTAAGTATTAAAGAAAAATAATTCCCAAAAGTTTCCAATTAACATTGTATAATTTTGACGAATATTTTTTTGATGTGAAACATCTTTAATTTCGGTACGGAAGATTTTTATTTTTAAAATAACACGGAATGTTCTTGATCACTTGTACGTTGTTTTTGGTGTGTTTTACAACAGTATTTTTGTAACACTATTTTCTATCACTGCTTATTAACATTGTTGTCCAACACTGTTTTTTGACACTGCTTTTCAACATTGTTTTCCAACACTTAGGGTATTCCCAACAACTTTCTTATTAGATAACCTGCTGAATACATGAAATTTCCAATAGCAAAATGTACCACCGAAAAGTAAGCTGACATCACCAGTCCAGAGCTGGGTCATGTGGTTTCCTGGTCAAATTTTATAAATTTTTGCGAATGTATTTCGTCACAATACTTCATATATATATTAGGAAGCTTTTCAAAAGCATTCAGCTCTTTAAGCTGTTCAAAAGTGTTTCTATACATTTGAAATATTGTGCCTTACTAAATTTTTATTTTATCTAAGTACAGAAAATTGCATTACATTTTTTTAAAGTCAAGGTTGCAAGCCGGTCCTGAACAGAACCCCATAGAACCGTTTCAGTTCAGGTTTGTTGAGTATTTTGAGCAGGACCACAATCAAAACCGAATTAATTAATAACCTCACGATCCCGAGCACGAACCGAACTTCTTTCTTTTCAAAAAAGGTTATATCATATTTTTGAAGAAATTTAATATTTTCCTCGATAATTTCTTTGTCAAAATATTTGTAAAATATTGAATCTTTGCCTCATTTAGTAATCTTTCGCATAAATAATATAAAGCTTCATCAAATTTTGTTGATGAAGTAGAAGGTGTTATAGCTTCTTACAAAGACCATATAATACCTAGATGCGACATCTCATAGAAACAAATTTTGCAACAAAATCCGCCAGCAATTGTATTAAAGCACACGAACCGACGCATAAAGATGGCAGTATGAGAATTATTTCTAGGCCAATGTATACGCAGTGATTTCGTAGGTAAATGTGCCATATGATTAGAATTAGATTAGAATTTAAGTTCTGGCCTTAGCTAGCGAAATGACTTACCACTGGTGGTGTCAGCCCAGCCAAAGTTATAAATTGATTCCTGAATAAGGGAAATAAAATTGTACAGTAGTTTGGCCAATAAGATACAAAAGTACACTCGCAGATATTTTCATTTTTGTTGGATAACCTAAGATTATCGTTTTATACAAGATTGCCAGTTACAATAAAATGAAAAACCTAGGGCCAACATTAATTTCCAAAGGCGAAACCAAAATCATTAACTTTAATTGCCTTCACTTTTTCTTTAAATTGATTTGCATGCATTTCTCTCAAGTTGCTACTGTAAATGGGTAACTTTGGCAATTCGTAACGAAATTTCTATAACCGGTATTTGACTTCTTCCCACGCCTGACGAACGACGACTTCAATGTGTGGGTGTATAACAAAAGTTCAAAATAATTTCTTCATTAAAAATGAAAACCGAAAACAATTGCACACAAATGTAAAACAGCAGCTGTGTGCAACTGCTTGAACACAACACACAAAAAAGAAGTAACCGTTATTAAACAGTTATTTAACTTGCAATTAACCCCATGATAACTACACACAAAACATACATAAATACATACTAAAACAAAAGACAAGAAAATATGAAATGCAAATATAAACCAGCTACAGTTCAAGTGAGTTAAGATAAGCTTTTCCAGCCACAATTTGGGATGCCTTCTTTTTTTTTTTTTTGCTTTGGTGCAATAACTTTCTACCAGGCCGTGGACTGGCTTGTAGAGATAACTAAGTGATGGGACCGTGACAGGGAAAATGGTTAAGTAGACAAATGTTGGGGAAGTGCATGAAGTGTACTGAATTTCATTAAACATTTATATTCCAGGTGTGGGAATTAATTAGATTGAGTTTACACTGTGCTCTGAAGAATATTCTTATTTTTTTTGCCAACGCGCCTTTCTTTTCCATTCAGAACATAATAGGGTTCTGGTCAAGCGGCGGAAAAATAAAATAAAGCTCTAATACTTTTTTCCGGGTCCATCTGGAGACTGTTGAGATTGCATTCCAATATTGTAAAGCAGGGATTAGTCCCGAAACGAATACCGGTTCCGGTACGTACCGATATGAGAATTTCGGGTAAAGGTTCTAGTTCGGTTATTAGTTTATTTCGGTTTTCGGTTTCGATCCGGTACCCAGATTTTTATTTCAAGTACAAGAATAATTTTTTTAATATTTCAAAATTTAATTTGTTTCAAGATATCCAAAAAAAATAATGGAATTACAAAATTGTGTTCTAAATATATGACACATAAAAAACATTTATATGGTTCGATATAATCAACGCTAAAAACTGCCGCATCCCGGCAAAAAATTGAGATCTTTTGCGATTTGGATAGATTTGAACCCATATATAGTATGGACTAAGGTCCAATATAGCACATAATACGATGGTAAAAATACTCAAAGGGGTATAACAGCTCTAAAAACGCTTTAAAACAGTTGGAAACGTAACATCTACTACATTTTCAAAGTATTAAAACAATATCTTTAAATAGAAAATAATATTTCTAAATTTGAGAGCGAAATTTTATTTAAGTCAAAAAACTTCATTTATAAAATTTATATAAAAGTTTTTCTAACATTCATATTTCTATTTTATTTATTTATTTTCTATTTTTCTAAGACTTAGAAATTTTTTTACATATAATAAGAGGGTTTCTATTTACCAAGGCTGCAAACCTCCAAAATTTTGAGTAGGTTCGGTTTCAGAAGTTTGAAACCGTAAGGAATCTTTAGGTTCGGTTCGCGGACCGGTTCCTGGATCCTTTGGACCACAGATTTTGTTTCGGAACTCGGTTCACTTGAACAAAAAAGTATTGTTTGTTTTTTTTTCGATTTATTTATACGTTTCAATTGGTTAAAAGAATATTAAATTGATATAAACATATTATTTAGCCGACATTAGTCATTTAGTTAGATAAAACTGATGTGGTTCCGACCTTCAAATTAAAATTTGAGGTACGAGTCGAACTTGATTGTACTTAAAACAAGTACAAAAGAATAAAACAATCCTAAAATTCTTTTATCAATCTGAAAAGTCTCATTTCAAGTACGGATCCTAACCGAAACTCAAATAGTCTTCTAATAGATTAAAACAAGTTCGGAATTGCAATGTCAGCGAAAGAACGAAAAGTGAAGTAACGAAAGCAACGAAAAGTAGCTGATAGTTCAAAATTTTTCTCGGCCACTCTCTTTACAAGAATTTCAGAATTTGAAAATTAGCACACAAGTTAATGCTCTTGTAATTGACATCGATTAGGATTGATTTTAGTCCAAATATCTCTGGTTTTTTCTTCTGTGTAGGCAATATATCTTCCTGGAGAAGTTCATCTATACGGAAACTAAGTTAGCACAATATTTTTTAGGTTTTCGCTTTAGATCTTTTCCAAAAATTTAATTTTTTTTCAATGTATGCTCTCTTGGACAATTTTTGAAGGAATCTATAATATTTTTGACATTATTTTCTTCTTAACAATGAGAAATAGTGACTCTTTGAGATTTAATTTTGAATTATGTAAAGTTACTTAATATTGTGAACCGAACCTAATTTTTTCAAAAAGTGGTCCGGTTCTGGTTTAGGTTCGAGGGCTGAAAAATTTTCGGTTCGGTTCATGATCCGGTTCGGGAAACTCAAAATCCCGAACCGAACCGGGTTTTAGGGGTTCGGTCCCGGACCTGTTTGCAGCCTTGATATTTACCAAAGAATACTTTTTTCCTCTTTTTAGAAATTTTTATTTCAATATCTCAAAAAAAGAATTTGGTTTTGCTATAAGGGCAAATTTCTAAGACATTTTTTTTTGAAATAATCATAAGTCAGTAAGATAAATAATAGAAAAACCGAAACAGTACCGGTATTAGCGTTCCGGTTTTTTCAGTTCCTATAATAACAGTTAACGGTTTTCAGTTCTCAAAAAAATTGTTATATCGGTTCTGGTATCGATACCGGTACGTGACTTGAAACGGATTATTTCGGTTAACGGTTCCGGTTAAGGAATTATTCCCTGTTGTAAAGTGCCATCCTTCGAAATTTATTTCTCGAGCCTTAAAACTATCATCAAAAAATATTCGATATTATCCAAAATATTGCGCTGATATTAAAAAATATATAAGACTTGGAGCCTTGCTATTTACATGACTTAAAGTGTCATTATTTGCATTCAATTAACTATTTTGATTCACTTATTCAAAACAATCACGTGCTCATCTCTATTAATCAAAACTCATTCCTCTTCGGGGGTCATTCATCTTAATTATCACACGGCGACTTTGAGCTGAGAGGAAAAACTCTCAAAATTAAACAAAATGGAGCTTTAATGTGCTTTGAAATTCATTAGGCAGACCCTAAAATATAATCATATCCCAAAAACTAGTCTCTAAAACACTGTCCATTGACCCATTTGCATTGTAAACTAAAGCCAGACAACAATCTTTTTTTTTTTTTGGTGCTTCAAATTAGTTGAAAATAGAAAGAAAGCTTTTGGGGTTGGGCACAACGGATTGCGTAGAAATTGTTCCCACCTTTATGGCCTGTATTTTTTTTTCCTTTCCTTTTTGTGGATTCTTTTACATTTTTGGTCTTGTTTTGACATTTAATCACCGGAAGCTATCTTCGAGCATCTTCAGTAGGCAAAAGACACGCTTAATTACAATAGCGGCATGGTGGCTCCCGCTGTGCTGCCTGATTCAGATAAATCTATTTTGGAAGTTATTCAAATTGCTTTTCATTTTCTTCATATTTCTGTTTCTGTTTTTTTTTTTTTTTTGGTTAGCTAATTAGACACGTTTGACGGTAGTCGGCTCGCATTGTCATTGTCTGATATGGTTAATATAT
The DNA here is from genome assembly GCA_018904225.1 of Lordiphosa mommai. Lineage (NCBI taxonomy): Eukaryota > Metazoa > Arthropoda > Insecta > Diptera > Drosophilidae > Lordiphosa > Lordiphosa mommai. Next base: position 195,394 of record JAEIFT010000156.1, read on the forward strand.
GAGAAGGCAAGAAACAAGCAAGAAGGTAGCAGCATTACTTTACTAATTAATTGTAGGGAATGAGAATTGAAATTTTATCAAGCAGAACGATAGCTGGAGAAGGTTATAGATATCACATGAATCATTTGTTGTTTGTTGCGAATCAAATTACTTTTATGGACCATTTTCGATTTTCTTCGCAATTTCCATACAAATTTTAGAGAAATGCAATCAACTCAATAGAAAGAAAATCCAAAGCTCGAACTTGCATTTGCAAAGATTAATGATGTTCATTTGTTTTTCATCTGAACGTAACTAATTAACCATTATAAATGCCAAGTCAAAATGCATTTTCAAAATTGTTGATATAGACATTGTTGTTGCTTTTACTATTGATGTCTGACTCCTGTTGTTACAGTTGCTTTAAGAGTGGATCATAAAAGGCTGTAGGCGAAGAGGCTACGATTGACAATAGTTGAAAGTTAAATGCTCTTGCTAAGTGAATTTCAAGAAAAAAGATAAGAATTGTTATATTCAATGGCAGATGTAGGCAAGTCCTTATAAACTTTTAATATAATTTAAGCATTTATTGTACTTATATTTCTTTTTAATAAAAATCTTACCAGAATCGCTATATTGTATATTATAATAGACCAGAACAAATTCCAATTTTAAATAAATATAAAGAATTTCTGATTTTTTGTTTACTTGAACATGCGAATTTCATTATTTTCAAATTAAATTAATAAAATTATTTTTTCAAACAATTTTCGGTCTATGCAGCTTATTTTAAAAATTATTGCCCTCTTAACTAAGAATTGTCAGTTTTGTTGAACCGAACTGAAAGTTTTGGTTCGTAACAGGTTCAGGTTCAGCTATTCTTTTTTACAATAGGTTCGGTTCACAGTTAAAGAAAAGTCGGAATTCCCGGCTCGAACCAAAATTTATCAATGGTTTAGGTTCGGAAATTTGAGGTTCGAGGTTATTGTGGAAAGGTTTTGGTTCGAACCTTGGTTCATCCCAAGTTTTCCCAAATTTTCATGGAAAAGAAATTCATTTGTTAAAATTATTAAAAAATTAGGAATTTCCGTATTTTTGTTTACTTGAAGATACACTCAAAAAATAAAATCAAGAATTCCTTAATTAAAGAGTTGCGATTCAAATACGAACGATCTTAGTAGCGGACTTAAATCGGAATTTCTAAAACTAAACAAAATTTTTATTTCAAGTTCGTTTAGACATTTAACAATTTAGTTAACTTGAAATAATACATTATTATTTGTATTATTTATTCCGACTTTTATACAATTCGATTGTAAATTGATTAAAAATAAATTCTGTTAAGAAAACACAAAACAATCTTAAAATTATATATGTTGCTAGAAAGGTCGCTAATCATCAACATTTCAATCTTAAAATTTTAAGAAGAAAACGGTCAAAATTTAATCACGGCCGTACTTATATTAAGGATGACATTTTTTTTTTGGGTGTACTTTTTTTTTGTAGGTTTGCAGCCCTGATTTATATTTGTTTGATTTTTTCCAGAACGTTTATGGTTTACCATAAACTTTTATATCTCAAAAAAGATTTAAAAGTTTTCGGACAGCTGAATTTTTAGGTGCAGATATTGATGTTTTGTTGATAGACATGAGAAAATATAATATTGAGTCCCAGAACTTTTTTTCTGTGCACGGATTCATATCCATCTCTGTCCCGCCCCTTTATTAAGGTACCATTCGAAACATTAAAAAAATAAATAATAAAATTTTTCTAAACCACCAATTTGGGTTTGATGTTTTAAAAACCGGTTCGCGAACTGAACCTTAAGCTGAAGGACGGGTTCGGTCGTCCGCCCCGACCCTTCTTTAGAAATTCAGGGGTTTGCTGCCTTAATATAAATTGTTAAGCCGATATCTCCGCTTCATATATAAAACGATCGTCATGAAAATAGATCAGATTATCGATAAATGCAGATACTTGTGGGTCCTAAGTACATGACAAAAAAAAATCAAAATAATACTATTTTGTCATCATTTTATCTTAATTCTCCAACTATCAAGTTAATATTTCGAAAGAATTTAAATTATATTTGTAGGGATATTAAATTAATACTAATTTGCATGAGGATGACACATTTTTGTATAATTTTTCACAATTTTATGTTTTTTTCTGATCAAAAAAAAAACCTTGAATTTGTATGATATTTTTGGCATTTATTAGGCGGTTTTTTGAAGATGCGAGATAAAGATATTAATTTGATACTATATATTGGTAGCAAAAAATAAAAGAACAATTATTAAATTGATATTGATGCAAATTTCTTTGGGTGTAAGAGCTTATAAACTTGATCTGCCTGCCATCCAAGGGAGTTTATAGGCCCAATTTTATATTTCGATTTTTCAACTTATTAAATAATATTTGATAACTGATAATATTGAACACTCAATCGATGGTCTAGCCAATATTCCCTCACTCCATTCTTAACTTGAATGCATCTTTAAGCCAAAGTTGAAGAATGATACCTGAGTTGGTAAGTCAGCTGGTTGTTGTCTAGTCTGGAACGGCTGGCAATTAATGTTGGCTGCCTGCTTTTACCTCTTCTGCCTTCGCCTCGCAGACTCCTCGACCACTAGCATAGCTTGGCCATCTTTAGCGGCAAGAGGAGCCACAAGATCTTTTGTAGTTAATGAAAAGTCAGTAAAAGAGCAAAATCGGCACAACACAATCACCGCTAGAGGGGACTAAAAAAAAAAAAAATTGAACAGACCTGAAGCCGAGATGGAATACTAAAAAGAAAAAACTGCAAGCGGTACATTTGTTGCTCCGTTTCCCGTTTGCCACATGCAACTGTGGCAAATGCCACAAACTTGCTTCAACTTTACGTAAATGTCGCGTGTGTCCACAAAAAATGCTCCTAATGTGTGTTTGCTTTGGTTGCAACCCCAGTGAAGTAAACAATCCAAATGTTTTGGGTTGAAAAGGAAAAGTCAATTGTTTTTTTTTGTGTGTGTGTGTGTGTGTAATTATCATAAATTGTAAAATTGCATTTTTTCATCATGCTAAAAGTCGCACATTTTCTGTCTATGAAAAGAAATGTTTTGCATTTGATATTTTGCTTTCATTTTTCATTTATTTTCCACCATTTCTCTGCCAGTTCACGCCTCGAACGGTTGATTGAACTTGTCAGAGTTTTGAGTTGCACAAAGAGAGTTGAAGTTGAAAAGTTGGAGATTTGAAAGGCTTTGCATTGTTTTCCTCGGTTACAATACATAAGATACTTCAGTTCTTCTTTGGGCCAGCGAGGTCCCATTAGCGTCGTTCAACAATACAAAAGCTATTACCAAATTGTGGAAATAAGTTCGCTAAACTCCGCACACAACCTCAACTGTTAATGATTAAGGCAAACGTCCATGCATAAATCATAAAAAGTGAAGACCAAACCAAACGAACGCCACAAGTCAAGCAAAACAGTTGACAAACTTTGAAAACGGAAACCCAAGAGATGCAAATTGTACGTCGCGGCGTCGTATGGGGTATCTATGTACTTATGTCTGATATTTACTACCTCTTTCTGCTTCTATATGCTTGATTGCACATATGGAAAATGTCCAAGCGTCAAGTGAGTGGAAGAGACTAGTAATGAAGCCATTAAGATAGTTTGGTCGATACTAAGATACTCTTCTAAAAAGCAACTCAGGATTTCGCAAAAAAATTTAAAAAGTTGAAATATGAAAATTTTTAAGACCATTTGTGGTGAAAGGATAGAATGTGCGACTATTGCGCGCGACTTTAAAACATCTAGTTAAAAAAAACTTTAAAACAACCGGTCACCTTGACCATCTATCGGCGATCGAAGATATCTAACCTTAAGCCAAAAACAACCGACTAAAACTTAAAACCAGAACCGGAACCCGAACCGATATTTACAATTTTTGAAAATCGGTATTCAAATTTCAATTTTCAATCAAATTTTTTACGATAAAATGTTTAAAAAAATAGAAAAAGATCGCAAATTGTATTCCTTCGATAAATCCCTGCACTCAGAAAAAAATAACGTTCTAAAAGGCAGCACAAATTTCTTACTTTTACCCAATTCGTTCTTTTTTCCGTTCTTGAAATAAGCACACGTTCTCGATGGTAAACTTTCTAAACCGACGAACGAACTGAGAAAATTCGTTCTTAAAATGGTTCTTGAAAAATGACCAACTCTCATTAACACTGAGCATAGGCACGACATGTTAACTTGGTACGGTGATGGAACTGTCTAAGACTCCTGTTATGTAAAAAAACGTAAAAGAGGGCCCAGGTTCGAGTCGCAGAGAAATATAAAAAAATAAATAAAAATAAAAACTTTCAAAATTAGAAAACTTGCTTACTGCGATATTTGATTTTTAGATACGGGGTTATAAGTAAAGAAACGGTGTGACGGGGAGTTGCGGAGGAAGGTCACCATTAACATTTATTCCGTTCCAAAAATAAGACCGGATTGATCTTAAACGAGGAACGTCCCGTCTCAATAAAAGCGCTCTTACCTTAAGCCCGCCGTTCTCAGTATAAGAAAAATCGGACTTACCCTACTGTTGAAAACGAAAAATGGGTTTCGGTACATTTAGAACGGATTTGTTTTGAGTGCGAAGAATGTATCTGAGAAGGATCATTCATTCTTGAGCTTTGGTGTTTTTTTCTGTTTTGTGTTGTTTGAAATTCTCTACAAGTTCAAGCAACTCATGCAAGGAGAGACCACTGAAATCTGGAGAAGGCAGCAAACCTCGCTGATGAGGAAATCGGGAGAAACCTGCTCGCTTTGGTGTTGGTACACTCAGAAACAAAAAAACGGCTGACAGCGTTCTAGAACGAACGGGATAGAATTTATAACGTTTTTTACTTAAAATTTTAAGTATGATTCGTTTTTGGGTGTACTTAAACTAAGTACGAATCAATTTTAAGTTTAAAAAATTAGCCAAATTGTTCCTTAAATGAGAACGAAATTCTTAAATCAATTATAAAATACTTTAATTAACAAATTTTATACTCAAACATTCTAGAACGAAAGCGATAGAATTAATACATGTAAATAGCATGGCAGGAAACGGGTAAATCCCAAAACGTGATTCTGTTCCAGCAGGTTCCGAAATGAGAGTTTAACATAACAGTTATATTTCGGTTCCTGTTCACGGTACCCCGATTTATATTTTGGTATAACGGTAGTCACTGGTACAACTAAATATATTATTTAAGGCAGCCTTAGTCACAAAGAGCGAGGCAAAAAAGTGACAGTGTATTGGTGTGCGAATATAATGCGACGCAAAGCGGCTCGAACCTACCTTGTTGAAGGCTAGGCGAGCACTGATTGGCTTTGCTTGATTTTTACTCTCTTTGCGAAGGGCTCGGCATGTGTTCGGCTCGTGTCTGTGTGACTTTTGCCGAATGTGTTCGGCCGCCTGCGTCTTGGACGACAACGTCTGATTTAAGGATTCCAAAAATTAAATTGTTAAGCTAAAAATATTATTTTAAGATTCCATAAATTAAAATTCCATAATTAAAGATATTCAAAAAAATTAATGGATGTTTTGGAATTCAAATTAGTATGTATGTTTCATTGCATTATTATAAATTGATACGTCAGCAAATCAAATCTATAATTATGTCGCAAAATGGAATTTTTTCAAGTTTTTCTTATTTTTAAACGAATAATTTCTTAAAAAATATTTTTTTCCCTAATTTTAGGGTCGATTTAAACTAAGGGAAAAATTTAAGATTTTTTTAAAAACGTTCAACTTTTAATAAAAATAATTTTCGGTATTTTATGATTTCATTTTTTCGGTTCCAATTATAAAGGTAAACGGTATTTAATATCAATTTCGGTTTCTGTACCGGTATGTTTCGAAACCGTTTACTTCAATTAAAGACAACACAACTATTTCGGTTCCATTTCCGGTTTTTAAATTTTAAAAAATTTTTATTCGTTTTTTAAAAATATTTTTTCGGTTTCGATTACTGTTTCGATCCCTATTTCAAACGATTCATTTCTGTAAATTTTTCCGGTTTTGTTTACGGTATTATTCCCTGTCTCAAACATAACATTTTTGAAATGATATATGGCATAAGATACTTTCCGCAAAAGAGCATTTTAAGTACCACTAATGCAATAATAGAAAATTAGCAAAACCTTTACTATCTCAGCTAACCCTTTTTCCCAGCTTTCCTTTTCCCCCCTTTGGCCGTTACTTTACTTCTATGGGGCCCGCCTCTTAAGCTACCGACCACAACAAAATGCGCTGCGCTTTCTGCGTTTTCTCAACTTGAAAAGAAGAGACACATAATTTTCATTCATATGCCAGTGCGAAGTTGAGTTTCTGAGTCACTGCCTAACGCTTCTTCCCACTTGGCTCCGGCTCTGGCCTGTGCCATAAACTTGGTGTGCAGCATTTTGCTTGGGACCAGTCTGCGTTTGGCTTTTGTGGCAACAACATCGACTTGGAGTTGCTCACAAAGATTTTTCCAAGTTGAACTCACGCGCGTGTGGGGCCAGATCAAAGTGGCCTGGGAAATTGAATTCGTTTTCCATGCTAACATTTCATTTTCACTTTTTCACATAAGCCAGATGTGTTCAGTTCTCTTAACAAAATTCTGAAAAATAACAAATTAAGTTTAATCCACAAATTTGTTGGTGTAAAAAGTTTTGGGAAAGAAAATTGTGTGCATTCGTGAAATTTTATCAACCGCTTTTCCGTAAACGCTTTTCACTTCGAGAGTCGCGCCGGCGAATTTGAAATTGCAATCAATTTTGAAACTAGTTCAAGGCTGCTGCCCCCCTCCGGCCACTGTGCTACCGATCTCAACATGGAGTTAACGCTGTCACCAAAAGAAACGGTAATTACACACTGTGTTTTTTTTTATTATGCGTACTTATGTCCCAGTCGGGTGTCATCTCACTCGCTCTCCCTCTCTCTTTCATATTAATCTTTCTCTTAACAAGTTTCGAGATAATTAAAAGCTGACAATACATTTGCTTATCCATTTTATTATTATTGAGGCAAATGAAGTTGTGGTGTTTGATTAAAGTTTGGCATGTGTTTTATGAGGATTTAATTATATGAAAGAAAGGGGCAGGAATATTTTAAAGCGAAGTATTTTTGAAAGTTGTGAATGTCTTCTTTGGTGGAGAACTTCCATATTTTTCTTAAATCTCTTTTAAATATTTTTTGTGTGGTTCTAAAAATCTTGTGGATATATTACAATTATTTATTACAAATTTATTATTACTAAATTGGCGAAACCTTTAGAAATCATAATAAAGCAGAGCTGCAAAACTGTTTTGAACCGAACCGGTTCGAACCCCGAATTCCAACTATTTTTTTTTACGGTGACAAAATAGTTAAACTAGTTGAACAAACCAAGGTTCGACCCAAAAACTTAGCACAAAAACCTTGAACCTCAAATTTCTGAACCCCAACCATTGGTACTTTTGTACCAAAGTCGATTTTTTTTACATAATCTCCTCTGAACTGAAGAAACCACATGTGAAAAAAAATAACTGAACCTGTACCTGTTCCGAAAGTAAATTTCAATTCGGATTAACAATTAAAAAAAATCTGAGCTATTGTGCGTTATAGTGAAACAGAGATCCTTATTTTCTGTAAAATGTCAGAATTTTAGTAAGGTCTAAGATCTTAATGTTGTTGGGGTGTAGGCTATGTATGTTTCCCATTGCAGTTTGCTCAGAGGAATCTCCTTCAATTTGCAGTACAGTTGGGTGTTTGAAATTCCCTTCTTGGACAGGTGGCTCCGCAGTTTGCAGTGGCCTCCAAAGAGCCCTGTTAGGATCCGGAGGGAATTCTTACCTCGATAAATACATTTTTTTTTATATCATTTTGTGCCCTGTAGCTTACTCTGAAAGTCGTATTCTCTTTATTTCAAAGGATGTTGGCTCCACCCTTGAGCCAGCTTATCGCTATTTCAATTTCGTGAATATTTTTGCGAAATCTTTAACTGGAAAATAAACAAAAATCTAGCTTTGCTCAAATGAATGTTTTTTTTTTGATAGACCTCAACAAACGATTCTTTATTTAATGCTTTATTTGTTTGGACGTTGATGTACAATGCGCAGTACGTTCAAGTGGCCCAAGCGACACCAAGCCGAAGCTTGTTACGCGCGAACCCCAGGCAAAATAGCAGCCCACCTCCCGCCCAACCGACCGGGGGGCGCTGCCACAAACGAGTGACACGAAAACGCGTAGATATATCTTAATAATTCCGTCACATAAATTACATCTATGAATTTGAACAAAAAGTATTAATTGTACAACCCTCTGATATTCTGCAGAAGCTATGTGTAAGGTTCGTTAACCAATTTGTTGGGTCACTTATCCCAAATTTTAGGAATAAAATATTGAATTCCAGCATTTTAAAATGGCGAGCCACCATTTTAATTTGTAAGATTTTATCACTCGATTTTAACTGATTGAATCATCTTTTATTTGGAATTCCGGACATTCTTTTGACCAAAACTTCTCTGAAATTGTGAACTGTAAATATAAAAAAAATAAATACGAAGTTCTAATAAATGTTATTTAAAGTAATTTTTTAACCAATCCTACTTACAAGTATGGGATTGACTTTGGGTGCGCAAGATTATTCAATTAATGGGTTCGGCACCAGATCATTGGTGGTTTGAGGGACAAAAAAAATATTTATTTTATATTATCATCATTTAGATGCTTGTGGTTATATCAGTAAGGGGAACATGAGAATAAGCATACGAAAACTGCCCCGCGATTATCAGCACCAAATTTAAATGCTTGATTAACATCTATGAGAAACTCACTCTCCAAATCGGTATTGGTATAGAGTTATGAGGCCGGAAAGTTAAACCAAAAAACTAATTTTTCTGAAGAACCGCTTAACCGATTTTGATGGGTTGTAAGCAGGGAATCAAACCGAATCGAATTTCGGTTCCGGATATGTTATGTACCAAAACTAATGTTTCGGTAAAAGGTTCTGTTTCCGTTCTAGTTTATTTCGGTATTTGGTTCCGTATCGGTACCTTGGTTTTTATTTCGATATACCGCTACGTACCGGTATAATTTAAAAATCCTTTAAACCGAAGATATAATAGATCGGGTAGCAACCTACACAACAGAATGTAGTTATAAAGAAGAAAGAAACATATAAGAAACATAATAAACTTTACCCAAAAAAAACAAATGTCCAAATAATACTTGTGTAACTGGAAGAGCAAGAAAACTTTAAATACACTGTATGAAGATAACTTTACCGATCACAATTTAACCCCGCTGTTAGGTAAAGCCCATTTGGTCCAATTATTAATTTATTTACTTGGTAAATGTAAAAATAAAGGATAAATTAATAATATTTGGAAATTATTGGACCAAAATAGATGCAAAGAAATAAGATGAAAATTTCAGAATATACCAGATGGTCCCTTAACCTAACATTTGTAAGTTTTTGCTAACAAATACCCTGCTTTTGACCCTGAGGAAATCCCTGATTAAAGCAATAAAAGTGAAATAGCAAAAAAAAACTCAGAACCGAACCTGAACCGGTACAATGTTTCGGTTCTTTTCGGTCATTTCGGTTCCAAAAATAAAGGTTCCGAAATACCGGTTCTCAAAAAATAAGTAATAACGGTTCTAGTTCTGAGATTCAATCATTCGGTATACGGTTCCGGTTCGGGTTCCGGTTGTAAGAGTTCAAAAATACAATTCTAAAAATGTTTTTTGTAGATTTTTTGGTCTTAAAAATATGATTGAATTTTTAATTTAATTTTTTCGCAGTGAACATTTTTTTACACATCCATTTTTTTTTTGTTTTTTATTAGGACAAAACACATTTAGGATTTTTGGAGGTCGACTAAGAACATTTTCAATATATTAGTAATTTCAACAAGCATTTAAAGCTGAACTCTTAATTTTCAAGTATTTATTTTTCAATTAAAATTTCCACATTTCTTTAGGGCAAAATATTTATTTGAAGAAATTTGATGGCAATTGATGATGCTAATTGACCCAAACCAAAAACAAAACAAAAAAAAAAAGCTGTGAAAGTCTTTTCTATCATTTTTTTTTTTCTAATTTTTATGTGCCACTTTTTTGTGTTGGTTTATCTATGACGACAAATGTAGTTTAGCTGTCAACACAGACTGGTTCAATCGATCATTAATCATCAAGCGGTGAAGTGGAGGATCAGGTTTAACCCAAAGCTCCGTTTGCCATTTACAGACATTACAATTAAAATGTTTTCATGTAATATTTTGCTACACAATTGCAATTATTATTGTGAAGAGACTCGGTAATTTCCATGAAAATGCCAGGCGAAGCATGAACTTGTTTTTGGTCACTGAACACCAAAAGAGCGTGGGGGCATAATCAAATGTTGAGGAAAATAAAAAAATAAAAAAAAAGGAAAATTAAATGTTTCAAAAGACAGCCTTAATTAGATTGCAGCTAATGAGCTCTAACAGTTAGACTTGAAGTCAAATGCAGATTGAGTTGCATATTTCATTTATTGACAGGAACTCCGCCCCCTTCAGCAGCGACAGTGGCACCCAACAACCACTTTCCACTTTGCTGCGCGCGTTCCATAAATAAATAAGAAATTAATGTACGATAAAAAAACAAAAAAACTAGCTGAAAAACCACATCGTGCGGTATATGCTTAGTTTTCACTATCACTTGGACCAGACACAGTTTCAGAGCACTCCCATCCACCTTTAACCAAGTTGGCGGAAAATACTTGTTTTTCCACTTGCACATCCTTCGAGCCTGTTCCCAAATGTCTTTTTTTTCTTTCTTTTTCGTATTGCAAATTGTCTCAAATCATTGACAATTGCTGTGCATTGGGAAAGGTGTTTGATGCCATGAGAAATGTTGTCCGAAATGAATCTTTGACAAGTGATATATAAATCATTTGGGAGTGGGCTGACAATAATATGGAGAAATTGTTTCCATACATAGAAGGTTAAATGCTATACTCCTTACTTGAATCTAAAAATGTTATTCACTTTTAAGGTAAATATCAGTTTATTTGTATTTATAAATAAATTCAGAAGGGGTTCTCAAAATTCCATTGGTTCAGCTTAGCGTACCGAGGTTTCCCAAGGGGTTTAAATAACTGGCCAAATGTTATTTGACAAATATTTGTAAGCGCTTTTTTAAAAGACTCTGTTTTGCACTTATTAAATATATTGATTTCAGATATAAATTTTATAAAGTTGAATACAGACATCATTTCGAAAAAAATGCGTAAAAAGTGTTGCCAGAATATTTAGAAACTCAAAATTTCTTTGAAACAAATTTTGCATTAAAATTTGACAATTAAATTGAACCTGTTAGCTAGTTTAAAAAATATAATAAAAATATGTTCCCATTTCAATTTTCATTACAGGAGGTACGCCCGAATACCATACCAGATTTGAAAGTAGACGCCACCTTTCGCAAAGTGCCGAAAAATGCCATTACCTTTGCCTTGTGGAAAATTGATGAGGATCGTTTGGAAGCCGTGGCTCGTCCGCAATATGGCAGCTTTTATGATAATTGCGCTTACATCATCTACGCATCCAATCTAGTAGGGCACTATGCCTCATATGAGACAATTGTGAGTATTAGTAATATAACACCATTAACAATTCCATGAACTTTAAATTTGATATATAAATTTTCAGACCCGCGAACAGAAACCCAATATATTGCTGGAACGCTATATACACTATTGGTTGGGAAGTAATGTAAGCGAACAGAATCGATCTAATGTGGTACACAAGATACAAGAGCTGGACTCATATTTGGGCAATGTGTCGGCGATATATCGGGAAACACAGAATCATGAGAGTGCCCGATTTTTGTCCTACTTTAAAAAGGGATATGAGTGAGTAAAGAAAAATTCTGTCTAAGGGTCGGTTTCTCATGTTCCTGTTTCTTAAATCCAGGTGCTTTTTGGAAAAAAAATAGAGTTGCCTGCTTTTAGGCCGCTTTTAAATGTCTACGTTTGTGTCTACTAAGATGCGACGGATGCGATTTTAAGCGAGGCCTAAAAGTAGGCAAAATAGATTAATTCAAAAAGCACCTAGTTTTAAAAAACATGAAGATGAGAAAACGGCCCTTAGTTTTTAAAAACAAAAATTTGTTGTATACAGGGAATAATACCGTAACCTGAACCGGAACCGATAACCGAAATAAACCGTTTGAAGCCACGTACCGGTATCGAAACCGGAACCGATATTAAAAATTATTTGAGAACCGGAAACCGTTAACGGCTATAATCGAAAACGAAAAAACCGGAACCATACTAAATCGCGAATACCGGTACTGCTTCGGTTTATTATTTATTTGATTTATTTATGATTAATTCAAATATATGTTTCCGCCGGTAAAAAAAAACAATATATACACTATTCAAATTCGGAGTTAAAAAAAAGGAGGATGAAATTATTTTTTTAAGATAAATAATATATAGAAAAAAATTTTTAAAAGGCGGAAAAACTTTTCTTTCGTAAATATAATTCCTCTAATTAAGAGCAAAGGTTTCTAGGTCTTAGAAAAACCATCCCTAAAATATTGCAATATTAGGAAAATGGTTTCTTGATTTAAATCAAATTCCGCTCACAAATTTAGAAATATTATTTCCCGTAATGTAAGGAAAAGCTCAGGCAGATTTTAGGTTTCTGATGCTGATGCACCTCTATAAGTATTTTACCAGCGTATTATGGGCTGTTTTGAACCCTAGTCTTATAATATGCGTTAATATATTGGCTATCTTAAAGATAAGCAATCGACCCTAAGAAGGATAAACTTACTATTTACTGTTATTTTTAAGATTAAGTGCAATATTGTTCTATGTGGAAGATTAGAAATCGGTCCTAAGGTGAGAAATAAAAATTTCTTAACTCTGGGTCGTTTTTTTCTGAGTTCTGGAATATCACTAGAAGCGCGGACAGAAGCGTTTAGCGAAATTGATTGTCAAAAAAAAAAAAAAGAAATCGGTATATTTAAAAAAAAGTTGTTTCATGTGGCATATTCTTAGAATACAATTTTTGAATTCTATTACACAACAATTTTAATTTTTGAATAATACAAAAAATTGTACTTGTGCCGGTACGTACCGGTATACCGAAATATAAATCTGGGTACCGTATCGGAACCGATAACCGAAATTGACTAAAAACCGAAATAGAACCTTTAACAGAAATTCTAATTTCGGTACGTACCGGAACCAGTACAAGAACAGATATTCGTTTCGGTATTAAACCCTGATTGCATCAATAAAAAAAAGTCTTATTATTATAAAACATTGCTATATAAAACCAATATTCCACAAAATATTAACTGATTTTATAGTTTTGATCCAAGTTTCATTTAGGCTCAATTTCTCAAAGAATCAGTCTGATATATACTTTGGACCACCAATTTGTTATATATTTTTTGAGATGAGTTTAAATTTGGGGCTAGGAACATTATTGACCGATACTTTTCAGTTAAAAACCTTTTCTAATAACTTCCTCTCTTTTTCCCTCTCATTTCTAGCGTTCTCTCGGGAGCCCTGATCAACTCGCCCCAACAGCCACGTCTGTATCAATTATATGGCCGCAAATGGTTACGTTCCATAGAACTATCCACCATTGATTGGTCCCATTTCAATTCCGACTACATAATGGTACTGCAAACCTTAACCCTAACATTTGTCTGGATAGGACGTTCCAGTTCGGGCATAGAGCGACGTAGTGCTCTAGCCTGGGTGCAGAGATTAACAAATGATTGTCGTGCTGCCATAGTTTTGGTGGATGATGGTTATGAGCAGGCGATGACAGCGGAACATAAAATATTATGGAACAGCCTGGTGCCGTTGCAGAAACGTTTAGTTTGTCAGGCTAGTCAATCGAGCTCGGCCAGCACGGTGGACTACAATGGTCAGAAATTCCGCATCTACAAATGCAATCAGCGGGAACGTTTACATCTGGATCAGCTGGATGTGGGTATGCCGGCCAAAGATGATTTGAGTGATGCACATGGTGTCTATTTGTTGGATAACTATGCACAGAGCATTTGGTTATGGGTGGGCGCACAGGCCCCACAAGCGGATGCCTTGTCTGCCATGGGTAATGGTCGTGCGTTTGTTAAGAAGAAGAAATATCCGGATAATACATTGGTGGTGCGCATTCTCGAGGGTCATGAACCGGTGGAGTTTAAGCGTTTGTTTGCCAATTGGTTGAATGTCTGGCAGGATAATGCCCGCGGCCATAAGCCGGTGTCCACTAAATTTGGTAAACTGGATGCGGTATCCCTGTGTGAACGTCCCAAAATGGCAGCCGATACACAGCTGGTGGATGATGGCCGGGGTGAAAGGGTGGTGTATCGAATTTGTGGTGGTAATCAAGTGCAGGAACTGCCTGCCTCCAAGGTGGTGGTCTTTACCACCAATGCCAGCTATGTGGTCAAGTATAGTGTGCAATGCGCCACCATAATACCCGCTGATCTGGCTGCTGTGGGCATAACCAGCATTATATATCAATGGAACGGTTCAGAGGCTTCAGCCGATACTATAGCCAAGGCGGATAAATTTGCCCTCAGCAGCTTTGAGTCCCTCAAGGATTCGGGCATGTTTGTGCAGCTCTACGAGTTCGATGAAACTCCACACTTTTTGCAAATCTTCGAGGGAAAACTGATCATCATGCGTGGACAACGTAGCGAAATGCTCAACAACAACAATAATGTTGACTTTAAGACCAATCTGATGCTGGAAACCTTTCTCTTGAAGATCTATGGTGATGCCAGCTACAATGCCAAAGCTGTGGAAGAACATCCCTTGTCATCGATTAGCTCCAAAGATTGTTATGTGATCAAGACGAGTCATGTGTGGGTCTGGTGTGGTCAGAGCAGCACCGGAGATGCCCGTGAAATGGCCAAATCGGTGGGCGCCCTGCTCGGAGAGAGTTCCCTGGTACTGGAGGGCAAGGAGAGCAAAGATTTCTGGCAGTCGGTAGCCATGTACTTCAATCAGACCCTGGTCATCAATGGCAATTCGTGTAATTCCTGCAACAGCAGCACCACCAGCAGCAGCAGTGGAGCCGGCAGCATGTGCAATGGCAGCAGTAACGGCGGAGGAAATGTCTCGCCCACCCTAAGCAATAATTGCTATCTGAATACAAGTGTGCCCAGCAAACCGCGTCCTCCTGTTCAGCTTTTCCTGGTCTGGTGGCAACACAATTCCACTTTGCGTAGCGAGGAAATTCTAGGCTTTGAGCAGCAGGATCTCAGTGCGGATTGTACTTATATTTTGGATACCGGTTCATTGACCTATGTCTGGTTGGGTTCGCAGGCCTTGAATCAGGAGAAATATACGGCCATTGCTCAGTGTTATGTACAGAATGCACCATTTGGACGTCGTTCGGCCACGGCTTTGGCCATAGTGAGGCAATTCAAGGAGCCAAATGTATTTAAGGGATTCTTCGAGGAGTGGAAAAATGAATACGGAAAGGTAAATATGCTTGAAAATACTTTAGTAGATCAGTGAAGAACATTCCAAAGAGGTTACATTAGCGCTTTGTTGTTATAGCTTTCGTATGTTACTGTTTCTTTCTAACTCTTATGTATAATAAGTCGCATGACTTCAACCTGCTTACTCAATTGCGAAGTGTCCAAACAATTTATCATACCTTCACATGTGCAGCTTTATGCACACTATTAAAGAAGTGCTCAGGACTGTAGGAAATAGATTAAATTAATTTTCATTAAGATTCCATGAAATTCAGATTATACCTTTGTATATCTGTATAAATAGACACTCCTCACCAATAGAATAGAACACCCCTTATTTCTGTTTATACTGCTTCCATACCAAGCATGATAGACACTTAATTATACCCTTGAAGAGGGAATATTTAAATTGTCACGATGTTTGTAACGCATAAAAGAAAGCATCTCCGACCCCATAAACTATATATATATTTGATTACCTGACGAGCTGAGTCGAAATAATAGCCATGTCTTCAAATACACATAGTCCGCACATTTGTCAGAATCGTCCGGATCGGATGACTATATTATATAGCTGCCATAGGACCGATCCGTCCAAAAACTAGTTCTAGTTAGAAAAACTTTTTTATTTTCCATATTAGCGTCACCAATCGTAGTAAATATTAGTTTTATATGCTTCCACATAATTCTGTAAAAAATTTTCAAAATCGGATGACTATAGCATATAGCTGTCATATAAACGGTCGGTCAAAAAACTAGGTCTAGTGAGAAAAACGTATTTGTTTTCCATTATAGCTCAACCAATCGTGGTATATATTAGTTTTATCAGCTTCCACGAAATTTTGAAAAAATTGATCAAAATCGGATGACTATATCATACAGCTGGCATATAAACGGTCGGTCAAAAAACTTGTTCTAGTGAGAAAAACTTTTTTTGTTATCAATGGCAGCGCTTTAAAAAACTGCATCGGCGTAGCCGATGTTAGCCTTATATTTTTTTAATGAGGTTCTGTTCATACAAATTGGTATCGGCGCTTTCATATGTTTTTAGTGGGCTCTTTATGTGCAATATTGAAGAAGAACGTCCACCTGATGCACTTTGTTTAGTGGGGTCTGTGTAATCGATCATATATTTGGAAAACCTCTCGCGACGAGACTTGGGCAGGCAGACTTGGTCTTGAGTCGAGGCTCGCTTATAAGGATTTTTTTTTTGTTGTTGGGCTGTTTCCAAACTCGAATTTCATGGTCTTAATGATCATAATATAGTTTAATTTTACATAAGATTAACACTTTATTGTTATTAATAAAATATAAAGAGAACACATTATTGTGTCTGTATCGGGTCTGTATCATTGTGTCCATTTTTTTTCAAGTGCTTCGAAAATATATAGAAATTCAACGTTTCCAAAATAACTCAACGTAGTACTAACAATCCTTTTAGCGGTTTCTCAAACTTAATTTGATGATTTCATCTTCTGACCGTGCCGATAGATATACAATGTAGGAAAACGGACGTCCTTCTTGCATATTGCTCTAGGAAAGATTAAATTGCATCAATTACAAGCTCTCCGTTCAGGTTGCTTCACAATTTGTAAAATACTCTATTTTTTGACACTTATGTAAAAAGCGATTGTGTTCACTGAAAGTTAAAAGTTAAATTAAGGGGAAATTGGACCTTTGAAGCCTTTGCAGCACCTTAAAACTTAAAATATCAAAATAAAAATTTTTCTATGAAACTCTTTATAAAATATACTGAATTTTTTGCTCCAAATGCAGCAAAGAATTTCAAATGTTATAAGCGCATGGTATAGTGGGCAACCCTGGTATAAACATATTTAATGGTAAACTCTAAGAGCATTTTCTCAAGGAACCAAAGGTTTAGGTTTAATATTGAGCCAACGCCTTTTCTTAAAATTAAAAAATTTTCTTAGATTTTGTTATATGCAAAACTTATGGTATATCATCCGCTCGGTACAGGGGCGAGAGATCTCGGCTCTGAGATATGAATTGCATTTCGAGGACCGAGAGCTGGCTCTTTTCTTAAACTATCCCAACGACAACTAAAACGTGTTTAATAGAAGAACTGCGTTGAGAATGCTTTTCTCTAGCACTTATTTCAAAATAAAAAATACTATAATCTATATTTTTTACGATCAAAAACTTTGATGAACCGAACTGTATTCTTTTGCGTGTTTCAGTTCCAATCATAGATTTTAAATGTACACTGGTACAGTTTGTTTCAGAACTTGTTTTCCTTTCTGTGAATTACTATACCCAAACAGTCCCATTTTAAAAAATTTATTCGAATCCAAAGCAATTTATCATGTTTAATACCCTTACAAAAAGTTGTTTAGAATACGATGAGTTGTATTTCTGGACATATTCCAATTCCATTTCGGTGTTTTGTATCAATTCTGGATGAATTCACTCACTTTTTCAAAATAACCACGATTTTAAATTTCTTTTTTAGTTTATTTAATTACTCCATTTCTCTCTATCTCTTTTCTCAGAACTTTCTTTCCTATGAGCAAATGCGCAAGGAATTGCTGAATACAGCTCAAGTTCCCATAAATGGTGGCACAGCCTTACAATTGAACAACTTGGAAAATGATTTTGATGGTCATAAGAAGTATCCACTGGGAACACTGATTCAGGAAATGGATATGTTGCCACCAGAAATCGATCCGCTCAAGCGGGAGGTAAGCTCTAAATTGACTATTAAATCACACAGAAATTTTAATTTATATTTCTTTTTTTAAAGGTACATCTGACCCACGATGACTTTGTGTCTGTTTTTAAAATGTCATTCCACGAATTTGATAAATTATCCAAATGGAAGAAGACGGAACTGAAAAAGCTATATAAATTATTTTAAAGAAAAGTAGATGATAGAATTCTACGCGCACTGTATATATATATATTTAAAATGGAATTACTACAATGGAATATAGTAGTTGAAACAAAATTTATATTTAAATAAACAAATTAAGTTGTAGTTTCCACTTCCTCTGAATCGGGTTCATCGCCGCTGCTGGAACCTAATACGAAATCAAGCTTAAGTTAATGAAAAAACAAAAGAAAAAGGTAAACTTACTTGGAAACAAGAGACCAATCAAAAACTCAAATATGCCACCCAATATATCCCAAAACATGTTTTTTTTTATAAACTGTGCTGCTCAACGTTTTGTAACTGAGTAAGCGCACATAAAACTACTGACGAGGCAAAATTAGCTTTGAATATTTTACCATTTAATGAGCCATGACCAAAATGATAGCAAAATGATCCATTTAGGTCAAAATTCATGCCTATTGAGAGGCTTTTAAAATGGTTTATATCATATTTATTGTATCATGAATTGTATTTCAATAATAATTGTAGCTATTTTCATCGCCAAAGTATTCTGCATCGGCTGCAAGGCAAAAAAATAAAAATAGTTTAATATTTTATAAATAATAAGATTACATTAATATGTGTGTAGTGGATTATTCAGAATTATTTTCTATTATATATATTTTACAAGATTAGCTAATTTTTTTTCATGTCTTTCAAAATATTTCAAATAGTTGGAACATTTTTTTTAACTGTTTTTTATCAAAAAAAATTCCCGTATTATATAAAATTGCTTAACTCTATAAGGTTCTCTTTTGGAAATATTTATGTCTATATATTTTCAAAAATTGCAAAAAGAGGCGCAAGATCTACAGGAAAACATTTCGAAAACTTTGTATACATTTTTGAATTATTTTTTTTGCTTGTTTTACATATTTTCATATTTCAATTTATAATCAACTTTTACAGTGATTATAAGCCTAGATACCAAGCTTCCGGAGTCTATAAAAAACTTACTTATATCGGAAAAGAACAAATCGTTAAAGAAACCCAACAATATTTCAAACAAGGCACAGCAATCCATCTTCCTGCCAAGTTTTAATGTGAGTCCTTGTCGTTTTAGATATTTTTATATGATTTTGGTTGTTTAAGTTTAAGTATCATCATCATCATATTCAGCGGCACCATCAGCTAGAAAGGAAAAATAAATACTTATTTGATAATATCTTCAAGTCAATTTTACTTATCCAATTCCTCTTCGCCTAAATCCTCCAACTTACTGCCAAAAAGCACATCCCCAATAAATTCGAATACTATAGCAATTATTTCACAATTTTCCATGATTTGTTTAACTTCCACTAAAGTCTTTAAATATGAAAAATTTCATTTTATACGCGAAATCTACCGAGTTTTAATGTAATTTTCAGGGTTAATGGTACATAATTTAATTAATGTTCAGGTGATTTTATGTAATTTGCATTTGTTGGACTCAGCATGATATTGCAAATTTTAATGAATATTTTTGGAAGATTTCAAAATTTCGATAAGGAGCGTACTTTACCAAGTTTCAATTCTAAATACACTTTTGCGAGTGACCGGGTATTCGCGTATTCATGTTAACTTTGAGTTAGTATACTATTTTCCCGAAAAATATCAAGCTGAAATTAACTGACAGCTTTATTAAAAAGTTGAAATTATGCAGAAAATTCGTTTAATCGTTGATTTTTTAAGTTAAAGATCTGATTTTAGATCACTAAAATTTTATATTCGGCACATATATTCATATAAATAAGACAGCTGTTCAAAAGTTTTTCTATTTATTGTGCTACAAATAATTTTTATGTGATCTGAGAATAGGCTTTTATTATTAAAAAGTTTATAAAAATGTTATCCCATGTGTTCCACAAATATCTTTCGATCCAAATCGTTCGGGAATTGGATCGTTTTTGGATCGAAAGCGATTTGTGGAACGCATGCGAATAAAATATTTTTTATACCCTTGCAGAGGGTATATTAAAATTGTCACGATATTTGTAGGTGTTCATACAGACAGACGGAGGCAGTCAAAGAGACGGGGTAAGTTTGATGCTGATCATATTTTATATTTAAGACTCAACCCTAATTTAGTAGTTAGACCATAATTTCATACACCAACCTTGAACTAGACTTTGTTAAATCTCTAAAAGATTCGTTGCACCGACCAATTTTTCGAGAGATTTCCAAAACCAGGTTGCAAAAATCAGAAATTTAATAAGCGCCTACGAAATTATGGGAAATTGTTCAACGATTTGAAATATACATCCCTTAATAAACTGCGATTTCAATTTTTGAAAATACAACCCGTCAAAGTTGACCTATTTTTAATTTTTAAATCAACATAAAATTGTTATGTAATTTGGTCAGCTTTCAGGAGGAATATCTCGAAAACTAGAAAACGAATAGTCATAATTTTGATGTATTCATTAAGTGTATATTACAAAATAAATTAACTCTTTGCTTTTTAAAAACTATCCATTTTTTCACTATTTTTCAACTTTGATGGAAAATAAAAAAAATATATTTTTGTGTATTTGCCATATTTACAAAATACGTTCTTTGATTATTCCTTTAAGTAAATTAAAAAGTTCCAGCTACCTGTTCGATTGCTAGAGGTAAAATAGTTAAAAAAGACATGGCAAAATGAGTACCTCTTCAACATGTTTTTAATCTATTAGAGATACCTTGTATTATGAATAATAAAAAATATTTTTGGAAAAACCCTATAATTAAAAAAAAAAAAAAAATATTTTGGAAAAATCTTATAAAAAATAAAAAAAAAAAAAATCTAAAAAAATTTTTTTTTTTTTAATTTTTTGGTAATAATTTAAAAACAGAAACATTTACAAATGAAACAAAAAAATAACAGGGACCGAAAATAACAGTTATGGAAGTGAAAAAAATTACTACGAAATATGGATCCCCTGATAAAATGGAGTACATGAATCTTCATAATTTTGAATGGCGAGTCATTAAATGGGATACATTTTTATTTGCAATTTTTATCACAAAAAAAATTTTGAAATTGTTATATTATAATTTTTTAAATAAAAATTTTGTTTTAACAGTTAAATGGTAATTTTTATATAACAATTTTTGAATAACAGTTAAAACTAATTTTTATTATAAAAATTTAAATTAATTTTTATTTTATAATTTTTATAATAAAAATTACTTTTTAATTGTTATGAAAAAATTTTTATTATAACAATTTTTATAAAAATTACTTATCTAGTAGGCGTTTGTAAATCATAGAATGTTTTTGATTGAAGGAAACAAGATTTACTTAAACCTACTAGATTAGTAATTTTTATAAAAATTTGTATAATAAAAATTTTTTTCATAACAATTAAAAAGTAATTTTTATTATAAAAATTACAAAATAAAAATTAATTTAAATTTTTATAATAAAAATTTGTTTTAACTGTTATTCAAAAATTTTTATATAAAAATTACCATTTAACTGTTATAACAACATTTTTATTTAAAAATCGTAGAATAACGATTATTTTTAAATTTTTATTTAAAAATTAGAAAATAATTGTTATTTCAAAATTTTTATCCAAAAAGTTATAACAGTTACGGTCCCTGAAAAATAATAAAAAAAATGTTATATATAATTCTTGTTGTTACCAAAAAATTGATTTTTCCACAAATTTTGAAATTGATAACCCTTAGATAAGCATCTAGAAGGAGTAGCACCCCTTTCAAACACAGGTTTCATATCTTGAACAATTATCTATTAAATTATTTAATTATCTTATTTGGTTCAAAAGTTATGATTTTTGAAACGAATAAATTTAAACGGCGCCTCTGTGCGACGTCAAAGACTAAGACAAGATTTCTGTATCACCCCGAATAAGAAAAAAAAAACACTTTTATTTAATAACATTCCGTTTTTTATTAATTATAAGACATAAACTGAGAAAGTTCTTAACTTTGAAAAGTTTAATGGATTTCTTGATCCATGAATATCGCATTCTTTGAATTCAGGGTCGATGAAATAGAAAAAAAAATAATACATCATTTAGTTTTACGTTAAACTCATATTTGACACACATGAGTATTTAATAAGCATGAATAAGTCTCAAAAAAAAGTTTGATATTTAATTTTCCTTTTGACCGAAGAGAGTCATTAGTTCCGTTAGTGTAACACTATCTTTCAGTTTGTAACGCAATAGTTGGGCATAGAATTCACGGAGCTTAGCATTAGGATTGCGCCTGAGGCTACATTTAATTGACTGAAAATGATAGAATTATTATTAAATTCATTTATATTTTGCATACCACTCACATCCATTATTAATTCACCAAAAGACATGGGTAATATCGAGCCAAATTCAATACCGCGATGATACATCTCACAGGCACCTGTCAGGTTTTTAATAACTTCCAGCAACTGCATTAAACCGTCCATCTCTTTTATGGCATCCGTTGAAAAAATGCGAATATTTTTGTAAAAATTTTCCATTACGCAGAAATAGCCTTCAGAATCATTCAAAAATTTTAATTTAATTAGGAAACCAAATATTATCTGAGTTTTCCCCGCTGGAGAACGTGCCATAATGTCGAAGCCGCCGTGTAGCGTGTTAGATTCAAATTGAAACTTATAGGAATTGCCGCTTGTGCAAGCAACTTGATCAATTCTGTCTATAGCTTTTTTTAAATCCTGCTCAAACATTGTCATCAGATAACGAAAGCTCACACATCCATCCCGAACAATTGGATGACGTTTCGAAGATTTCAGCATATATATTAATTCACCAGTCAATAGACGGCCAATGACTTGAGGCTGGATCTGAAATGGCATTTCAACCATCAGATTGTGATCCCAATTTTTATGTTTGACAGTAAAATCGCCTGATACGTAAAGCCCTGAAATAAGGTGCAAATGCGTATAAATTTTATTTATTAAAATTTTTATAAATTTCTTACCGGTTTGATTTAGGTTGGTTAGTGTACCCTTGAAAATTGAATTCATACGATCCAATTCTAGACATAATTTGTTGGAAATATCATCAATATCTTTAAGATACATCTGATTCTCATGCTCTGGTATTTCTTGAATCTTTTTTACAAAAGCTTCAAAGGCCCCGTTAAATGTAAAAGACATTTTGATAATACAAAAATTAATTGTTTCTGCTCCGCTGTTCAAATGCTTTCAGAGAATTCACGGAATTCCGAATAAGTTAGATTTATCGGTGATCAATTTGTCTATCGATTAGGCTGGGCAGGGGGGTCAAGATAGCATCGCGATACGGTAACATTTTTTCAAAATAATACATATGATTACGGTCCTTGTCTATTGTTCCATATCGGAGTGGATGTGAAGTTTTTGCCTTCCTCCTCAAAAAAAAAAACAAAAACCATAAACGTTACACAAAATTTGTATATAGATATTTACCTAGGTACAAATACCTGATTCTCCGTAATACTGTCCATGATAACATTAAAAGGATTTTATTTAACATCAAGAGAAATCATTTAAAAAATATGTTTAAAATAATAGAAAATATATTCTACAAGATTACTATATTTTATTTATTATGAAAACTTAAAAATGAGAAGAGATTAACATTTTAATATATAAAGACCCGTGGCTTTTTATATACTTATAAATAAAAAAAAATCAGGGACCGTAACGGTTATCACTATAAAAATCAATTGTAATTAAACAATTATGATTTAAATTTTTAAAAATCAATCAAAAAATTATTTTTGATTTTTATTTTTAAATATTCATATTTGATTTATATTATAAAAAATCAATTAGAAAACTCAAGAGAATCACAATTATAAAAATTAATAATAATAATCAAGACTGATTTTAAAAATAAAATTCAAAAAATAAAAACCATTGAGTGATTTTTTTTTCTGGATCAGGAAAATAAAAATCAATCTGCGTTAAATATTTAAATTAAAAAAATATATATATTGAAAAAATTTTTAAATTTACCTAAAATTCGAACTACATACGTCTATTTCGTAAATACTCAAAAAAAATGTAAATGTACCGAAATTCAAATTCCCCAAGCCACTAAAATATGCCAAAAATACCAGATTGTATTAAACTATACAAAAAGAACAATAAATTCATATAAAATATATTTAATACACTTGAATATGTCGGAACCGGCCGGATCGGATGACTATATCATATAGCTGCCATTGGAACGATCGGTCTAAGAACTAGTTTTAGTTAGAAAAACTTTTTTGTTTTCCATCGTAGCGTCACTAATCGTGGTATATATTAGTTTTATATGCTTCCACACCATTCTGGAAAAATTGATCAAAATCGGATCACTATAGCATATAGCTGCCATGGAAAGGGTCGGTCAAAAAACTAGTTCTACTGAGAAAAACTTTTTTGTTTTCTATCGTAGCGTCCCCAATCTTGGTATATGTTAGTTTTAAATGCTTTCACATAATACAGGAAAAATTTATCAAAATCGGATGACTATATTATATAGCTGCCATAGAAACGGTCGGTCAAAAAACTAGTTCTAGTGAGAAAAACTTTTTTGTTTTCCATCGTAGCGTCACTAATCTTGGTATATGTTAGTTTTATATGCTTTCACATAAAACAGGAAAAATTTATCAAAATCGGATGACTATAGCATATAGCTGCCATAGGACCGATCGATCGGAAAATGTGTTTTACTAAGAAAAGTTTTTTTTTATGGTATCAAATTTTTGTATCAATGATTTAAAAATTTTAAATATCTGATATCTATATTCTATATATATTTTACCGGTTAAATCAGTTGGAGTCAAGTTTATCAAGTGTATTAAAACTTCGGCACAGTCGAAGTTAGCTTTTCCTTCTCGTTTTATGGTAGATTTAATTTTAGAAACATTTTATAACATTTTTCCCTGCGTAACGGGTATATCGAAGTCGAGCAGGACTGACTTTAACTTACCCTCTCGTTTTTAGTGAAGATCGTACAATAACTTTTGTTGCTAACGTTTTGTTATGTGGTATAACATGAAACCAAAAAAATAAATGGTTTCATCGAACCTGAATAGCGGCCATTAGTCTTGATGGCATGGAATCAACCAGATCCTGCAGGATTTTTTCGATTATAACATTATACTAAACTTTTTCTAAAGCTAAAATTAATTTTTGTCTATTTTCGGGCTTCTTATCTGCAAGTTAACTCTTCATAATATGCTGTTAGTGCTCGGAAGTCAACTCAACTGTCCATGCTACCAAAATATAAAGCTTCTTTGTCGAAAAAAAAAATATTTTATTTATTGACATTCCGAATTTTATTATTAATATAAAAAATCACTTCGAATATTTCAATGGATTTCTACATCCCTGAATTCAATATTTATTTATATTTTATATAAATCTTTCGATTTGACAAGTGTATGCAGTCGTATTATATTCATGAATACTTGACACAAAAAAAAATAGATATTTAATTTTCCTTTTGACCGAAGAGAGTCATCAGTTCCGTTAGTGAAACACTAGCTTTCAGTTTGTAACGCAATAGTTGGGCATAGAATTCACGGAGCTTAGCATTAGGGTTGCGCCTGAGACTACATTTAATTGACTGCAAATGATATAATTAATATTAAATTAATTTATGTTTTGCATACCAAACTCACCTCCATTATTATTTCACCAATGACCGTGGTATCTTGCATACTGACGCATTGCACCTCTTGAGCATCTGTCAGGTTCTTAATAATCTGTAGCAACTGCATAACACCGTCCATCTCTTTTATAA
Source organism: Lordiphosa mommai (assembly GCA_018904225.1). NCBI lineage: Eukaryota > Metazoa > Arthropoda > Insecta > Diptera > Drosophilidae > Lordiphosa > Lordiphosa mommai. The sequence goes on from JAEIFT010000156.1 coordinate 221,466, forward strand.
CATCCTTTGAACAAACGCGAAAATTTTTGGTGAAATTTTTCATTTTGCACAAATAGCGTTCAGAATCCTTCAAATACATTATTTGAAATAGCAAAGAAAATCCAATTTGAAATTTTCCACCTGGCGTACGTGCCACAATATTGAAGCAGCCGTGTAGCGTGTTAGATTCAAATTGAAGTTTATAGGTTACGCCGCTTGTGCAAGCAACTTGATCAATTCTGTCAACAGCTCCTTTTAAATCCTGCTCAAGCCTTGTCATCAGATAATTAAAGTCCACACTTCCATTCCGAATAACTGAAGGATGTATCCAAGACTGTAGCCTAGTAATTGGATCATTACCCAATGGACTGTCATTGACTTTGGGCTGGATCCAAAAAGGCATTTGAACCATCAACATGGGATCTGATTTATATATCCCTGAAATGTGCTCCTTATGCGTATAAATTTCATTTAGTAAAATTTGTATCAAGTTCTTACCAGTTTGAGGTGCACCCCTGAAAATTGAATCCATTTGCTTCAATTCAAGACATAATTTGTTGGAAATATCATCAATATCTTTAAGATACATCTGATTCTCATGCTCTGGTATTTCTTGAATCTTTTTTACAAAAGCTTCAAAGGCCCCGTTAAATGTAAGAGACATTTTGATAATACAAAAAAATTAATTTTTCCTGCTCCGCTGTCTAAATGCTTTCAGAGAATTCCCCAAATTAAGAATAAATGACACTTATCGGTAGTCAATATGTCTATCGATATGGCTGGACAGGTGTCAAGATAGCATCGCAACATTTGGAACACAGAATTAAATTTTCTTAACAATTGGAAAATGGTTATGAAACATGTGTAAATTTTGAAGTATATAAATATTAATAATAATATCTATATATATAAAAAAGAGTTCAACCTGACTGACTGACTGATTGGTGAGCCCAAACCGTTAGAGATAGCAAGCTGAATTTTTTACTGTAGTTTCATCTTATTCCGAAAGTGAGTACTTAGGTGGGTTTATGGAAAATTCCGCCCGAAAATGTGGAAAATTCACAGAAAACTGTAGAATGAAACTTTTTTGTTTATCATCCGATTAGTTCCAAAGTAATTTAAAAAAATATCTAAATAAAAATTCAACAATAACTGCATACCAGTTATCCGGAAAATTAACCCACTACACCCCTATGGGTTAAAAATCAGTTAAATGGACGAAAGTTTAGTTTCCAAAAAAAAACTATTTTTTATTCGATTGACTTCAAACTCGGAAAATAATTTGCATGTTATTATTCGGTGGTGAAATTTCCGTCCCCTGTTCGGGAAATGGAGGGCGTGGTTGGGTTCATTGAAAATGGTTATTTGTGAGACGATCGGAATGATATTCGTTTTTCCAGCTGGAATGGAAGCATTTTTTTTTTATATCGGGAAAGTTTATTGCAAAGGTCGGATTATGAGTGCGGGTTCATGGCAAACCGTTATATTTGAGTTCTGTTCTGTATTAAATTTGAGAAAAAAATATTTTTTTTGAAATATTTTTGCTTGTAGCATTCAAACTAATAAACCGATTGGAAAATGTTCTTCAACTATATTATAAGGAATTGCATACCCTTTTGCTTAATCCCTTGGTTAACTCCATCTAAAGTTTGTAACTCGAGATATGGCTTATAATGTATGGGTACCCACCGAAAAACTAAAAAAATTCTTAAAACCTCAAAAACGTATCCAATCCAAATTTTTTGAAATTTATTTTTGAGTTCAGCATTCCAAATTACATCATTATAAAAAATTATGGCTTTAATGGACCTTTTTCGGTGTAAAATAGTGTAATCCTTGGTCTTTTTAAAAATTGTATACAATTACGAAGCCTTGAATTTGAAATAATATGTTCCACAGTTGAAAGACTTTCGTTTACTCCGGCTTATTTCCTAGAAACTCCTAAATTTTTTTTTAGATTTTCTCAAGAACTAAGTTTTTTTCTCCTTTTGGTATCATTTTTATACACTTGAAAAGTGTATATTAATTTTGCCCAGAAGTTTGTAACGCATAGAAATATTAATTTCCGACCACATAAACTATATATATTCTTGATCAGGACGACGAGCCGAGTTCAATTCCGTCTGTCCGTCCGTCCGTCTGTCCGTCTGACTGTCCGTCTGTCTGTTTCTACGCGAACTAGTCCCTCAGTTTTAAAGCTATCTAGCTGAAATTTTGCACAGAGTCTTCTTTTTACTGCACGCAACTAATATGTCGAAACCGGCCGGATCGGATGACTATATATTATAGCTGTCATAGGAACGATCGGTTGGAAAATAAGTCTTTGTGAGAAAAACTTTTTATTTTCCATCGTAGCGTCACTAATCTTGGTATATAATAGTTTTATATGCGTCAACACAATTCTGGAAGATTTTATCAAAATCGGATAACTATAGCATATAGCTGCCATAGGACCGATCGGTCGAAATATGTGTTTTACTAAGAAATGTTTTTTTATGGTATCAAATTTTTATTATCAATGATTTAAAAATTTTAAATATCTGATATCTATATCCTATATATAATTTACCGGTTAAATCAGTTGGAGGAAAGTTTTTCAAGTGTATTAAAACTTCGGCACAGTCGAAGTTAGCTTTGCCTTCTCGTTTTTTTCTGTTTTTTTTTTTTAATATATATTACCAGAGCTGAAGCTGCTATTTATCGATAAGGCAATATTTCGATTTAATCGATTTTTTTTTTCTATTTGAATGCAAATTGAAAAATTGTTGCTTCTATTTCAATGACCAACTTAAAATCAGAGTATTTCTGAGCCATATTTTCGAAATTTTTTAAAATATGAATTTAAAGTTGAAAAATATGAAGAAGTAGAAGGAAAATCCTGGTTGAACTAGATCAGAATGGGTTTAAAATTGATTAACGATATTGAAAATATCTAACAATTATGTGAAGGAAATATCATTATTATATTTGGGATTTGAGCGATGGGGGTATTGGCTTTTACTTATCTTAATCGCATTTACACTTGGGTCTAAATTTTAAATCTTAAACCGTAATTTTATTAACTTTTTTTTTTGTATTAAAAATAAAACAAAATATTTGGCTAATAAACATCATAACCGTACATGGGACCCTCCATGTAAGCCTTCTGTTGATCCGTCGAATTGCGTCGTATTCTTCGACCAATTGGTTCCAGATCGGCATAACATTTGGGGAAAACTCTTTCCACAGCTGCAATGGCCTCCGTTCGACTTATATTTCGGACAGCCAACACTGAAGCTAAGGCCTTGCTTTTGACACAATTCTGAAACGAAAAATGCGACATAAAATGAGACAATATATATACAAATCTATAGCCAACCCACCTGATGTGCCTCCTTGACATTGAAAGGCGAGGCATCTCCCTGAAACATGGCACTTAGAAACGAACAATGTGCCAAATTGGCAGCTCGTATTTCCGTGCAGGCCAAATGATCCACATTACGAAAGTCCAAATCGTTATTACAATAATCAAACATATGGATCATCTCATGCGTGAGCACACCATGGACCATGCTCTTGTTCTTGGCCATATTCTGACAGACCACAATCTGATTCAGCTGAGGATCATAGCCACCAGTGACACTAGGGTCACACACCTCACAGGTGATATGACGGCGTAAGTCTATGGGACAACCTGAACTCTTCAAGGCGCCCATCATTAGCTTAACCAGTGGACCATTCTTGACACACCAATATACATTCTGTTCACACTTAAATCGATCTATATTCTCCTGACCCTCAAAGCCAAAGAATATGCGTGACCATTTGGGCTTAAAGGCTTCACCACGACGCTCGGGATAGAGATCATAACCCCATTCCTTGGACTCTTTGGTGGGTGGAACGCCGGTAGGTGGAGGAGCAGCATCCTGTACAGGCTGGGCGGCATCGGCTGCTATAACTGGTGGAGTAGTGGACGTAGGAGCCTCTTTGGCCCACACTTTGGTCAGAAAACCCATGTTTTAGAAGATTTGTGTGGAAATGGATTCCAATTTGCTTTGCTGGTTGAATAACAAACCGGCCGCAGCTGATTAGGTTTAGGGTTGCCAGCCTTTGCAAATATCGTTAATTAGAGATGGGAACTCGTGAAAAATACGTGAATCACAGCAAAGATCACACCAAAGCCCTAAAAGTGCGCGTGCTCGTTTATATATATATCTCGTTTGAAATACAAATGTTTTTTAGACACTATGCTTCATTTATATATAAGACAGCTTTAATATAATAAATAATAATAAATTTAAATATAAAAATATAATAATAAATGTAGTTTTTAGAGCTTTCTAAAAACGTTTCTATTTACATGAAGTATTGTAACAAAATGTCATCTAGAAAGAGTCCCTTAGCCTTAAAACCAGGGACCGTAACTATCATAACTTTTCGGATAAAAATTTTGAAATAACAATTATTTTCAAATTTTGTAATTAAAATTAAAAAATAATCGTTATTTTATGATTTTTAAACACTAATTTTGATTCAACAGTTAAATTTTAATTATTAAATAAAAATTTTTGAATAACAGTTAAAAATTAATTTTTATTATACAAATTTTAATTATGAAAAAATTTTATTATACAAATTTTTATAAAAATTACTAATCTAGTAGGTTTGAATAAATCTTGTATCCTTCTATAAAAAACATTATAATATTTACTAACGCCTACTAGATTAGTACAAATAAAAATTTATTCCATTTTAGGACTCGCCATTCAAAATTATGAAGATTCATGTACTCCATTTCATCAGGGGATATTTTTCGTAGTAATTTTTTAACTTCCATAACTGTTTTTTTCGGTCCCTGCTAAAAACATCTGAAATGAATATTTTTTGTACGTTTTTTTAAATCTGACCAAAAAAAAACATTTTTCCCGGGCTTCTAAAGAATCGGAAAATGGCTGTTCGCAAGATATGATGAAATATCTATACCTATTAAAGAAGTAAAAAAAAATGCAAATATAAATTCATACAAAAATTTTAAAAATGTTTTTTTTATTAAATAATTTGTTATGTATCAGAGGCTAAATACATAACAAATAAAAATAATTGTCAGGAATAAAGGTGGGCGAGGGCCGGTCTTCGTGTCGCAAAATCTTATTTGGGCTTTTTTCGTGCTGGCTTCGGCCCTAAGCTAAAAGCCCGATAAGCACGAAAAGTCCTGATTGTCATAAAAAGCTCCGAACTCTATTTAAAGCAAAATTACTTGCACGTCTAGAACTTATATGCTTTAGAAGTAGAAGAAGAAAGAAGGAGAGTAACACTGACACAACAAAAATCATCAAAATGTCAAAAGAAAATATATAGAAAGCTGTGAAAAAAATTGTAATTTCTTTAAATGCACAATATTTTAATTTAAACCAGGGACCGTAAATAACGATTATTTTTTATTTGTTCATCAATAAAATCATTCACTTACAATTAATCTATAAGAGTGAGAAATACACCAATTTTTATTTTGAAAAAAAAATCATTTTATAACTCTTACTTTAGATTTTTATTTTTTTATTCAAAAAATAATCGTTATTTTTTTCAATTTAATTTAAAAATCCTCAAATAACTCTTATATTATATTACTCAAAAATGTATCGGTTTTTTGTAAGCTTAATTTAAAAAATCATTAAATAACTCTTATTTGTGATTTTTATTTTAATGCACAAAAAATAATAGTTATTTCATGTGTTATATTTTAAAAATCAATAAATAACTCTTATATATGATTTTAACTTTTTGATCCATAAATAATTGGTATTTCTTGAGTTTTATTTTAAAATCCATAAAAAACTCTTATTTTAGATTTTTATTTTTATACTCAAAAAATAATCGGTATATCTTGAGATTTTAATGAATGTTAAAAATGAATTGTTATTTCTTGAACAATTGGAAAAAATTAAGAAATAATTATTATCAAGGGATTTACACGATATTAATTATAATCGTTACGGTCCCTGATTTAAACACGGCCGGCGAAAATTGAGTTTAATGTTAAAAATGAATTGTTATTTCTTGAACAATTGGAAAAAATTAAGAAATAATTATTATCAAGGGATTTATACGATATTAATTATAATCGTTCCGGGCCTGAATTGAGTTTCGTGCTTTGGGCCGTGCCGGCCCATATATCGATACTTTTGTGGTCCATCACTTGATCAGCTGTTTTTGTATTTTGTTTTGCTTTCATTACTGTAAAATTCTTTTAAGATAAAAGTTTATACTGTTGCTTAAAGCAATTCTTTCCAATGTCTGACGACATTAAAAAGTATTTTAATGGCTTGCTGCAAAAGTAAGGCCCTTTAGCTTAGCCTCAATTTCTGTTGCCTCATTCCACTGTTTTTTTGTTTTTCCTCCACAGGGTCAGCGGCCTTTATGTTATTCAGATAACGGATCGTGATGGTGTGCCCCTACTGCGCGTTAGTCAGGAGGAGAATATAGATTTCTCTTTAATGCCCTCAATAATACCCACATTTACCACCGCCTGTGATCAGGCCGGTAAATTGGGTCTGGGTCGTAATAAGACGATTATCTCTATGTATTCCAATTATCAAGTGGTCCAAATGAACAAATTGCCATTAATCTTAACCTTTGTGGGGTCAGAGAACTGTAATACGGGACACATTTTGGCACTGGAGCATCAGTTTGATGGCTATCTGGAGGACATTAAGATGGCCGTCACCGAGGCTTAAGAACACATATTTTATATTACATTTTTTTAAAAATACTAAATACACTTTATTTAAACTGAAACTTTACTTTTTGCTTAAATGCCATTACACAGAATTAGTTTTTACTACAAATCTTGATTAATGATTGTGTTTGGGAATGATCTCGATTCAAAATATATATATATTCATATAATCCCCCACAATCTCTCTTTTGATAATTTCAAAGTTCATCGTGCACACTCTCGTCCAGGGCCTGTTGGTAAGCATCGCTATCACAGGCCGCTGGCGTCTCAAATTCCAAATAATATTCACAACGATTTGGCTCACTTACGCCCGTAATTCGTGGCTCCAAAGCACAACTGATATTAATAATGGCCGAACGTTGTGGTCCATTCCAGCAGCCGGCACCATTTGAATATCTTTGAGTGGAATATTTCTTTGGGCCCTCACCAATCCATTGATCCCAACGACCCAAAGTGGTTTCGGATCCACCATTTTTGGGTTTCTGTGAAGCCCGATCAAATGGACACAGGGTGTAGATATATTCACGATCCTCATAGGTATAACATTCACCATCCAATATTGCCCATTCCTCCTGCAAGCCATAATCCTTGCCACTCTGCTCGTCTATCTCCTTGACTTCTTGCTGAATTTCACGAATATTACGCTCAACTTCTTCCAGATCATTGCGCGCAGCATTGGCCTGATCGATAAGACGTTGCGTTTCAGGATCATAGACAGGTGGGTTGGCAGTTTCAGTTTCGGGTGAGGCCTCGCCCACACCCACATCGGCTTCCTCATCCTCGTACTGATCTTCGTCACCTTCATCATCGGCCTCGGTATCGTGCTCCGACTCCAAGTCGGCTTGTTCTGCAAAGAAATACAAAAAAGTTGAAACCAAATGGAACATCAAGCATAAAATTGTAAACCCTTACCCTCACTGGGCTGCGGTTGTCTTTGCCCTTCAGTTGTTTCTTCCACCTGCTCCTCTGCCGCTTCCTGATTCTGCGGTGGCTGGAACAGACCATCGGCCAGCATTTTCAAAGGTTTGATGCGTGGCCAAGCCAAGGTTACAAAAGCATCCAAATCCACACGCTCACGTTCATCCAAAAAGTACTTGGCTTCCTCCACGGTGACCACACCATTACGATCACGATCGAGATTCATGTCCACCATCAATTCGGTCACCTCCACAAAGCCATCTTTATTGGCATCATAACGCACAAAGCTAAGCGAGGCCTCCTGACGCATCTGTTGCGGTTCTTCCTCAGCCTGCGCCGTCTCTGCATCCAGTTCTCTTTGCTGTTCCTTAAAGGCCTCAACAGCTTCATTTTCCAAAGCTTCGGCTGTCTGTTTAAGTTGTTCCTTCTCGGCCTTAAGCAGCTCCTGCTCTTTGATGCGTCTATCCAGATCAACACGACGTGCCTCACGCTGCGATTTCAATTGTCGACCACGTGTGATTAACTCCTGACGCTTTTCGGTGCCCTGCTTATGCAGTTCTGCCTCCGAGCGACGTTGGGCGGCTGCTGCCGCACCCAAAACCACACAAGTGTTGGGACAACCGGCTCCTTCGCTCTCATCACTGCCATCACAACAATCACATATGCCATCCTGAACCTGGGAGCTGGGTATATCTATCGCCACGAATCCTTTATTTATGCAGTGAAATTGACCCTGAGGACAGGCGGCAGTGCCGGGCTCATCGGAACCATCCAGACAATCACAGTAATCATCGTTGATGTGCGTGAAGGGTATGGTCTTGCTGCCATCCAAGCAAATCCAGGAGTTATCGCCGGCATGGGGTTGATAAAGAGTCGCCTTTGTCAGCGACACTCCGCGCGGACGTGGTACTTCACCGGCTAAACACTGACCAAGTGCTAATGTTAATAATACTAATAAAATTGGTTGATGCATGTTTCGTTTATGCCAATTAAGTTTTATCTATGTATGTATCCACCTAGGGCAGTTGTAAATTTGTAATTACGTGGAATTTGGTAGGAATTTTACAAGTCGAATGCCGGCAGACCAGAGCACTAGAGATGGCACAACGATGCGCAACTATCGATAAGACAATCAACTCATCGTATTCGTTTGTGATAAAAAAAAATTAAATAGGATTACATTTGTTTTATATTATTTTGGTTACGTTTACATTATAATAAAAACTTTTATTTTGAGTGTTATTTTAATATAAAATGTTTTCCTATCTGGAATTAAAATGAACAGTCATGCAATCAGTGTTGCCAGAGTTTAAAAGCCAAATTGCAAATAAAAGCTAAAAAATAAATAAAAATTTGCTAAATAAAAAAATGAAATTGCTAATGCCTGTATGACACTTATTTACTTGCTCACTATCTGGAACATAGAGGAGTACAGAAATATAAAGATTCCGGGAACCGTAACGATTAATTGTGAACTGCATAAAATTGCTCGCAAATTTTTGGAAAATTTTCATTGTTTTAAATTAAAACACGGCTTACGATCTACAGCTCAGAGTTAGAGCTGAAATGAGCCTGGGCGGGCAGCTCAAAAGCGGAAAATTCGAACCCTGGCTTTAATCCAATTTCTTTTACTTGACAGACTACAAACTAGAGTTGCGCGCGTGACGTAAATTTGAACGTGTCAAGGTGTGTCACGACGTGAATTTGAACGTTTCACTTCATGTCACAACGTGATCGTGAGAAACACAGTTTTTCGTGCGTGAGCATCCGTGATCCGTTCACGAAATTTCGTTTTTATTATATTTGATTAATAATATTAATCTTAAAACTGAGTGGCTTTTCGTGAATACGCTGCTGGCAGCTGCTCCATACAAAGGGCGCAGTGTAGCCAAGAAACCCATGATAGAATAATTTTTAACATTATTTAAAAACTTAAGAAATAACGATTCTTTTTTGAGCATACAAACAAAAATGTCAAATAAGAGTTATTTATGAATTTTAAAATAAAACTCACGAAATATCGATTATTTATGGATCAAAAAAATAAAAATCAGAAATAAGAGTTATTGCACCATGATTTACAAATCTTCGATTTTTTTTTATAACTCTCACCAATAACGATAAGTTTTTAACATTATTTAAAAACTTAAGAAATAACGATTATTTTTTGAGAATAAGAATCTCAAATAAGAGTTATTTATGAATTTTAAAATAAAACTTACGAAATATCGATTATTTATGGATCAAAAATATAAAAATCAGATATAAGAGTTATTTAAGGATTTTTAAATATAGTACATGAAATAACTATTATTTTTTGAGTATTCAAATAAAAATTATTTGATTTTTATATTAAGAATACAAAATACCTATTATTTTTTGAGTAAAAATACCGATTATTTTTTGAGTAAAAATAACGATTATTTTTTGATTAAAAACATAAAAATCCAAATAAAAGTTCTTAAATGATTTTATTGTTGTTTTCCCACGATCACATCGTGAAACGTCGTGACACGTTGAATTTAAGTAACGCACGCACCTCTAATTGATATCTCTACCGCTGTCTCCATATAAATGCAACCACTGTGCATTGCTGGCATAAAATGTCTCTGACATGGAATGAGCTGGTTCATAAACTAGTTCATGAACAAATAAAGTAAATAAATAAATCAAAAATAACAACAGCTGTGTTTTCAATTGTTTTTTGCTGCCAGATGCGCTATGGATTCCAGATTGCAGAGAAAAAGAAAACTATTGGCATACGCTGCTGTTGGTTTATGGTTACTCAATGATGATGATGATGATGAAGATGGTGATGATAATGAGCCGAAACCTAAACGCTCCTGTTGGGTCCATCAATTAAATCTGTCCCGTGAAAAAGAAGGAATGTTTACAAAACTAAATAAAGAGCTACGTAGAATTCCACACAAATTCCGAAACTATGTGCGAATGGATGCGAAAACTTTCGATGAACTGACATCTTTGGTAACGCCGCTAATCCAAAAGTCCACATCAAATTTTCGCAAACCCATTTCACCCGCCGAAAGGCTGGCGGTTACCATGCGTTACTTGTCATCGGGTGTTAGCATGATAAGTCTCTCCTCTGAATTCCGAATGTCGACATCGATAATATCTAAATTAATTCCGGAAACATGCGATGCTATTTACAAAGTATTAAAGGATGAGTACTTAAGGGTAAGTAATTTGAACTTTTTCCACCGATTCTAGAAACAACTCTCGAACTAAGGACAATTTTTAATAAGATCCTAAAGCTAAGTTTACACAGGTTGAAAATGTATCTAAATAAATACTAACTTAGATTTTGCAGGACTTAAAACCAAGGCTGCAAACCGGTTCGGTTCGGGTTTTATGAATTGCCCGAACCGGACCATGAACCGAACCTCTTACATTTTTGATCCCTCGAACCTGAACCCGAACCGGACTATTTATTCAAGGTTCGGTTCACGATATTAAGTAATTTTCTATCGAATAAAATTCTTAATAAAACTTTAAATCAAGGCTGCAAACCGGTCCGAAACCGAACCCCTAAGAACCGGTTCGGTTCGGGTTTCTTCACTTCGCCGAACCTGACCATGGACCGAATCTTCTACATTTTTGTTCCCTCGAACCTGATCTCGAACCGAACCACTTATTCAAAAAAAAAACGTTCGGTTTACAATATTAAGTAATTTTTCAGGCGGAAGAAATTCTCGATATTTAAAATTTAACTTTAGATGACTCTACGACTGACTGTAAAAAAGGGAAGTTTATAAGAACAATAGAAAGCAATGAACCAATGTCAAATAAAAAAATGGATCAATTATGTTATAGATTACTTCGAAAATTGTCTAAGAGAACATACATCGAAAATAATTTAATAAATTGGAAAGGTCTTTAAAAAATATTCTTCTAACTTAGTAGTACGATCATTTTCAACACTAAAATCTGCTTCTTATAATCTAAGATTTAGTATAAATAAATAGATCAAGAATGAAAAAAGATATCCGGACTAAAATCGATCCCAATAATTGTCAGTTGATGATCGATTCCAGATTTATGAAACCAAAGTACAATCAGGTTCGACTTGTACTTGAAATTTTAATCCGAAGTTCGGGACTTTAATAAATTTAAACAGGGCAAGGTCGCCTATATAATATTATATAATAATAGATGATCAAACTAACTGAATCGTATAAATTAATCGTAAATAACATATTATTATTATTTTTAAGTGAACCGAGGTTCGAACTAAAACCTGGGGTTCAGAGGATCCAGAAACCGGTCCATGTACCGAACCCAAAGATTCCCCACTGGTTCGATCCTTCGAACCGAACCTCTTCCAAAATTTCGAAGGTTTGCAGCCCTGCTTTAAATGACTATACGAAACAGAGAAGTAAAAAGGAATGAACAAATATGAATTCGGTCAATTATTTTATAAATTTCTTCCAAAATTGTCCAAGGTAACAGACATCGACAAATATTTTCAAATTTTTGGAATAGTCTTAAAAACGAAGACTTATAAATATTGCAATATCAGCTTTCAACACTAAAGTTTGCTGCTTGTAATATAAGAGCTAGACACACATCTAAACCGGTGCCAGTACTTGGTTGAATCGATTCCAAGACGTTGCGCAGCCGGTATAGCCAATAAAGGCATCGCAACTAATCATTAAAATTTATTAAATAATCTTAGCTTTAACATACAATTATCTTTCAGTAATCATTTAAGTGATTTTTGGAATTTTAAGTGCATATTTGAAAAGTGGTCCTTTAATTTTTTAGAATATTAAAAAAAAATTATACTAGTAACGGTATACCGAAGTAAAAATTGGGTACCGTATCGGAACCGAAATAGAACCACTAAATGAAATTCTCATTTCGGAAAAATAGGAAAAAATATTTCTAAATTTAAGATCGAAATTAAAATTTTCATTTAAAAAATTTATATTAACATTTTTCCATTTCAATATTTTTAAGGGATGATTTGTCTAAGACTTTGAAATCTTTTGCATTAAATAACAGGGTTTATATTTCCGCCTTTTTAGTAACATTTTTTCTATATTATAAATATCTTAATAAAATAATGGGTTTTCTTTAAAGCAGAATTTATAAAATGTAATACTTTTTCTGAGTGCATATATTGCTATTTTTATTTATTTTAAATAATAATGATAAGAAGAAACCGAAACAATACCGGTATTAGCGTTTCGGTATGGTTCCGGTTTATTCGGTTCCTAATATAACGGTTAACGGTTTTCGGGTCTTAAAAAAAATTGTAATATCGGTTCCGATCTCAATACCGGTACTTGGATTAAAACGGTTTTTTTTGGTGAACGATTCCGGTTACGGTATTATTACCTGGTTTAAAGTTATGCAGGTTTAGTTTAATCATTGATAGGAAAATCTCTGAAGAATTGCACGGTACACCTGAAGGTGTTATATGCTTATCATAGCATAATTAAAAATACGTTAAATATCCATTTCATTTAAGCTAAGGTATAATATTAATTATTAATAATATTTGTGTTTTTTTCAGTCGTTTTGTCTTTTTAGTTAAATTTAAAAAAAGAGTTGCGTTTCTTAATTATTCAATTAATTATTTACGATTAATAAATTGTTAAACTCAGCTCAACTTTCCATCGCTCCCCAGTTTAAGTTTGCTCTTCCCAGCCAATTCTTCCTGATCGATTTGATCCATAACATTCACCACTCCCATGCGCAACTTTAGGGCCAGTTCAGGATGTTCTCCTTGCAATTGTCGTCCTCTTAGCATAATCATTTGTGCCACATTAGACCAAATGTCGCTTTCAGGTTCTTTTGTGGCAAACTTTATGGCTTCGCATAGAGATTTCATTAAAGTTTCCTTGGTGGGAGTGGGTTCGTTAATAAGAGGACGACGCTTGGGTAGCGGAGTGGAAGTTGAACCACAAGTGTCTTCTGACATGGCCTCACATTCCAAATCTTCTTCAAAACTGTTTTCCGTTTCTGACAGAGACAGGGAGGGCTCCTTTTTTATAGTACTGATGCAGTCCTAAAATTGAAAAATTATTTTAATGAATTTTGTTTAATTTTAGATACCCAGCACAACGCAAGAGTGGCTACATATAGCTAAGGCATTCGAGCAAAAATGGAACTTTCCCAATTGTATTGGTGCTTTGGACTGTAAACAGGTAATCATTCAAGCACCTTATAGATGTGGCTTTGAGTTTGATAGAACACACAGCATTGTCCTAATGGCTCTGGCTGATGCCGATTATAAGTTCAGCTATGTGGATGTGGACGCCTTTGATCCTCACTCTGAAGGTGAAGCATTTTCAAGGTAATTATCAATTAATATTTAAAATTAAATTTCAATTAATTTTCTTTTTTTTTGCAGTTGCTCTTTTGCCGCTGCTTTAGCTCAAGATCAACTGAATGTTCCACCAGCTAGACCATTGCCAAATGAATCAAAGCCCACACCATTTGTGATATTAGCCAATGAAGCGTTCCCATTGAAGTCATATATAATGAAGCCATTCCCTAACCAAAATCTAAATATGGAACAACGAATTTTTAATCACAGACTCACAAGAGCACGAAGAATAGTTGATAATGCATTTGGCATATGTGCAGCTAGATTTCAAATATTGCGCAAAGCCATTCAAGTGGAGCCTCAGAAGGCCCGAAAAATTGTTTTGGCTATATGTGCCTTGCATAATTTTCTCATTACCAAAAATGGGATTCCTAGTCACTATGTTGATACAGAGGTGGATGGTGTGTTGAAACCGGGAAAATGGCGTAAGAAGCCCATATTTATGGATCAATTAGCTAGACTGAACGATGACCGACCTACCGAAAATGCCACCAACATTCGAAATCGTTTTATGCATAATTTCTTAGCAGAACATGGTGCAATTCCAAGGCAAGAGCAACAAATTGATTAATAAAAACTACTTACATCAGATGCGGCATCCGACTTGCTTTTTATTAAGGAAAATGTTGGCAGGAGAAATGACATGGGTTCGCAATAAGGGAAGGAATACTTCTTGGGATTACCAAGCTGGTCGTTTGTTGATGAGGCCTTCATTAGGGTCTAAAAATATAAAGAATAAATCAAATAAAACTATTAAAAACTTTTGCTTATTCTGCTGGAACCCTTTTGTGCTTCTTGTGCTCCCAGAATTGGGCAAACTCCACTTCAGTTACTGGCTGCAGCGTGGCCCTAAGCCTTGAGTGTTACAGTATCCAAGGGGTCACCATTTGCGAAACAGGTCTTAAAGGTTACTAAAATATTTCTTTTACTACTCACACGATAACTGCTTCTTAGGCTGTTCCACTTCACAATGACTTCCTTCTTGTCCACGTTTAGCCGCTCTGCTATCTTGCTCCAGCTGTATTCCTTGGCATCGCGATTTTTGTAATCCAAGGTGGCCACATTCCAAAGGCATTCTGATTCCTGTACGGCTTCTATCAGTTTATGGGCACTTTCAGAACTCCACTGAACAGTGATGCGACGTATACGTGGATTTTTTGCTTTGGGACCCATTTTTTTTGTGCCTACAAAATGTTCACAAAATGTAAACAAACTCTTCCTCTTGGATTCGATAAACGTTTTTTTTTCGATTACAAACGCAAGCAGTGTTGCCATTTCAGCTATTTTCTAGCAACTTAGAGATTATAACGATTTTTAATTTAGATTTGCTATTTTTAGCTAGTTCGGAATTTTTGATATATATATAAAACAGAGACCGTAACGGTTATAAGTCATATAATAAAAATCAATTGTAATTAATCAATTATGATTTTTACTTTTAAAAATCAATCGAAAAGATTATTTTGATTTTTATTTAAAATTTATTTTAAATATTCCTTTTTGACTTTTATTATAAAAATCAATTATAAAACTCAAGAGTGATTTTTATTTTTAAAATCAATAATAAAAATCAAGATTGATTTTTTAAAATAGAAATCAAAAATAAAAACACTCAGTGATTAAATCACTCTCTGTTAAGCAACTGTTTAAAAAGGTTTCATTACAGAGCCTGCTGCCGATAAATCGTATAACAACGAAATTATTAAAAACTCCTCACGCGTTACAATAAAAATCAACCCGCTTGAAAGTCTATAACTTGGCCGATTTTCCATAGATTTCAACTAGAGGTGCGCGCGTGATCGATTTTATCTTCACATAACGCACGATTCACGAAGTAAAAATATCCAGAAGTAAAAATATCCTGATCCAATTTTTTGACATCATCATAATTTATTTTATTACCTTTTTGTTTATCTAGCTTGTCACAATGTATTGTAGACCAATATCAGCTGTTCAATGGATGCAAGAATGTGGCCAATGAGAATCGCATCCCTTCGATAAATCGTGTTGTCGATGACAAAAGCACTGCGGTGAGAACCTAGCATTACACGCACGAAACACGGATACACACGCACGAGAGTCTGTGTTTCCTCACGATCATGTCGTGACACTCCGCGACACCTTTAAATTCCCGTCACGCGCGCACCTCTAATTTTAACTTACGATA
Source organism: Lordiphosa mommai (assembly GCA_018904225.1). NCBI lineage: Eukaryota > Metazoa > Arthropoda > Insecta > Diptera > Drosophilidae > Lordiphosa > Lordiphosa mommai. The sequence goes on from JAEIFT010000156.1 coordinate 237,597, forward strand.
GCTTGCTTAACGCCCAATTGATGTATTACTAAGATTAGAGCAGAAATTTACCCACTTTTAATTTTTTTTTGATTTATCTTGAGTTTTTTTTGGCAAAATGTCCTAAAATTCACGTTTTTCGAAGTTTTGAGCTAAATGTTTTGAAAACAATTAACTTAAAGTATTTAGTGTTGTTGACTTATTTGAAGGCCTATTTATTGGGAGTGTTTTCGCTTATTAAATTTTCAATCCGGTGTAGGATAGCGAAAGCTATGTCGAATTATGTAAAACCACTCACAATTTGTTAGTAATATAAAAAATGGAAAATTTTTCAAAAATAATTTTCAACACAGAAAAACGTATTTTTTTTTAAATATTGGGAGCCTAAACACAGACTAGAGACTCTAGACTGGACGTTTGCGCTGCTTTTTTGGTTGCGAGGCTGCCGTTCGATTGTTTCACAGAAAAAATTGCGTCGAACTGAGGTTGCGAACAGCTGTTGCCTTAATTTTCAGTACAAATTAGTAGGCCACATCATACACGAACCGTTCATGACGAACTCGAAAAAAGAGAGAAATTCTGCCTTTGCTGGCAGAGAAGAGGGACTGAGCAAACAGGCAGTCTAGGTTAGTTCATTTATGGCCTAAATCCATCGCAAAAATAGGTATCGATCAGAAGCCAGTTTGGCTGTTGCCTTTAACTGGACATGAATGTGTACGCTGCTGAAGTGGAAACCCGTTAAAAATATTTAGCTTTAATCGATTGCTTGAGTACCGCTACGGCAACTATCGATAACATTTGATATCATACGCTGTTTGTTTTGCTTTCGTGGAGCTCTTGCTGTTTTATTTTTTATCATGGTTTCACCTGATTCTTTGGCCACCACACAACCTACAACAGATGATGATGATGACTACACCTCGGCCATGTCACACCTGACCATAGGGCAGCAAATCAAAGAGTTGTCAAAGCGCTTGCAAAACACCACCGAGGAACTGCATCAGCAGGTGCGCGACAAACATACGGCCCTTTTGCAGCAGGCTACCCATGCGGGACGTTTTGATGCGGCTCTAAATACACTGGCCGAGGATGTGCAGCGTGTACGTACCACCGGGCATCGTCTAAAGAGCCAAGTGGATAATCAATATCAATTGGTTGAGAATCAAACTCAAGTTTTGGGTCGTCTGCATGATGTGAGTCATTTATTACGCTCGGCGGGCACGCTGCTTACACTGACGGCCAAGTTGAAGAGTACCAAAGATGTGCTCCGGCAGGCAGAGTTGCATTTCGAACTGGGTCAATTAATTGAGGATAAGGAACTGAAGGACATAGAGTTTATACAACAGGAGCGGGCATATGTGTTAAGCTCGGGGCAGAAAATTAGGAATTTAACGCAAATGCAATTGGTTACGGGACTGCAGGAACGCAATCAGCAGCAAGTGGTCAATGCTTTGAAGGTAGGCTTAGGTATAAAGTAATCTTAATCTGGGTTAATATTTTATTTTGTGCCTTGCAGATCTTCATAAACTTTAATACCTTGGAAAAATCTTTGGATAATCTTCTGACCACTTTTATAACGGACATGGAACAATCTCTTAAAGAATGCTTTGCTGGCAATGATATTTCTGTTCTAAACAAATCTCCAACACATGGCGGAGCCACTCTCAAATCCACAAATCGTGGACCCGGCAAAACCCCTCAATTGACCACCACCCAAAATTTTCGTGCTAAATTCTGGAAATCTTTACATTGGCTAATCTATGATGAGCTCTACGAGAGCTGTACACAGATTAAACTGTTGAAATCCTCACTGGAGCAGATTAATCAATTTGGTTACACCTCCGAATCCTCGGATCAGTGTATACCCCAACGTTTTTGGCAAAAAGTCCAACTTCTGCTTAGAAAATCCTTTGATGAATGCAGCCAGCATGTTAATCAAACACTACAGGAAGGTCTCTCCAAGCTGTTGACCTCGGCACGTGGCTTGGAGCAGCGTTTGAATGGTGAATTCCAATTTGATAATGAACTATTTGCCCCTCTGGAGGTGGGCTATGTAAGCAAATGTGCGGCCAATATGAAAGCTTGTTTGGCCGGGGTGGATTTACCTGGCAATGAGACAGTGGATAATTTTATACGTGTGGCGTCCACAGAGCTAAGTGCTGCCTTAATTGATTCGCGTCTTACCAATGCCATAGCCAATGTATTTATGGCCTGTGGCAAAGAATTGTGTACCAAATTGGAGGCACAAATAAAATTGGGTGCCGATTCCAAGCAGGTGGTGGATTTACCTAATCTACAACAGCAACAGAATACACAGCTGGCCAATGTATTGTATTACTACAAGGATTCAGTGAGACGCATGTTAAATGATTTGCAGTTACAATTTGAAAAGTCATCAGTGGGAGAGGCTAGAGAGAATATAAGGGGATCGTTGGAGCAGGCGGATTTGTTAATTGGCACAATATTGCAACAGATAATGGAATCGATTATAACCACCATAAGTATAATTATTTTGAGTATGCATCGAGAACCGGGTTTGAATACCGAAAGGTTGTCCACCACTGGACCTTCCATGTACATGAAGGAACTGCAGGTGAGTACTTGATACAGTTTTGTTCAGGGACCGAAAATAATGATTATTTCTTGATATTCAAAATTTAAAAAATCAGTAATAAAGAAAAATCGCACACCAAAACGATCCTTAGCGACAGGACTATTCAAATCCTGCAAGACTTTTTATATATATTTTTTTTTAAAGATTATATGGGCATTTCCATTATGTCGAACGGGACCTTCGAACACTTTTGAAGTGAAAAAGAAGTTAAAATAAAACATATTTTTGTTTTGACAACAGGCTTAACTTATAGCTCTAAATTTGCTCTATAATTGGTGCTAAGTTTGATTTTGGGCAATTTTTACTTTTCAAAATAATTACAAAAAAACCAAGGCATTCGCACGGGACAAAAACAGAAGTGGTTTTGCAGATTTTAGCGAATCCTGAGGCAATATTGCAATCTTTTTAATTTAAGAATGTTGTACATGGATGTCATTTAAAAACTGTTTTGATTTTACCCTAAAAAACTTTTACTTTTTTTTTAAATTCAATTTTAAGCACTTTCGCACGGGACATGTCGCAAGGGACATTTTTTTCCATCATAATAATTGTAATAAAATGAGGAAATACTATATAAATTAGCGTAGTAAAAATGTTTTCAAGTTAACAAAAGATTTTAATGTACTTATTTCCACATAATAACAAAAAAAAATTTTTTTTTAAATATTGGATCGTACTTCAACTTTTCTCTTCACCGTATGCAGCTCTCTTAATTTTTTTTCGCCGCCGATTTTGCTCATTTAAATATAAAAAATGAAAACGTAAGATTTAAAAAAATAAATTCATTCATGTAAGAAATTTTTTATTTTTAAAATCTCGCACTGACCAAAATCACAAATTTCTAATTTTTCATGATGATTTTTTGTTATTTGAATTTTATTAAAAATCTCTATTTGTACTCAATATTGCATAAGCCTTCTGCATGTATTGTCGACGCACAGATACCAAATGTTGTTTTTCAATGTTGCACGGGACATCGAAATATGCGATGGTGCAAATCAAAAAATTATTACACACGCATAGTATTGTATGCATTTTTCTTTACTCTTTGTACCCTTCGAAAGATTTAAGAATACAAAAGTCAATGCATAAAGAGTGAGATCTAGGAACTTCGATATTCGAAAAGTTGCGCTAGCGCGACTTTGCTTTTGAATATCTCGAAGTGGGTTATAAATAAATTTAAAATTGGTTTATATTAGTAAAATTTGACTGTTTTCCTACGAAAATATCATAAAGCAAAGTTTTTTGAAAATCTTTAAAAAATTTTCGTCTTGGTGGACTTTTCGGTGGAAATGCCCAAATTGAGTTTTATTGTTTTTTAAATTATAAAACTCAAACAATAATTTTTATTTTTTGAGTAATAAATAAAAATAAAAAAATAATGATTACTTTTTGAATAATAAAACAAAATTAAAAAATAATTATAATTTTGAATTTTAAAAAAAAATCAAAAATAATAATTATGTTTTATAATAATTATCTCTGAAATAAATAATAAATCTTAAGAAATAATGCTTAAATTTTAATTTATTAAATAAAACTCAATATTTACCTGTCTTTTAAGGAATTCGTCCACCGTTCCTGGTCGCATCACATTGAGCTCTTTGATGATAAACAAATGACCACCAAATGTGGTCATGAGCTGGCCAAACGTTGCATTGAACTCTTTCTGCATAATTTATGTATTTTACGCCCCTTGAGCGTAGCTGGCAGACAGCGTTTAAAACAAGATTGTCAGCACATGGAACAGGCTTTGAGACCACTCTGCTCCAATTTGGCCGAACTGGGCAAACCTTCGCGTCTTTTACGTGCCATGTCCCTGCTTATAGTCCAAACACCACAGGAATTGATCAAGCAAACAATTGGTGAGGATTCGCTGGTGCCCAGTTATATTGTGTTGCTGCTATTGTTTGGTCATGCTGGAGCCGAATTGCAATCACCGCATACCACAGCAAATTGGTCAAATGAACGTCTAATTGAATGGTTGGATGGACATACGGCGGAACGTGAAAAATTGGAACTAATATCGGGTGCCTTGCAACGATACCGTGACAATGCCCGGCGCAAGAATATTCAGCAATATGATGAAGTTTATCCCATGATGGTGGATTACTTTGAACAGGCCTTAAAGGCAATTGTTTAAATTATAATATTAATATATATAAATTATATCAAAATAGAACCGAAAGGTTCTTAAAAAACAGCTGTAGAGATGAACTGCCTTGTTATTTATGGTATTGAGAAAACCTAACATTGAGCTGGGTAAAACTTATTTTCCCTGAGTAACGGGTATATCGAAATCGGGCAGGGCCATCTTTGACTTTAGCTCTCGTTTGATTGAAATGTGAAAAATTAGATGATTTCTTGAGAAACTGCCATTTTGTTTGAAATTTCTGTCTTATTAAGTGACCTATTCAAATCGGATAAGTTTAAGTAACAATCAGGGATTAATCCCGAAAGAAATATCGGTTCCGGTACCGGTTCAGGTACGTACCGAAATGAGAATATTGGTTAAAGGTTCTATTATTTGGTTTTCAGTTTATTTCGGGTTTCGGTTCCGAAACGGTAGCCAGATTTTTATTTCGGTATACCGGTACGTACCGGTACAAGTATAATTTTTTGTTATATTAAAATTTGTTAATTCTTTCAAGATATAATATGTCATTTAAGAAACGTTTGTTTTTTTTTTAAATATTTCAATTTCTAGCCATTTGTATTTTTGGACGAACAATTTCGCTTCCGTCCACGCTTAGAAAAAAATCTAGTATTAAGGAATTCTCTATTCTTATGTCGCCCAGCCAAACTTGACTTAGGGCCATTTCTCTCTCAAATATTTCTTAATAATGGTTTCAAAATAATCCTCTCTTGTATAGATTTGAATCCATACTATAAGAATACGGTCCAATATAGCTCATAATACGCTGGTAAAAAAACTCAAAGGGGTATATAAGCTCTAAAAAACACAAAAACAGATTGAGACATAAAATCTGCGTTAGCTTTTCCGTACATTGCATTTTTCGAAATATTAAAACGGAGTTTTTTTAGGGCGAAAATTGATTAAAGTCCAGAAACTTAATTTCTTAAATTTAACTATAATTTATATTATATTATCATTTTTCTAACATTTTTTTAAGACTTAGAAATCTTTTATATTTAATTAGAGGGATAATATTTACCAAGGAAAAGTTTTCGCTTTTAAGACATTTTTTTTCTATATCTTATATATCTTAAAAATAGAATATGATTCAGGATATTCTTTAAGGGCGAATTTCTAAAATGTAAGACTCTTTTCTGAGTGTATATATTGATATTTTACCAGTTGAAATATATATTTGTAGTAATCATAAATCAATTAAATAAAAATCCGAAACAATACCGGTATTACCGTTTCGGTATGGTTCCGGTTTTTTCGGTTCCTATTATAACGGTTGACGGTTTTCGGTTCTCAAAAAATTTTTAGTATCGGTTCCGGTTTCGATACCGGTTCCTGGCCTTAAACGGTTTAATTCGGTTAACGGTTCCGGTTCCAATTACGGTATTATTCCCTGGTAACAATATAAAAAACCAAACTGAAGTTCGAGTTTGGATAATAATAATAAGCTGACTTCTATATTTCGTCAAGGTAGAACGATTAGTTCTCATTTTGTGCATTTAAGTTCTTTAAAAATTGCGCTCAATCTAAGAAAAATACGGAATTTCGCGATTCTGCATATAAAATAAACGCACAATTCCACGCAGAGTTCCAAGTGGAATGTCATGAAAGCCTCAACCAAATCTCTGTCTAAGATTTCGATACAAATTGCACTATATATTAGCGCAATGCAAGATCTTGATGATTTCTAGATATCAGGGTGTCAAACCGGAACCGTATACCAAAAAGAACCGATTGAAACTCATAACCAGAACCGGAACCGTTATTATTTATTTTTTGAGAACCGGTATTTCGGAACCTTTATTTTGGAAACATTGTACCAGTACAGTTTCGTTTTTTTTAGTTTTGTTGCTTCAATCAGGGATTTTCTCATGGTATAACGTTTACAACTTTAAGACAACATACTTAACCCTTCTGTTAGGTTAGCAATAACTTACAAATGTTTGATTAAGGGACCATCTGGTATATATACAAATTTTAATAAGAATAATAATTTCATTTTATTCTTTTCATCTATTTTGGTTCAATAATTTCCAAATATGATTTATTTATCCTTTAATCAACACAGTTAATGTAAAAAATAATTGTGGGATTTCAACTGAATAAGTTAACAATGTTCACTGAACAGGTTTGATCAAACTTAATAAAATCTCAAAATAACATTTCAACTTAAAAAGAGAAAAGGATGGGTAAATTATGCTTAAGGAATGTTTAGATTCAAGACGTTCGAGACGCGTTAAATATTTTTCTAAACTTGGCTTGCGCTTCCAACCAATCTTTATTAGCTGTTGGGGTGCAGGTAACTGTTTCAGGCAACTCGGATGGCACAGTGGAAGGCTTCTGCATTTCATTCTGTTCCGTTGCGACATTGTGATTCCCTGGTTTCAACTCAATGCTAAGCTGATTATCTGTGATTCTAAATTGGAATAGCATTCCAGCCTCTTGTAGCAAACCCGCCCGATTTTTTGTGGACTTCCGTAGCTTTTTCTTCAGCCGCGTTACAAGAGCCTGGGGCAAGCACCGATTTTTTGTATTAACCCGCCATTTGGGTGGTGCCTTAATCCAAGTTTCTTTTTTTGTTTTGTTTTTCTTTGCTGTTTTGGGATCTTCCAACCAAATGTTAACCTGATTCTTTTTGATTTTAAATTGAAATTTTTTTCCTGCCTCTTGTAGTAAGCCCAAGCCCAAGGGATTAGCCTTCTGAAGTCGGTTTTGTAGTTGAGTAATGATAGTCTCTGGCAAACGTCGCTTTTGGGTTGAAACCCTCCATTCTAGTGGTGCCTCGACCCAGTTGTCTTGACTGTTATCTTCTATCTTTGTGGCATTTTGATTGCCCGGTGTGGGAAATGATATGGTAAGCTGATTTAGGTTGTTGATTTCAAATTGGAATAGCTTTCCTGCCTCTTTTAGTAGGCCCAACCGCTTTCCATTGGCCTGCTGGAGCTGGTTCTTCAACTGGGTAACAATAGACTCAGGTAAAAGACGCTTTCTAGTAGGAACTCGCCATTCCAGTGGTGCCTTAATCCATGTCACGATGTCGGGAATCTTTTCTTGTGGCGTAGGAACAATTGATTTAGAGGTTTTTATATCTGGACTTTGATCACGCTCCAGTTTGTCATTGATAACTTCTGGACAAGTGATGGATGGAGTAGTTAGCCTGGTTAGCTCTTCCATCGAAGCTTCAACAGCTACTGAGGTACCAGATCCTGTTTCTATTGGCATTGCTGTGGTCCCAAGAGATGTAGCTTCATGGTGAGTGGAAGGCATCAGTTTTAAACGTTTGGCCGGCATTAGCTCTTCATCCTGTTCCTTTGGTGCATTTTGATTTTCTGGTATGGGAAACTTTGCTGGTGTAGCATCTTCCCAGTTAATAATAATTTGATTTTCTGTGTTGATTTTAAATAGGAATCGTTTTCCTGCTTCACATATACAGCCCTTACTCTGTGGATTGACCTCCTTGAGCCAGTTCTTCAGCTGCGTTACGACAGTCTCAGGCAAACGCCGCTTCTTTGTAGAAACCCGCCATTCCAATGGTGCCACAACCCAAGTGACTGGTCTGACTGTATCCTGATTCCCTGGTAGGACTGGCTGTGGATTTGTGTTGTGCGCTGGCGATTGGGCATCTTGAAGAGTTCTGGGATAGTCTAGGCTGGCCCTGGGCAGCTTCATGGCGATGTCAGTTAAGAAATCAATACCCAGTATGACATCCTCCATAATCGATGGCATTACAAGTGTAAGTAAGCGTACGCAGCGCTGGTCCAAACATATTTCCACCATCATGGCTTGAGAGATTTCTCTGCGGGAACCTTCAGCCAGGCTCAGCTGGATGTGTGTGTTTTGAGGGTTACCCACCAACTTGCTAACTCGCTCACTCACAAAGCTTCTGGTGGCTCCACTATCCAAAGTGGCTAAAAATGGTTGGCCCTCTACGGTCACCATGGCCACAATGCGATCTGCTTCATGACATGGATGGCAACCAGCCAGTGCCTGCACTCCTGGGAGAGCAACTGTTGACTGAGTTGGCTCAAGTGTTGTTGTTTTTCTTTTCCTTTTTCTTCTCATCTTTCTTGAGTTGTTGTTGTTGTTGTTTGGAGCTGTCTTATTTGGCTTAAACCAACTCCTGCTCTTTCGAATTTTAAGCGCGTGTTCTAAAAATGATAATTGTGGTTTAGAGTTGGGCGCATGTCGTGTTTTTCCACGTGACACGAAAACGCGCGAAACTTGCATTTAAATATGTAACTGCGATTCGCCACAATATATGTAAATATAAATAAATATATTAAATTATTTTTTCGTGTCGTGTTTAGGAAATTTATAACCGTGGGCGCTTAAAATATGCCAACGTCGTTACGTATTGAAAATATTTGACACGCTCACATCTCTAATCTGGATTGCCAGGCTATCGGCTTTGTTTTTAGTGTGACCAAATTGGCTGGTTCCGACTGGAACTAGTTTGTGATTGCTAAGAATAATCAAGACTGCTTTTTAAACGTTATTTATAGAGTTTAATTAATATATTTAAATTATTTAGTACACAGAAAAAGCCCCATAAGTTTATACCTCAAGATTCGAGCTAGAGGTCATGTCTCTGCTGAGGTCCCTACAACTGTTGGGGGTTCTCCATACCTCCAAATATTTGTATGTTTGTTTCCATACTGCATTTAAAAAACATTAAGCAAATAAACAAACTAAACAAAACTAACGCTTAAATAAAACAAAATGTAAAAAGTACATAGCCTAAAAGTTTCAGAATAATTGGGATTACAAATTAATCGCATCAGGTGAGTTTGTATATGGTTCATTTGGACTCCCTTCCAGTCTTTCTTAAAATCCATTTTGCCCTTGAACTCCCCTTAATTAAGTACTTTTGTGTATATTTTGTTGTTATTATTTAATTGAACGTTTTTATTGAATTCAGAAAATATTTTCGCAATATTTGTGTTTTAGGTTATTTTTTGTTGTCTCGTTTACGTAGTACAATTATTTGAATATATGTTAAAAATAAACACTAAATTATGCATTTTGTTATATTGAACATGAGTTTTGTAAAAAATTGATAGCAGAAGATAAATATTTATTTATGTGGTTTTTTTTATAGATTTTAAATTCATTTTATAAATATTGCAAAAATGTTCTTTAAAAGTTTTGGTTAATGTTTATATAAACTAGGCATTGTTTTTTTTTTTTTGTTTTTTAAAAGAGGAAATGTGGAAAGGCTCTCAAAAAGAATTAAAAGCAAAATTGTTTGTTGAAAAATGTTGAATTTACTTTTTGTTGTGGCGTAAACTGGTTTGGCTGAAATTATACCCAAAGGGGAGAAAAGTTAGCGAGGAAACGGTTATCAATACTTACCAAATTGAAGATTGATGATATATGTACGTGAGAAGTTTTCTTCTTGCTGTTGTTTAGGACTAGGACAATTTTTTGTTGTTTTATTTCTTGTAGCTCCCTCCAAGGCCTAATATCTATTATAACGTCGATTTCTGTAGCCTCCGCCGCCACCGCCGCCTCCGCGTTGTCTTGACCTATTGCCATAACTTTGATTAACCTTATTTGAATATTTGCCAGAGGGAGGCGAATAAAATTTTTGTTCATTAGAAGGACGCTGTTTCTTTTCCAGATCTTGCTCCTTATCCTTGCCATTGGCTTCGGGTTTATCACCAAATGTGATGGGGGCATGACGTTTGCCCAGTTTGCTCTGAAATTGAACAATATTAGATAAAGTTCGTAAATAAATTTGGTTATCAAAAAACTCACATTTTTGGGTGAAATCCAGGATAATAAAATATCATGTTTAAAGATGGGTGGTGAATGGAATAGATCACGTATCAAGATATTTATATTTGAAGTGGTCTTCAAAGCGGTTTGCTTTAATTGATTCTCCTCCGTTTTCAGTTCCTCTGCTGATTTTCCCTTAAGTGATTCCTCCAGTTTTTTAATATAACTAAATAGAATAATTAGACAATTTATTGATTATATCCTTTAAATTTAATTTCATAACTTACCCCTGTGTACCCCTGGCCAGATATTGCAATCTAGCACGAAAATCTTTCAACTTTTCAGCATCTTCCACAAAACTTAAATTTGTTGGATGTTTTTTGCCCAAAGTGTGCAAAGCATAAAGCAAACATTCAGCATGTGAAAATTCAAATGAAGGCGGTGTTGAATCACCTAAATCATCATCACTCAGCTTGGGCAAGGGCATGTACTCCTAATAAAATAATAAAGAAAAATCTAAAGATTAGATTTTAATGAGTTTTGGTTTGACTTACCAATAATACATTATAGACTGCATTTATGCGTTCATTGGCATTCTCCAGTTTGTCCGTATTGGTTATCATTTCGGCAAATACTTTCAGCAATCTCAATTGTATTTGATCTTGTGAGACTGCAGTGGCAATCATATTCCAGGTATTAATGGGCAAAAGTTTGTCGCAAACATAGCTGACAAAAGCCGTCGATTTGATCGTTTTCTATTTAAAGAACAGCCCAAAGATTAGCAATTTATGTAGCAATTGAGTCAGTTGTTTAAACTTACCGAAAAGTAAGGAGCCGCTGCCGTGGCACATTGTAAAAATCTCTCTACAATTTCATCATCCACCGCAATGCTATCCGTATCCAGTGTAGTCAGTTCTGCCTGCTCTGTGGCCAGTTTAACCAGTTCCGCATGTCCTGTTATGGTATTACCCAACTTAGTGGCCCCCAAAATGGTCATACACAAATGAAATTCATCCGCTGTCACATCCTGTAATGCCTTCTTAATCTCCTCCACAATATAATCTTCAATTTCCTTGGTGATAATACTCGATCCCATGGTCAATAACTTGGTGGAAATAAATTTAAAGCAACGTTCTCGCGTGGGCTCATCGCCTGTGGTGATTTGTTGGAATAACCCAGTGACTGCACTCTTGGTATCCAGCTTGATAATGCTCAGTAAAGAATTATTGACTTGCTGCAGCTCTGTGGGATCATCCAAGATTAAGAGTTGGGCCAAGGTGTCGCCCACACGAGTGGTGGCCTCTGCATTGCCCTGGCAAAGCTTGGGCAAATCCTTAATAGCTTGGCGACGTATCTAATGGACAAGCAAATGATTATCATCACAGCTAAGCGAGCAACTTCTCCTTGCACCTTACCTGAGTATCATCATCTTCACATAAATCAAACTGTGCATCTATGGCCGTATCCGCCAAATCCGGAAAATGTTTGAAAAAGTTGCCTATGAATTGAGAGGCCAAACGTTTCTCCTTGGAGGTACCTTTTACTGCTTTAAGTATTTCCTTATACTCATCCACATGCTTTAAATGAAAAAATTAAATAAAAATTTTCAGGACATTTTTTTTTTGCCGGCGTGTGTCACATTTTTCACCGTTCGTTTTTTTTTTTTCGTCTAATGGCGGCCTGGCCCGTACTTACTTCTGAAATTTTATCGCCCGCCTCGGACAATATCTCGTAGCATTTGTAAAGTCGTTCAATGTTGTCCATTGTTTCTCCTTAATAGTTAAACAATTGTCAAATTATTAATTGTTTTCTCCGTCAGTTTTAACACAATTTTTCTCTGACTTTTTCGCTCAAAAACAAAATGGTGTGTCTAGGCGCAGTATGACCGTCTCAAACGAAAATACCAAAAACAAGTGTGTGTGGGTAGTCCGGTTCAGAATTAGTTGGATTGAACTGGTTTCGTTAACCGTTCAGTTCAAATAGTTCATTAATTTATTGTCAAACCTTTGTTTGGTTTTTTGGTAATTATTTAGACCTAAATAGACTAATTTATAAACATTGCGATATTATATTAAAAAATTAGTTGTTGATGTCTTATTAAATAATTATACAAAAGAAAGTTTGGAGGCGGTAAGACGGACGCCGAACGGGGTACAAATAAATTCAATTTCAAAACAAGTATATTGGTACAGGCCGGTTTGGAGCTGAAAAGTCTCCGCTACAAAGTCTCCGGGTTTTTACGCAAGACCAAACCGAAGCAGATTTATTTTTCTAGCCTGAGCTTAAAAAAGCATTAAATGTTTCAGTTTTAAAAACAAACCAAAATATTTTAAACCAAGGCTGCAAACCTCCAAAAATTTTGAAGGCGGTTTGGTTCGGAGGTTCGAACCCGTGAGGATTCTTTGGGTTCGGTTCGCGGATCGGTTCCTGGATCCTTTGGACCACAGATTTTTTTGCGGAACTCGGTTCACTTGAACAAAAAAGTATTCTGTTTTTTTTTTTTTATTTATTTATACGTTTCAATTGGTTAAAATAATATTAAATTGATATTATCATATTATTTAGCCGACAAAGGTCATTTAGTTAGATAAATCTGATATGGTTCCGACCTTCAAATTAAACTTTTGAAGTACGAGTCGAACTTGATTGTACTTAAAACAAGTGCGAAGGATTAAAACAATCCTAAAATTCTTCTATCAATTCAAAAAGTCTCATTTCAAGAACGGATCTCACCTGAAAATCATATAGATTAAAACAAGTTCGGCATTGCAATTTCAGCAAAAAAGAACGAACAGTAGAGTAAAAAGAAAAGTAAGTAAAAAGTCCACTCTTTACATTTAATAACAAATTAAAATTAATTCCGTAAATTGTTAAAAAATCCTATATCGAGTTATAAACAAACACCCGATCGAGACAAGAATTTCAGAATTGGAAAATTAGTACACAAGTTAATCCTCTCGTACTTGACATCGATTGGGATTGATTTTAGTCCAAATATCTTGTGTTTTTTCCTCTGTGTAGGCACTATATCTTTCTGAAGAACTTCATCTTTACGCGAACTAAGTTAGATCAATATTTTTTATTTTTGTACATCTTTTCGGAAAATTTCAAATTTTTTTCAATGGAATCTATAATATTTTTGACATTATTTCCGTTTTAACAATCAGACATAGTGACACTTTAAGATTTTATTTTGAATAATCTCATTTGTAAAATCACTTAAAAATGTGAACCGAACCTTAGTTTTTGAAAAAGTAATCCGGTTCGGGTTTAGGTTCGAGGGCTCAAAAATGTAAGAGGTTTGGTTCATGGTCCGGTTCGGGGAGCCCAAAAAACCCGAACCGAACCAGTTTTTAGGGGTTCGGTTCCGGACCGGTTTACAGCCTTGTTTTAAACTTCTTTCAAAAATGATTATCAATATTACAGACGAACTTCTCTATTACAAACTTCCTTTCAAAAAGTATATATATATTCTTGATCAACAGCCTAGTCTAGTTAGCCACACTTAAAATTGATTAGTTATATACCGACTTTAGCAGGCACAGAGTATTTTACAATCGGGCTTCACCGACTTTCTTAATTGTCTTATATAACGAATTTATATAGCGTTGTCCAAGGACCCGAAATAGGGGGAAACCGTCGAGTTCGGTCATGTCCTTTTTTTTTTAAAAAAAAACTATTACAGTGTAATTATCTCAAAAATCTACGTAGCATCATTTCTTTGTAACCGAATTGCAAAATTTCTTAGTTGATCGGTCAAGCGTTATTTGTGAAGAGAGCAAATTCGAATTAAAACTTTAAAATACATAAAAAACAAATTATTCTTTTTGGGTATAAGTGAACCTAACCAAACACACACAGGTTCACCCGAACCCAATCATCTTTCTAATGTAACTTCAAGTTTGTTCAGCCGCAGTTTCTATTTATCATTAGTTAGTGTTGAATGGAAATATTTAGGTTTGACCTTATTTTTTTCATAGAAAGTCTCACAATTCGTTTTTATTAATCAGAGGAACTTCTACAAATGTTTTTTTTTAGATTTTTAACATTCCCTACCATTTTGTTGTTGTTGTCTGCATTTAAAGCATTTAACTAAATAATATTTTATATATATTTATTATCATTAATAAAAATATATATTTATATATGTGTGTATGTGTGTATATATGTGTAATAGAAGCCTTTTTCTTTAAACTTTAAACAAACAATAATAACTATTGATTTTTGTTGTTGTTTGTTTCAGCTTAAAAACAAAATGTTTTTTGTTTTGTTTTTGTTGTGTATTTGTGGCTGAAATCCGTAATCATGCTCAACTAGATCCGGGGTGGAGGTTGATTGCCTGGCTGCTGTTGACCGCCAGCTCCATCAGCGCCCGAGCCTGGTTGTTGTTGGGCACCCACCAATTGGCTGGCAAAGCTCTGGAACAATTGCAGCATATCATTGGGCATGGCCGGGATTTGTGGGGGAGCGCCGCCTGCACCACCACCACCCACACCAGCAGCAGCAGCAGCAGCTGCTCCTCCTGCACCACCCATATTGTTAAACAACTGACCAATGGTATGCATAACCATGGGATTCTGTGTCATCGATTGCAATTGCTCCAAATCAATTTCGGCGCTGCTAAACAAATTCCTCACTGTGGGATTGGCCAGCATGGCATTCAAGCCGTCCGTTAGATGCGATAGCTGTGGCGGCTGATTGCGAGCATTGCGCGCCACCTCCAGATTGTTACGATAGTCCGTATTCTCCGGTTCCAGTTCAATGGCCTTGACATAGGCCTGCTCTGCCTCATTGAATTTACCCAGATTGGAATAGGCTACGCCCAGGCGGCAATATGCCTTGCTGTAGTTGGTATTGTAGAGTAAAGCCGATTTGCAATCGGTCACCGCCCGCTCATTGTCACCCAGGCGAATGTGTGCGGCCGCACGATTGCAATAAAAGATGGGATTCTTGGGATCAAATGTGATGGCCCGATTATATTGCAGCAACGCCTCATTGTATTTGCCATCCTTCATCAGGCGATTGCCCTCATTCTTAATGGATTCGGCCAGGGCCAGGGATTCCGGGTTGCGTTCAATGTACAAAGACTGGAAGAGCTCGAACATGTCAATATTCTTGGTATTTACCCCAGAGCCACTGGCTCCAGCTGCTCCATCGCCACCGGGAGCTGTGCTGGTGGTACTCTGTGATGTGGCCTGAACCTGATCCGCTGACGACTCTTGCTGTTCTGGCTCCTCCTCACCCACATCGAAAGCCGCCTGCAAACACTGTATGGCCACCTCAATGGATTCACTTTGATCCGGTGACATCACATCCACTTGCTTCTTCAGGTAGTCAATGAACGAACGCACAAAACTCTGCTGCACTTTGTCCGGCATCTTGTCTAGAGTTTTTATTTTAGAAATTCGTTTGGAAAATTAAATGAAATGCACTTATGTGGCTCATGCGACTATATTTCTAGAGATGAGACAATTGTGCAGGGTTGCTGAGTTTTCTAAAAATTTCAAATTGGAACTGTGAAGTGGCAACTCTGTCAGTGTAAAGTGACTGCCTATCGGACTTGTTAATTTATTTAAACTGTTACAGTTCTCTGTAAAGCTTTAGCTTTACAGAATTTCAAACAATGTAATCTGCGGCCTAAGCGAGGTGGGGCTAAAATGTTTATCGCTTGGTCGATTATTCATGGATTTTAACAGCTGATAGTTTTTGAATAAATAAATCTTTCCATTGTAAAAAAAAAAATTTTTATCAGGGACCGAAAATAACGGTTATGCGGTAAATTTTAAACTAAAAAAATCATTGGAGAAATAAAAATAAAAAAAATAACAGTTAATCACATATTTCCATATTGTTCATAAAAAAAACCAAATATATTCCAAATGCAGATGTCCTTCACACATATCAAATATATATATATATGTTTTTTTTGGACTTTGGAAAGATGTAATGAAAATTTATTTTTAATTTTTATTTTTAAAAATCATTGGTAAAAATTATTTTTGATTTTTATTTTAAAAATTATTTTTTAATATTCGTTTTTGATTTTTATTATACAAAATCAAGTGATTTTTTTTTAAATAATCATTAATAATAATCAATAATCAATAATACTTCAACTTGTCTGCAGAATGTATTGAAACATTATTGTTTCTAAAATTAAATCTCCCATAAAAAAAATATTTTATATGTATTTATTATTCTTTTTGTATAGTTTAGTAAAATCTGGTATTTTTGGCATATTTTAGTGCTTTGGGTTTTTTTCGGTACATTTCGATTTTTTTTTTGTATTGTTTGTTTTTATTTTTGAAAAATACTGATCCAGAAAATAAAAATCACAAACAAATTTGTATCCCATGAATATTTCAAAAATTTTACGGATATTCCAAAATGTGAAATCGCGTTGTTAATAATTTGTTAAGTAGAGCTGATCGAATAAAATCAAAAGAGTTTCATACAACAGATTTCCGAACATTTTCTACATTTTTGTCAACTTTTTTTTTTGACAATTTATACGGATTTTACACAATGTAAAAATCGCGTTGTAAATATTTTGTTATTTACAGCATTGCAAATAAGTTTGGAGCTAATCGGATGAAAAAGATAAAAGTACAAAATTTTAAAATCTTTTTTTTTGTATGTGTGGATTTGAAAATAAATTTGGAAACCAAACTTTCAGTCATTCAACCCATTTTTAACCCAGGTGGGGTGTAGTGGTTTAATTTTCTGGTAAATTGGTATGCAGTCATTGTTGGAATTTTTATTTCAAAATTTTTTAAAATCATTTTAAACCTGATCGAATGAAAATCAAAATAAGTTTCATACAACAGTTTTCTGTGAATTTTCCACATTTCACTGCGAAATTTTTCAAAAGATACAACTACTGTGAAAAATGTAGCTTCCTATTTATTTTATTTATTTTTTAAATTCATAAAACAATTTTTCATATAGACAAATAAGTTTGTCAAATCTGTAAAAAAAATTGTATTCGTCAATATGCCAGAAAAAGGCTTCAAATGTTAGACTATTGTAATCAATTAGTTTATGTTAATATATATATTGGAAATCATATCTTTAAAAATGTTTTTTAATATACATATATCTCTGTTCTTTATGGAAAGCTTTCTTTGACCATATTTGTCAACTTATTGTTTTATAGCCGTCAGTCTTCAAGTCACCATAACAAAATAAACTTTCCGTTACTTTTTTAATTTTGTTTTGAGACTTACTTATCGGTGCTTTGGGGACTTACTTATCGGCTGGCAACGCTGCCGCTGGTTAAAGGCGGAAAACTCGTTTTTTTGTGTCTTGTGCAAAAGTTTTTGTAGATGGAAAGCTTTTTTGGCAGCATGCAACATACAAAGACAGAGAGACTTTTCAGTTAAACTCTTTCTGGCCCTGCTGGAGGTTGTTTTTCGACGTGGATGGTTTTTTTTGGCGTCAATGTTGATGTTGTTCGTGAAATTGTAGATTCCAACTTGTTGTTGGCTGTTAGTGTGCGTGTGTGTGTGTGTTTATATGTATAAAAAATCACAACAAAATATGATAATTGATTTAAATTTGTAAGACAAAACATATGTTGAGTTATTGCCAAAATTGATTGAAAATGTACTAAATGTGTCTTCCGTTGCCAACTTGCGTATTTGGCCTTCAACATTTAACTTGATTCTTGGATATTGTCTTGGGAGTTGAAGTTGGTCGGCGCCAATATAAGTACTATGGTACGTTGGAGTGCACGTTCGCGTCGGGCGCGACAGGATAAAGTGGAACTGCTGGCCAGCAATAATAAAGTGAATGCGGGTGAGGATGACACATCCGATAACGGTAAGAAGCTTAAAGTGTAACGGTACATTTAACTGTCAAGTGTGCGTGTTTTTTATATTATTTTTTTTGGAATGGTGAAGAAATCCAAAAACTTTTTTTTACTTTAACCCTTGTGAGGGAATGGGGTCAAAATTAAAATGTTCATGTGTTTATAGTACCGAATTTGCTCAAATTTTGCGGAACCCAAACTATAAAAAATAAAATATAAATTACACATGCGTTCCAGGCATATAAGAATAAATTAATCTTCTTATTAAAAAACATTTCCTCAAATTTTTTGTTGTCAATAACAATATAAATTTATCCCGAGAATTTTTAAAATATTTTTCGAGCTGACTAAGTTAACAGGACCAGAAACATCTCGCCTATCTCTAGTTTATATATCTTAAAATTAGGGTTGGGTGTCCAAATCAGTTCTTATAAATGTACTAAGTTGTATGGTATTGGTAGTAATAATATTGAGGTGACCAAAAACCCAGCAAACTTTTTAGTTTATTGGATGATACAGAAACGTGGTCTTTAAGGCATAGTTTGTGATCAAATAAAACTCCCAGATCCTGAACTAAGCTAATGCGGCCCAGAGCTTTTTCATCAATAAAGTATGTGTTTAGAGAAAAGACATAAACTCTCATTTGTCGTGATTTAGATAGAGCATATTTACATTGCACCAAGATTGAAAATAGTCAAGGTTAAGTTGAAGATATTTGTATGAATCAGGAGAAGGTAGATCCATATACAGTTTAACATCATCTGAAAAATTAGGACTCTAGCTGACTTAACTACCTGAGGACGATAATTAAAAAACAACCCAATTAATCAATTTTGACCAAATGTTTGTAACTTTATTATTAGTAAATGTTTTTTAAACAGGACTAAAAATTCTTGAAGCTTAAATATTTTCAACTTAAAGGCCTATACTCAGATGAGATAAAAATGTAGTTTTTCACAATACTTCATATAAATAAGGAACCTACTCAATAGAATTTAGCTTTCAAAGCTGCTTAAAAGTGTTTATATTTATATGAAGTATTGTAAAAAACTACATTTTTAATCTCATCTAAGTATATGCCTTAAAGCAAGAAAACGAATTCAAGACAAAGGGTTCTTAGATCAAGTAATTAATTTCTTAAATTGAGTTCGATACAGAATTATAAGACCACCAATACAATTTCCCATTTCCTTTGATTTCTTACATTTATTATTGTTTAAGAACAAATCGGAATTAGTTTTAATATTTTGTCTGCTCAAATCAAAAACTTTTATTTTTATATTACGAATTTAAGTTTTTATTGGGAATTGATTTAAGAAATATATATAATATTTTTTAAATATTCAAATTCTTATATCAAGAGTGATCCAGGTTTGATTTAAGAAAATTTGGAGTAAAAAGTAGAATTTTAAATATCTTAAATGAATAACTTTAAAAAGAAAAATTTTTTTCCATATATGAGGTATTTTGTTTTTTTTAGTCCTTGAAATTTGGACTAGTTTTTAAATACAACTTAAATCAATAAAAAATCGTAATTTTTCTGCGTTTTTGATAAACGGCATGTGGACGATCTCCCACTGTCTCGTGCTCAACAAAATTCGGAACCAAATCACGAATAGTGTTATCAGGATGGTGCTTCTTCGCCACGATAATTTCGAAGATATGCACGTTGAGTTAACTCAACTGAACGACTATTTTAAAAAAATAGCTTCCCTTTTTCGTCGCGTTGAAATAACGTTTTAAAAATATGACTACTTAGGTAAATCGGTTGACAAATGTCAAAGTTATTTTTAATGCTTATCTACCGACACAAAAGATAGCGCACCCTATACTTAAAATCAAGCCTGCAAACCGGTACGAAACCAAGCCCCTAAGAACCGGTTCGGGTTTTTTAATTCGCCGAACCGGACCATTAACCGAACCTTCTCGTTTTTTATCCCACGAAACTGAACCCGAACCGAACCACTTATTCAAAAATAAATAAAAGCTTCATATCCAGCCATGTTCTGAATTCCACTTTCACAAAAGTTTTGTGATTTCCATCCGGTTTTTGCACCAAATTATTTTTTTGTTTAAGTGAACCTAGGGTCGAACCAAAAGCTGGGGTTCAGAGGATCCAGGAACCGGTCCGTGAACCGAACCCAAAGATTCCTCACTGGTTCGAACCTTCAAACCGAACCTCTTCTGAAATTTGGGAGGTTTGCTGCCTTGCTTAAAATAATTTTTTGGGATATATTAATTAATTAAATTTTACAATTTAAGATTTTTTTTCTTGAAATTTAATTAAAGTGCACAGCATAAGGCTTAACTCAGCGATTCGCTCTACATTACTTTTTTATGAGTTTTTGGATTTCAATCTTAATTTTCGTTAACATCTATTTTCCAGCCGCCTATCGCAACTCTGCAGATCTCTCCGATACCGATGAAATCTTCCTAAAAGGTCTCTTACTTAGCAATCCCTCAACACCTCACAAGGAGCTTCTGGTATGTAGTTCGGTCAGTCCATACACACACAACACTTTTTATTTCTGACCCAGTTAACGAAGTGCCCCCAAAGCATCTGTTCAATAAGAAAAAAAAAACTACTTATACGTTTTTCACATTTTCCAGTCACACACCCATGCATGCACACTTATACTCACACAAGCGCAATCTTTGTTTACTTTGCATGCTGATTATTCCTACAACGACCGAAAATGTTGTGTGCTTACGCTTTTCTTTATTACATCATTTTGCGGCATCAAGTCTGGAAACCATTGGCAAATCATTTACCATTGATTTTTGTGGGCCATTTATTGTGGTTTGAAATCTGTGAGGTTGGCTTAAAGCTGGTCCAATCATTCTGGTTTCTTTTGTTCTCATATTAAGTGGCAAGTACTTGGATTATATGGGACAAGCCTTTTATGCTTTGCTTTTATGACACAATTAACACCACGTAGTTGGTTAGTTTGTTTTTGTTTAGTCTGTTACTAAACTTGGCCTCTTTGCATAGCATTGCAGATGAGAAGATATGTATAATCATCGTGATATGACCAGTTGACATGCCTGACACTAATAGAAAAAAAAACATTGATTTTCCTTTCACCACCCAAAGGGAGGAAAACATTCACAAATTGTAATGAAAAAAGGTTCAAAAAACTCCACGGCTTAATCAAATAATAATATTATTGTTTTTAATGCGGCAAACACGCGAATCGCCTACAAAAACAATAAAATTAACTATTAAAGTTCATGTGAAAGCTCGAATACTCTTAATCAAAAAAACAAATATACTTTTGCACAATTGATTCAATAACTTTATGTGAAACGTAAAAAAAACAAGATTTATCAGCGAAAACGCAACATTTGAAACAAAAAAAAATTATTCCCGTGGGCTCTTCCATCTTGGAACAAATTTTTCAAGTTACGTACATTTATTTTGAACCTGAAAAAAATATTCGGATCAAATATCGATTGGCCCTTTCCAAGAAAAAGAATAAAAACGGATTTTTTCTTCAAAAACCGTCTAAAGATAACTCTTAGAGTTGTCCCATATTTTTTTCGAAAAGTTTACGTGAAATTGACAAAAATTTGTCTTTGGATCGTTTTAATCCGATGTTCCGTTCAAAAGTTATGATTTTTTAAAAATTTGAAGTCTTTTTCGCATTATCTTAAGAACTATCGACGGTGGTGGAAAACCATTTAAAGGTATTCTCATGTATATATAGTCCATCTAAATAATAGCGATTAAAAATTTTTTGGGGACAAAAAAAATTTGGGGTGGCTGAGTTGATATGGAATATCCCATATACATATAGGATATAGATGTTAGAAATTTAAAAATTCAAAATCATTGAGAACCAAATTATTACCATCAAAAAAACTTTTCTTAGCAAAACACATTTTCCGACCGATCGGTCCGATGGCAGCTATATGCAATAGTCATCCGATTTTGATAAAACCTTCCAAAATTGTGTAAAAGCACATAAATCTAATATATTTAAAGATTCAAGTACGATGGAAAACAATAAAGTTTTTCTCACTAGAACTAGTTTTTTGACCGACCGTTTATATGGCAGCTATATGCTATAGTCATCCGATTTTTATCAATTTTTTCTGAATTGTGAGAAAGCATATAAAACTAATATATACCACGATTGGTGACGCTACGATGGAAATCGAAAAAAAGTTTTTCTCACAAAGACTTATTTTTCGACCGATCTATGGCAGCTATAAGATAAGTCACCCGATCCGGCCGGTTCCGACATATAAGTTGCGTGCATTAAAAATAAGACTATGTGCAATTTCAGCACGATACCTTTAAAAAATGAGGGACTAGCTCGCGTAGACGGAAAAGCACAAACGAGCGGTTCAGTAGGGTAAGGCTTTATAATGGTCCTATAATTCGATAGTTTTTTAGCTACAAATTACAAAATTTAGATACACCAATTAGCTGGAAAATGTCCCTAAGCCGAACCACTCCTATATCGAACGATCGAACGAAATTATTATAAATTTAGTAAAAAAAAATATATATCTGGTATAAGAACCAATTGTCAAGCCAATTTACCCTATTTATATAATTTAACTTAAGAGTATTTAAAACCTAAACAATCTTAAAGTCAAAGACGAAATCAAAAGCGACACATCGCGTGACGCTGATAATTAGAATTCGTATACCAAACATTTGCCTAGGCCAAGAGTATGAAGTAGAAAATAAGTGTGCAGTAAAATGATTGCGGTTTGCGGTTGTGTGTTGAGAAAGGCAGTGAAAGTAATTAAAATTACAAGTCACGAGATAGGAAAATATGAAAATGTCGAGCACCACACCCACCTTTCTTTATGCAGATTACATAAAAAGCCCAAAAGCATTCAAACGCCCTAAGGTAAGCATATAACCGGTTTCTGTTTTTTGAAAACGTTTTTCAATGTAAATACCACCAGTGTATGTATGTATGTATCTGTGTGTGTATTTGGGTACAAGTGTTAATTATGACTTGATGTTACCTGGTCCAAGACGACAATGCACACCAAAAAAGCTTACAAGTTGTTGGCCTACTAATGCATAAGAGCTTTTGAGAGCAAGAGCGACTGGCTTAAGTCGCTGTTAAGTTAACAGCGGCGGCGTACAGTTGTAATAAGCTCGGTCAAGCTAGCTAGCGAGCGAGCTTGTTTTGCTTGCTAACAGATATAGAGAGCGTGTTAGCCCTCGCTCTGGGCTTTGTATAACTGGTGTGAGTCAGTTACTAGCGAGCAGTCAAAAGGTGAGGTTGTCTTATTAGAACGCGTGCGGGCGTTCCGTTGAGTGAGCATTTATATCGTGTGTGTGTGTGAGTGTTTGTGTATGAGTGTATGGGTGTTAGTATGGCCTAAACGGGGCGGCATATGCAACAGTTAGTCGACTCTCGCTCTCTGCAAACGAAACGCGGCTTTAAGTGGAAATTAATATTTCTGTGAAAGAAATCAAAATCGAAACTTCAATTAAAAAACATAAGTGGAACAAGTGTGCTTTGGGTATATATTACCTTGGTAACTCCACCAACAAAATAATAAAACAAAAACAACAACAACAACAAAACGGAAAAAAGCTTTTGCTTAACCAAGTTTATTGATGACGTAGTCTTTGCCCCCTTCGAGCCAAGAATCGTTTCATTGTGTAACCTGGCCAACAACTGTCTTAACTGTGTTTTGGCATTTCCAAAAAGTGTGTTGCATGCTCAAACACACACACAAACACGCACACAATTAAGCGCCAAGCCCTCGCTCTCCCGCTCTCAGATACACCTTTCGCTCGCTGCTTGGCTTAAAACGCTCGCGCGTTTTGGGAGTGGCTCCAAAAAAAATAAAATATATATATATAAAAAGTTCAAAATATATAGAAATTTTCTTTTCTTTAAAAAGTAAACAAATTTTATCAATAATAAAATTTTTATAGCATTTCTTAGTTTAATTTAAAATATCTAATTTTATTGGGTCGCTTAACCTTCGCACATCTTTTATATAAATGTTTTATTTTGTGTGCTGCTTCTCGTTTTCTTGTGTGTGTTTTTTTTTAACAACAATTTGCTTAATTAGTAATTACGTGTCAAGACAATTTTGTTGTTTTGAAATATTTCTATTGTCTAAGGTAGGTGAAAGCCCTTTTAAGCCCCAGCACGAGTATCAATAACAATTGTATAAGTGCGAGGGTGTGGATTGTCTGTCTCTGTGTCTGTGTGTGGGGCTTCCTTCTTTTCACACGCAAGAAGAGCTAAATCCCAGAATCTACGCTTGAAATATGATATATCTGTGACGAATGTGTAAATAAATAAACAAACGTCACCAGCACCAGGCAACGCGGGCAAAGGAATTAAATCATAAAATTTTCAATTTTGGAAACTGTGCAATTAGGTAAATAAACAAAACTCAGTGCTGTTGGCAACAAGTCAAAAAAAAAATGATATTGTACAACCCGAGATGTATCAATTGTTTTTTTAAGAATTTAAAATTATTTAGACATGCTCTTCACGATGTGAGAATATGGTGCTAATTTTATTAGAAGGCTTTTAGTTAAAGAGGAGTTTTCCACTCCATGCTAAAAAGAAATACAAGTCTGGTAGACCAAAAGATACGCTTCGGACAAAAGACCAGCAATTACTGCACATTAATATAAATTTTACACATTGTTACTGTCCCACGACCTTTAATGTTCAAAATTAAATTAGACGTAAAAAAAAAAACTTTAAAAGCGGGTAAGAAACGTGCTTTACAAACTGGATTTCAGCCGAACCGGTTTAAACCCGTAATTCCGAAAACAAGAATTAACGACATTCAGAAGATGAGCACGACACAAAAAATGGTTGACGAACTATAAAATGTACGACACCTTTTGTTTGTGTGACTTTTTCCTAGAATAATTTATTCTGCTTATCTAAAATTAAAAATCTAAAACTTTTGCCAAAAAAATCACTGAACCTCAAATTTTGAAACATTAATCTTGCTTGGAAACAGTTTTCTGGTTTTGCAGCAGAGATAAGCGCGGAATAGGTTTCCCAAATTTAATTGAATTAGGCAAATTTTTCAAAAATTTTCGAGGCGGGACGGCATTTCTGCGGAAACCGAAAAAAATACGGCAATTCGGATTTTTACATCTATATATAATGATAGCAACTAAAAATTTATTCTGGACTCGGGTTCGATCCTATTAATAGGTTTACCGACCCTATGAAACCGCTATTTAAACCTAAAACCCCAAAGATCTTCGGATTCGAATTTCGGAGTGAATCCTTTTTGATTTTTAGGGTATTATTATTCGAAAATATATAATTTAAGTTATCTTCTGCAATTGTCGGGTCTTTTCTAAATATGTATGTCATAATTTTACATTCTTTCCTTGGAAGTTTCAGAATAAATAGTGTGAGTATCCAGCTGCGTCTGTGGCACATTATTCTAAATATTCTTCAGTAAGCAGTGTACCTCCACCTTAATCTTACCTAAGAAAGAGATTTCGTTTTAACTGCACTATTTAGCGTTTTTAAAGATATTGTTCGTGATTTTCTCGGTTAAGGAAGCGACTTTTATATCATATCTAACATTTTGCTTTCGTGGATAATCTGGTGGATTAGAATTCAGTTAATACACGGCGTTCTCGATGTGCTTACATCTTCTACTGCATTCATACTCTCAAAGATATTACTAAAACTTATGGATGGCGTCTGCATATTCGTCAGTAAAGTATAAAGTTATACACTGTTGCACAAAAATAAGGTTAAGGTTCTTCAAATATTTTTACGACTTTCATTTCGGAAATAAGAGAGAAAAGTCAACATTTTCTTATTAGAAAGTATAATGTTCGAAAACTGAGAGTGAACCACTGAACCGATTGGAAACCGTGGTTCAGCGTGGTCCAAAAACTATGTTATGAGCCGAACCGGTGGTTTAAACCTTCATGAACCATTGAACTGAACCAGACTCAATTCTCGAGCGGTTTGCATCCTTGGTTTCTACGGAATATAAAGAAAATATAATATTAATCATTTTTTCTACAAAGACAAGCCTTTTGGAAAACTTTATGAAGTTTGCACTTCGTGCAAGTCCCAACAAAAACTATGTTATAGCTTAATTTTATAGCGATTCAGTACTTTTTCGAATCTATTTTAAATAGTTTTAAGTTAGCTTGGAGGAACTCGCCTAAAGAATGTTGTTTGCAAAGATATTTCCCGCTAAAAAGTTACTCAGAATCTTAATTCGGGGAAATGAAATAAGAGAATAGTTTGGCAAATACCTGAACCAAGGCTACAAATCAGTTTAAAACCAGATTTGGTACATGAGTTCGTAAAAATTTTTAAGATTCAGTTAAAAACTAAAATTAAATAATTTTAAAATTTTCTTGAATCCCTTATCCCTTATCGAGGACCAGACACTTTTGTTACGAATATTGTCTAATTCTTATATAGCTTAAGGTTGGTACTTTTTCCTTTCGTTGACCCTTGTAAATAAATGTTTTTGTTGAGAAAACTTTAAAACCCTAAATCCTCTTAAAGGGGTTTCGATTCCAAACCGTTTTGCAGCGCTGATTTAAGGTTGCAACTCATTTTGAGCATCTCATCTCTCTCAGACATCTTCAATTTGCTTCACTTTTTCTTGAAACTCATGTTTAGCTAATGCCAATCATCTGCACATCTTTTCCAGCTGCTTTGTTGAATTTGTCATCAGAAATAGAACGAAAACTTTTTCCCCCCACATAAATATTGCATGAGTGTTGTCTTCTGCATCATCAATGTGGGCGGAAATTGCAGGGCAAAATAATAAACACAGACATGAGGAGGGGGATCTGGCTGGCATAAAGCAGGCGCCAAAGCCATCATCATCAACGTAGTCGTCGACGACGAAAGTAAAAAAATATTCCGCAAACAAAAAGAAAATAACACAAAGCCGGAAGATACCAATTATGAATAAATGCAATTAAAGCACAAAAATTCACTTTTTACAAAATTCAAAGGGATGACCCAAATTCTGTTTAAGAACAACCCAATTTTTGACCTAAGACTTGAAGAATGTTGTAGTCGCAGTCACAAGAGTTCACAGGGGTTAAATGAGAGCTGCCCGAAAAAGCTTTTGGACCAATTAATGGGGACTCACTCAATTAAGCTGAAGCAACAGCAAGAGCAGAAATAAGATGCGTTAAGTTGACTTGACCTAGGGCAGGCACACGCCCCAGAAGAAATAATAACCATAGTAATAATAATAATTAGATGTACATGTCTGTCATTCTTTTTTTTTGCAGCTAAATTCAACCGAGCCACAGCCAGTGCCAGCTTTTCTGCCCGCTCATCTCAATAATAAACCGATCTGTGACGATATAATACGTAAATTCTCACCCTCAAGACGTTTGGAGTCGCGAGAATTAGCCAAACTTTTGGCCCAACCTCATTTTCGTGTAAGTAAAAATTTTTTTTTTTTTTATTTTTTATTTTCTAAAACTTTCCAAAATCTCAATAGGCCCTTTTGCGCGCCCACGATGAGATAGGTTATCTCTTCGAGCAACGTTTTAAGGCAGCTGGCGGTTCTCTAACCAAACTTGAGTTCACATCTCAACGTCAATCTGGTGGTTATCTATATACGGAGGATATTCTAAATACCAAAATGCCGGTGGAAACCATTAAAATGGTTGGTCTACGACGGGATCCCAAACAACCATTGGGTTTAACCGTTGAAATGGATGAATACAAACAATTGGTTGTGGCACGCATCCTTGCTGGCGGAGTAATCGACAAACAAAGTATGCTCCATGTGGGTGATGTTATACTGGAGGTGAA
Source organism: Lordiphosa mommai (assembly GCA_018904225.1). NCBI lineage: Eukaryota > Metazoa > Arthropoda > Insecta > Diptera > Drosophilidae > Lordiphosa > Lordiphosa mommai. The sequence continues at coordinate 265,646 of JAEIFT010000156.1, forward strand.
TGGTACACCAGTTCGTACACCAGATGAGCTACAAGTGGAAGTGTCGCGAGCCAAGGAGAATTTGACTTTGAAAATTGGACCCAATGTGGATGAGGAGATCAAAAGTGGTCGATATACGGTCAGTGGTGGTCAGGTAAAACAGAATGGCATCACAAATCTTGAATCGGGCAAGAAATTAACGGTAAGTTGTCTGTGTTTGAGTTGTAGATAAATGTTTATTAGCTCGAAAAGCTTATAAAAGATTTTGCTCGCTTTTTTGCATGAATTTTGAGTAGCTGAAATTGGAGAATAAGAATTAAAAAAAAATAGATCAAAGAAATTATACTTAAAATATGAACCGTACCAGCTCCAGTTGACATAGTTTTTTGTCTTAGAATACTTACATGCCAAAACATATTTTAAATCAGGAATCGGTCGCGAACACTGCGTGTATTTTGTTTTTGCTGCCTTCTGCTTGTTAAGATCTGGTGCCGTAATTGCATGAAATTTGTTTATGTTATTTCTTACTGAAGAAAATCAATTGCCTGTAAGACTGAGTAGCGTCAAAATAACTAAAGGCCTTGAGAAATAAAAAACCGAGAACGTTATACTTAAATCAAGTACAAACGTTGTCAATAGTACGGCAAGTACGAAAATACTTGATACAAGTAAAAAATACTTGGTTCAAGTACAAAATTCTTGGTTTAACTACAAAATACTTGGTTCTAGTATGATATTTTCAATCCCGAAATTCTTTTTTATAGACCGTTTCGGTATATATTCAGTACATTTTGGTCCATTCAAAAGTTTTTTAAACCTTATTCTATAAACGAAATGGTCTTAAACCAACCCGGATTTGTTTTTATGCTAGAATTTGCGTACTTAAAAAGATAGCAAACAATTTTTGATTTAAGTTTTTGTACTTGATTAAAGAATTTTGTTCTGTTTTCAGGAACAATTTGGGTATATTTTAAACTTAAGATTGTTTCGTACTTAGTTTAAAAACACACAGGAACGAACCTTACTTGAAATTTGAAGTAAAAAACGGTATAAATTCAATCCTGTTCGTTTCGGAACGTTTGAGTACAAAAATTCTTTATTTAAATATTTCGTACTTGACTTTAGAATTTTGTTCTCATTATACGAACAATTTGGTTAAATTTAAGACTTAAGAGTGATTCGTACTTAGTTTAAGAACCCCCAGGAACGAACCTTACTTAATATTTGAAGTAAAAAACGGTATAAATTTTTTTAATTTTTTGTAAAAACCAATGAAGAGATAGAATGTTGACCTTTTTACCATTTATTTATAAATATTTCAAGAATATGCAGTTAAAATTTTAATTAAAAATATTCAGTAGAACCAAAGTTATAATAGTCTGAAGACAGCCCCAAAAATGGACGCCCACTTCCTTCATGATAACAGCTAATTGGCTTATCTGAAACAAAAAAACCCGCCGGGTGTTTAATTTGTATACTTAAATACACCGAGTGAACTACGATTAAAAACTGAGAAAATGGACGCCCACTTCCTCCATAATATCAGCTAATTGGCTTATCTGAAACAAAAAAAATCGGCGGGGGTTTAATTTGTGTACTTAAATAGGCCGAGTGAACTACGATTACATTTTTTATTTTAAATTTGGATTTTTGGGACAGACTTCGGAACAAAAAAGTTAAAATTTTAAGTATTTTTGTCAACTTTTTGATACAAAAAAATCAAGTCCACTCGATGCGTCTAGATGTACTAAGTAGACCATATAAATTTGAATTCCCCAAGCTGTTTTAGAGATATGATAGAGAAAAGTTTATAAAACATGGTTTAGATATAAACGCGTTTACACCGGTCCTTCTAACTGCTGTATCTTTATAATGGCTTTGAATATCGAAAAATCACCTTACCGCCACATTCTAGACACATTAAGAAAACAATTTATGAAAAAAAATTATTTTCTGAACCCATTTAATCAGAGGACTCCCTAAGTTCGGTATTGGTACCTTGGATTTTATTTCGGTGTACTGGTACGTTAAAAAAATCGTTTCGTATCAGAGACTTTACTCCGGAAAATAAAGCTTTTTAAGTAGAAATAGGCATGGCAGCTCTCGATGACAAACTGAAATGCTTCCTCAGACAGGTCGAGAAATATTTTAAAATTCCTCGGGACATTTACAAGATTAATTTGTAATTTGAAAATAAAAGAATTTTTATATAATTTCTTACAAGTAATGAATATTTGCCCTTGTCAGATCACGGTAAAAAATAGGGCAATGCGTTCTTCGAATACAGAACCAGAAGGTTTATTTTTATTTATTCAGCTTTTGAAATAACAACAAACACTACGTTTTTTCACTTCAAAGTTTTTCATAAAATTAGTTGATAACAAGCTGATATATTATCAAAATATTCTTAAAAGGGTATAATTTTGCATTTTTCAATATCCAATAAATATTTCACATAAAATTTGATTGAAATCGAATAATGGGACTATAATATATAGAGGTACTTTTTCTTAAGCTTTTACCGGTTTTTGAAAAACAAATTTAAATTCAGTATTTCCCTGAAAAAAAGTAACTCCTAAGGAACACCATCTATATCTAACAATTTGGTTATCATATTTATTTTTTAAACAAATTTGAATCGAAGAGATATTTTCTTAGCGTCATATATCAAATCATCATCTAAAGAACTTTGAATCCAAACGTTAATAAAAAATGTTTCAATTCAATCTTAGAAAAACATAAAAATCATTTATTTACACGAATTTTTATGTTACACAAATATCATGACTGAATTTTTCCTTTTTAGAAATGTATTTTTGAATCTTAATTGAAATATTATAATCAATTCAAATGTAGAGTGTAATCTAGCTCACAAATAATGTATCAAAATTCTAGACCTTGCAAATAAGTAAGTAAATCTTGGCTTTGCATTGAAAATAAAAGAACTCTCATATTATATAATATTTTAACAAAATTTAATAAATTGTATTTTCATTCTCAGTGTTATATGCGTGCTCTGTTCTCATATAATCCCTCAGAGGATTCGCTGCTACCTTGCAGGGATATTGGTTTGGCGTTCAAATCAGGCGACATTTTGCAGGTGCGTTATAAAAAATTTAATGTTCTTCAATACAATAACTTCTCCTTTCTCTCTCTATATATTATCCCATAGATCATCAATGTAAAAGACCCGAATTGGTGGCAGGCCAAGAACATCACCGCCGAATCGGAAAAAATTGGTTTAATTCCTTCACAGGAATTGGAGGAGCGTCGCAAGGCTTTTGTGGCACCCGAGGCAGATTATGTGCACAAAATTGGCATCTGTGGCACAAGGGTGAGTCTTGGTCTTTAGTTGGGTTATTTCGTCTATCAATTATTTGATTTCTGTTTTTTTTTTAGATATCGAAGCGTAAGCGAAAAACCATGTATCGTTCGGTGGCCAATTGTGAGTTCGATAAGGCCGAACTTTTGCTTTATGAGGAGGTAACTCGTATGCCACCGTTCCGTAGGAAAACACTTGTACTTATCGGTGTTTCCGGTGTGGGCAGGCGTACGCTCAAAACTCGCTTGATTAATAGCGATGTGGATAAGTTTGGAGCTGTTATTCCACGTAAGTGAAAACATTTTTAGTAGTTTGAATATTCTATCTTGATAAAAATGCAGTAGATTTTGGTTAGAAATTACTTTAAGACGTTTATTTAAAATAAAGTTAGTTTATAGAAACATTTTTTAAATTTAATTTAAGTTATTAGTTTTTGAAAGTAATTGGAGAATCTTACCCAATTAGCCCATATGTTTTTACTGAGACCTTAATTACTTGATCACTCCTCGATAGAGTCTTATTAAATGTGATGCCAAGATTGAACACTTGCTCTACATTTTTAATTGGTATATAAATACGATACATTTACATTTTGACGGGTTAAGTGAAAGTCCCATTTACTAACCTTAGACAGTTCACTGTTACATAAATTCATATATTCATTTATACTTCCTAGTAGACAACTAACATACAATTGGACTTCATCGTTATACAGATGCACATTACAGTTTGAAAGTGAAACAGCTAAATAGATCGTTAATATACATTCAGAACAGAAAATTGCCAAGAATTGGGCCCTAAAGCACAGTTCGTCAGCCATTTCCGCATTTCAAAAATCAGTTTTATGGCTGTAAACTTTAAGAAGGCTTTTATTTTGTGCATATGTAAATATGTTGTGGTGTACTGTGACGAAAGCCTTATTAAAATTAAGTAAGGAGATAAATGTCACGTAGCTGTTATTCATTAGCCTTCGAATGTCTACAGTAACGTTTAAAATTGCTGTGAAGCAACTTTTATGCTTTGAAATGCCAGATTGCATGTTGCGTAACTATGGGTTAAAAAAAAATTGTTGATCTTGTACGACAGTGGTGGGCAAGCCCTAGCTCCCAACTGCTCTCATAACGGTAAGGAGGTTTAATTCATTTCAAGAACCCTTTAACGATTGAAATTACATAAAATGAAATCACATATTATATTGACCCATTTTCTTAAATAGTATTTTAAAACTTAAAATTTTTTCAAAATAGTTGTCTCTTCTTTATTGAGTTTAAATAATGAAGTTATTCACACACAAATGGGTTCAAGACAGATGAAGCTCAAATATAATTTTTTATCAGGTTTCGATACCGGTTAGAAATGATCTTCAGAAAATCCAAAAGAGAACAACATCTGTATTTAGTAATTTTTTTTTACGCACACTAAAGATTATTAAAAATTTTAATAAAATTCTAATCTCATGTAAAAGTTTAAAATTGATTAAAGAATTTAGAAAAATATACTTGGTGTAAATATTTTAACCGTACGAGTGCGTTTTTAGGCATTTACTTACTAAATCCACCGACCAACAAGTTAAACTTTTAAACAGGGCTGCAAACCCAAATAATTCTGGCGGAGGTTCAGTTCGCGGGTTCGAACCAAAAATTTACAACTGGATAAGGTTTAGGAGTTTGAGGTTCCAGGTTTTTGTTCGAAGGTTTCGGTTCAGCACATGTTTTACCTTATTTAAAGAAAAAGGCAATTAGTTTAAAATGAAAAATTAATATTTTGCATTTTCTGTATTTTTTTGGAGGTTTTCATTTATTTTCAATTAATATTTAAAGGTTGGTAGGTTGGTAAAAGCTCGATTAACAAGGATTTGTAGCTTTTGTTGAACCGAAAATTTTGGTTCTGAACAGTTTAAGGTTCAACTATTTTTTCAAAGGTGGTTCGTTTCAAGGTGTGATTCACAGTAAAGAAAAATCGGAATTCCGTGTTCGACTTTCGAACAATTTCTGTGGAAGTGGAATTGAGAACATGCCCAATTCAGTTTTATTGTGCGTTGAGTCTTTGGAGTAGGAACCAGGGAATTTAAACAATTCTAGTTCTAGACTGTATCAAAACTAATTCGGTTCTTTTTATACCGTGTACCCATTAAAAATCGAGTCGATAGCCTTGTCCGTCTCGACGTCTGTTCCTTCGTCTGACCGTTTGACTGTCTATCTGTCCGTATGAACACCTAGATCTCAGAGACTTCTTTTTATCTCTACGCAGAAGATGATTTTTGGTATCAAGCTCTAATTTTCCAATGACATCTTAGTATATGCCCAATATATAAAATCTTTATAAGACAAGACAATCCTTTCTTTTGTCTGTTATGCTTAAAATCCTTTGTGATTTTGTTACTTGAAATTTTTTCATATCCTATAATCCTTTACAAAACAGTGTAAAACAAACATTTTTTTTGATAACCAAATTTATCTTTTATTGAATGAAATTTTGTTAGAAAAGCAAAAGCTAGTAGTAGTAGTTTTTATTCTTTATCGTACTATATTACTAGCAAAAGCTAGTGTTTAAACATTTTTAAGTCCTTTCTAGATGACTTGGGATTTGTATTATTTTACCAACATTTTTTGATGCGCCTTTAATGTTCACTTCAAGTTACAGATCTATTTTAAGTGTCGTTCAGAAGTTACAGATTTTTGCCTTTTGAATTTGGAAAACGAGATGCTGTGCTCTGTTAGCGCCAACATCTCTGTATAGAGACTACAAGAAGACTTGGCGAAAGAACAAAATACTGTACCGGTAATTACTGTATCGGTTCCAAAATATTTTAAAAATATTGGTAAAAAAAATTGGATACCGATTCTCAAAAAATTCATAATATCGGTTCTGGTTCAGTTCCGATTTGATTCTCTAATGTTAACATTTATATATATACTCAGATTGTTTTTTTAACATTTCATAATCAACATCTACACTTTAGGAAAGTTCGCTAATCATCAACTTAACATTTATAGATATTTAGCTTAAAACTTGTTATTTAAAAATAATTTCTAATCTTTTCAGATACAAGTCGCCCGAAACGTGCTTTGGAGGAGAATGGTGTTAGCTATTGGTTTATGGATCGAGAAGAAATGGAGGAGGCTGTCAAACAGAATGAATTTCTTGAATATGGCGAACACAATGGCAATCTCTATGGCACCCATTTGCAATCCATTAAAGATGTCATCAATAGCGGGCGCATGTGTATTTTAGATTGTGCACCGAATGCACTAAAGATTTTACACAATAGCCAGGAATTGATGCCATTTGTTATATTTGTAGCAGCACCTGGCATGGAACAGCTCAAAACCATCTATGCGGATCGTCGTGCCACAGGATCTAATAGAAATTTATCTGTAGGTTTTAGCTAGAAATTTTTATTTTATTATTTTGATTTTAACCTTAATTGAAATGCCCCACCCTTTGTTACAGTTTGATCGTCAGAGTTCCATACGCTTCAGTTCCAGACGTGCACGTACGCTTGAATCCCTAGCATCGCTATATGAGGTAATGAAAAGGAAAAGAGATTTAGAGATTTGTAAATTTTTCAAAACATTTTACCCGCTTCTTGCATGTAGGCCACCTTAGTAGCCTTTCTAGATCTCTGCTTGAACACACAAACCTTGCTTAATTCATACGATTTATATCATTTTTATAAACAGGATGACGATCTGGTGGCCACGGTGGAGGAATCAAGTTTTGTTCAGCGGAAATATGAGAAATACTTTGACATGGTCATTATCAATGAGGATTTTGATGAGACGTTCCGTCAAGTGGTTGAGACCCTGGATCAGATGAGTCATGAAGAGCAATGGGTGCCCGTTAATTGGATTTACTAGAGAACAGAACGAATCGTATATTGTAATCAACATAAAAAATCGAAACTTTTGCCAGTAAATGATTAAAATGCTTGAATTTCAACGAAAATAGCCGAAAATAAACTTAATCGCAACTCAAATCAGCTGTTTAATATCGAAATGGTTTTTAGAAAATGTTTTTTTGTGGTCTATTTTGAGTTTAAATTTATTCAGTTTAATCATTTACTGCATTTTTTGTATAATTTTGAAATTCCCTCCGTCTATTTGGTTTCCTTAAATGTAAGCCTAATTTTATATATGAAAACGAATTCGTCCATTTTACAAGCTGTTTTATGTTTATTTATATGCCTCATTTACTTTTTTTTTGTTCAACTCCTAAATGTATGCATATATCAGCTATTATAACTATAATTTAACGAATCTCTTGAGTACAATCATTTTTCAAGCTCTGCCAATATATTTCATTTAGTTTTTAGTTGAGAGAAAAAAAAACAAACGTTTTTTTGTTTTTGAATAAAATGTATAGCTAAATATTCATGTATCCCACGATGACTAAGAGAAAACCACAAATAAATAAGCATTTGGCTCAAAAAGTACATAAGGAGAATGGGGATTAAAGCTATTTTTGCAATTTGAGTTTATTGGAAACGTTGGGTTTAATTTTTAACATATTTTAGAAATTATGTATGGGTTATTTTTTGCTTAAGATAATGGCGTTATTTCTCTGGAAAGCATTTGATCGAGAATGGAGCGTCTGGAAGCACGTTAAGTTTGAAAAGAATAACTTATACATATAAATAAAAGTTAATGTATGGATGTTTGTATGTACGCTATAGGCGTCTTAACCAGGGCTGCAAACCGATCCGAAACCGGACCCCTTAAGACCGGTTCCGTTCGGGTTTTTTGGGTTCCCCGAACCGAACCATGAACCGAACCTCTTACATTTCTTACCCCGAACCTCCGAGAAATAATAATAATTTCACAAAAAAAGTCTTAACGAGATTATTAAACTTTAATCTTGAATACTTACTATGTTGATTGTGTATAGATTCCGTCGAAAATTTTCCAAGAGAGCATACATTGAAAAATGTTTCCAATTTTCGAAAATTTCGAAGACCTACAAAGTATTGAGCTTACTTACTTCGCGTATAGATGCCTACAATGAAGAAAAACCCGAAATATTTGGACTAAAATCAATCCCAATCGATGTCAAGTACAAGAGGATTAACTTGTAAGCCGATTTTCCAATTCTGAAATTCTTGTCTCGATCCCTTCTTTGTTTTTAGCTCGAAAAATATTTTTTTCAAGGGATTAATTGATTAAATGTTAAGAGAGTGGCCGAGAAAAATAATTTCGAACTTTCAGTTACTTTTCGTTTTTTCGCTATGACATTGCAATTCCGTTTTTATTTTATCTTTATGCAAGACTATTTGATTTTCAGGTAGGATCCGTACTTGTAATGAGACTTTTCGGATCGATGCAAAAATTTTAGGACTGTTTTAGGCCTTCGTACTGGTTTTAAGTACAATCAAGTATGACTCGTACTTAAAAATTTAATTTGAAATTCGAGAAGGTCAGTTTTATCTAAATAAATGACTAATAATACGTTTATATCAATTTTATATTCTTTTAACCAATTGAAACGTTTCAGTTTTTTGTACGAGTGAACCGAGATCCGAACCAAAACCTGGGGTTCAGAGGATCCAGGAACCGGTCCGCAAACCAAACCCAAATATTACTCACGGGTTCGAATCTCCGAACCGAACCTCCTTCAAAATTTTTTAGGTTTGCCGCCTTGGTCTAAACTACTGTTCCGATCCTTTAAAACTTTATCAGTGTGTTTATGTCTGAAAAGAGTTTTAGGCTCTGACTTAAATTCTATGAACTTGGAATTTGGTTCTTCGGTTGGTAATTGAATATTCTCCCTAGTTTAAACCAATTTGATCCGGCTTAAAGGTTTTTGAAAGGTATATTGAACAAATTTCTTAAGCGATCAAAATTTATATTTTATATGGAGTAAGATATTGCCTGTTACCGGTTTAAACTGGTTCAAAATTGAGTATGCTCTCTCTCATAACGAAAATTTAAAATATTTGAAAACTTTTTAAATGAAAATAATCAAAATTATTTTTAGGTACCGAGCAACACTCGGTTTTTAGCTAGTTAAAAATTATGGAATTAGATTTCGAAACAGAGCAAGAGTATACGATTGTTAGTTCTTTTTAGATTAAATATTATGTGAAACGGATTTGGTGTTTCTATTCCAAAAAAAAAATTTAATAATATTAATCCCCAATCCTCTCCAGATCCCACATATCATTTCAGATTTCGTGGGATTTTAGTTCCGCTTCCAGGGTTAAAAAAATGAGATTCAAACGTTATTTGAGTAAACTCATTTATTACATTGAAAAGCGTTAGATTTTTGCTCGATTTCGGAGCAGTTAAAATATTTGGCTTCAATGGTTTTTCCTTCTTGGTGATATTTATTTACCAGTAGATAGAGCCGATCTTTCCTTTGGTAAAGCTAATTCAGCTTGTTTGGTTTAGTTTTTTTTTGCCAGTGGTTTTTTTATTTGAACTAACCAAATAAACTCCCAAATTGTTAACAAGTAATATTTTCAAAACATTTTTTAAGACATTTTATGGATGGTTATTTTTTGAATGTTTGACCTCATTTGTTGCATATGTTCGCCCATTTGGTTCTTCAACTTTGAATATGTTTCATGCTCGTACAATTCACTTTACCAAAATATTTTATTTTGCTCAAACGCTTAGCAATTAAATTACTAAAAAGTCTCTTAACTTTAATGGTAGATGCCCAGTGATTTCTCCATCACGGCATGAGGTTGACGCATTTGCTCATTGTATTCGGGTAAGTTCATAAAGTCCTCAAAGCCAATTGTATCACAGCGTCCGGTCAAAACATCGTCCATTAAGTTGCTGTAAAAGTATCAAGTTATGAATCCACATACATATGTTAGACAATTTCGATTGCTCACCTGGACTGTAGGAAAGGTAGACGTCCCACTTGGCGGGCCGCGAAGCGATCCATACCCATTCTTAGGGGCACACCCAAACCTTCGCGATTACGCAGCATTTGCATATCCAAATTGTATTGATGATCATTAAAATTCATTTCGGAATCGCGCAAACGATGCACATGAGCCAATTGGTTGAAACAATTGGACTCCGTGGGCAAAGCGGCGCGGCCCGAGGCGCTGAGGACCGCAATGTCTGTGGGCTGCACTTTCAATGATTGCTGATGCTGTGTGGAGTAGATATGCAATAGTTTAATAACAATCACCATGTTAAATAAAACATAAAACTTACCATTTTGGGTTTATATAGAATTTTAAATGTTTAAGAAAATTTTCAGATTTTGTTGTTGAAATGACAAGCAAAACTCAGTCAGCAAATCAGTGTGGCCGTAGAGGGGATATATTTAAAAACCTAAGTTTACTACGTTTGGTGTTACGTTCTAGCTGTTACGTCGATAATACATCCATCTCTAGCGTCATAGAGGGCGCTTTAGCGCGCAAAAATTTGAAAACAATGATAAGAAGAAGAAGAAGTCTGATGAGTGATATGGTTATCTCAAAACAGTCTGTAAGTCCAACCAATTGTCGCCTTGCTTTCAAGCAAGCCAAATGTTTTTTTTTTCCATATTTGAAATTGAAAGTTTTTTACTAAGAATATCAACAGATTTTATTTTATCGATAGATATGCTTCACATGCAGTTCAATTCCAAAATTGTGCAGAGAAGTACTAAAAAAAAGCAAAATTCTGATAAACATTGTTCGTAGTCTCTACTTTACCTACATGGGTCTATTAAGCACATTGTGCATTATGAAACTACATCATGGAATTGTTAAAGTTTTTTTCTGCTTGGGAATGCACTTATGTTTTTGTCAACGCTAGTACAATGGGAGGAAGTGATTTAAATTTTCGTTTTTAAGAAACCCAATGAAAACCGAACAAAAATATAAAAATCAAACTTTGTGCAAAGCTTTACTAATTATATAAAGAAATTTTCTCATTTACGGTAAATCTGATGCATTCAAAATCTTTCACATAATAAAAAAAGAGTGCCTTAAATTTTTAAATTAAGCGAATATATACTTGGAACTTTAACATAACTATATAAAGAAACGTAAAAAATTTTGGATTTTACATTTAATTACAAAATTTTCAAATAATAAAATAAATATTTCGTATGAATTCAGTTCAACCTTACACTAATTAAACATTATACAAAATTTAATTAAATTTTTTAAATTAAATAATTGTTAGGTGGAAATATGTGTTATATACATTTCTAGAAATATCCGTAGCCTTTATTCTTTTTATACACAAATATCAAATGGGCGTCCTGTGGCATTTCCCAATAAATCATCTTTCCTCGACGACCTTATTTAAAGCCATTTATAATGTTTTTGCTTGAATCTTGAAATGAGTCTATTGCCTTTTGGCAGAAACTTATTGATATAAGCGGTAAAATGGCAAATTTTGTTTTGAATCAGTTGATTTTCCATTGGTTTAAGATTTTAAAAATTCATTTTAAAGTTCCAATATTACGTGACTGAATTCAAAGTTGTCTGCAACACTAACAAATATTTCTTAAAAGGGCAAAAAAGATTAAAATCGGTTTATTACGCTTTATTATATACATTTTAATGCACATAATTGCATTTTTAGGTGGATGAATTCTCGAGCAGCCTACAACTTTTTGCTCCACGAAACACGTGATATTAGGTTAGGTTCGTCTAAAAAAACAAAACAGCAACTTCACATAAAAACAAAGACACAACAATTAAAAAAAATAAACTTTCTATTTCGAATATTTCCATTTCAGACATATAAACTTGAGAAACTGTTTTATTGTTTGACATTTTATTAACATATAACAAAAAAACGGCCTCTGATTTCAGTTTTCCATTAAAAAGAACGATAAATCTTATCCTTGAATCTGAAAATTTTTGGAGTTATTCAACAATTATTGCTTGCTGCCACTGTGCATTGTTCACATGGGCTATCTCTTAATCTCATCTGAATATCCTGTAACGGTAGATAGTGAAATATCTGAATATATTAATTTATTTAAAGGTGAATAAGATTTAGTTGGCGAATGGACTTAGAAAAAATCACACAGGTAAGTAGAGATTAAAATTAAATTGACTTAAATTTACTTATTTTTAATTTAACTAAATTTTTTTTTGGCAATTTAAATTCTCACGAGCTAATGAGTTTCTTTGTCGTCTGCTTAGATTCCTTGCCATAAATCCCTATGTTGGATTGGATTAAGGATATAAAGTGTGGGTGCCAGCAGAAATCCCCTCTAACAATCACATATTTCTCAAGCAAACCAAATAAATTCAAATCTAGGTCATGTTATCCCCAAACAAGACATTTGAACTCAAGATATGCTTGTTTGTCTAATGCATTCTCTTCTCTTTGTTTTAACACTCAGCTGACTTGTCAGCTTCAGTCACTTGATCCGGTTACTGTTTGTTCATTTCAAGTTCAAATCGATCTAGACAGACGCCCGGAGACAGTTTGTGTCCATTGTGTGCGGGAGTTTGATTAACACAATTTTTGGAGTTTTTTTTAAGGTGTTTTAGCAACAAGTTTTATTAGTGACCATGCACTAATTAAACTTTGTCGTTTTTTCTAGCATTTGTCACTCACAAAAAAAAAAAAACAAAAGCAAAAACAAATTGCTGCTCTGTGGAGCAGTGGATCATAAAAGCCGCTAAAAGGTGTGGGCGATTTCACAAAAGAAACAACAAAAATCAAACGGCGTTTGATTTGTTGATTGAATTGATTAGAGACTCCGTGCGTAGCTCGAGATTCTGTTTCCCATATTTGTGTATGCGCTTGTGCCTCGGTTGAGGGTGTAATTAATCACAGCACTTCAACAAAAAAAAATATATATACAAAAATTTGGTCAAGTGCTAAATACTCTAATAAAACACATTGAAAGTGGAAAAATACTTTGTGTTTTAATATTAAAATCGCCAAATGTTGGCTTTATAAAATATGAGAAAATGATCAATTTTCCAACAATTAAAATTTTATTTTTTTGAAAAGAATATTCATTTTTATAAAGATATACATATGTATATACACGCTACGATGTATTAAAAACGCTTAAGTGAAGACTTTTGTGATTTTGCTAGTATTTTATAATAACTTTTAGTTGGCCTTTTAACCTTTCCAATTATTCCAGGAAGCTCGATACTGGCTTTTGCAGCAGTTAACTTATCCCCAGTAAAGAAGTTAACGCAGAGTTAGAAAAGTGTTTGAAAATCCTATTCCAATTCTTGAATCGGATCGGATCGTGTGATGGTCTACGCAGCAGTCAACCATGGGCTTAGCTAGGTATGGGTAGGGGGAAGCAATGAATATTTTGACTATTTTAAGGCACGATTATATGTATATATTTTGACCTTAAATATATATATATGCATTTTGACCAACTTTAGTTTTAAATTCTCAAAAATCCTGACGTAATGGAGCATGTCAAACAGATTCGTGTTTAGCGCACAAAAATTATCTAGAAACATTGTGCCAAACATTATTATTATTTTATCTGAGTACAGGCCTCAAAACTATAACTAATACTAAAATATAAGCACAAATTTTAAAAATAAAGCTTAAATCTTAAGGATTGAAACTTATTTTGAAAAATTTAATTTAATTTCTTAAATATCTACTCAAATCTTGTACTCTAATTGGTACACACGACTTAACAGATGGTTTGTTTCCTTATTCGTTGAAGTAGTTTTCAAAGTTAGATGGTTTAAGTTCCAGAAATAAATATTGAATCGGCTCAAGTCTTTCAAGAAAATATTTTTTTAATAAGTTCAGTTTGAAAATGAACAACAATCTATCTCAGTGTGCAATAAAGAATACCACAACAATTGATAACGTTTTTCAAGATATATTTATAAAATACACTCATAAACTTAGGTATTTTTCATATTTTAGATATTATAAATCAATTGTAAATCTAATCTATCTAATATCTAAGCCCCAAATCTATCAGAAAAATCATGTTATAAAAATTATTCGAAAAAATCGGTGACATAGAGACGAAATCAAACAAAACTGACCATGTGGAAAAAAGGTATCGAAAAAGAAAGTTTTGGTTCATTAAGACAATAACCCAATCATTCTCTCTTTTCCAAGCCCCTCGTACTATTATTTGTTTCCAAAGTTGAAAAATGTGTTTGTTGTAAACGATTTTCCAACAATTAAGAGGTAGAGTCTGTGTTCGGAGGAGCTCGGCAATTCTACCTTCGGTCAAAAAAGCTATAGAACTTTGCTTGAAATAGGTATTGAACAAAAAGATACTCTTTAAAGAATTGAACTATTTTCTTATCCAAACTCTTAAGCGTCTTCCATGTAAGGTCAACTAATTGTGGAAAAGAGAAAATGCACAAAAAAACTGACCAAAATGTACATTTCAACTTTCTTGCCCGAGATATCGTAATTGATACTACAAAGTTAATAAATTTCATAATAATTTAACATTTTTACACAAAGAACGACTACATAAAAGTTCAACCCCTATCGATGCGCCAATGGCGCTGCTACCTACTTACCTACCTGAACGCACGTTCTGAAGTGCCACACCGTTACCAACTGGGTGAGATTCTCAAGTTCTTGGTTGATTTATTATTGGACACGATTAGCCAAATCGGAAATGTCAAAGAAACCGACATGGAAAATATATAACCCGTACAGATATTTGACACAAACACAGCACCCAAATTGAAATCGAAGCGAATCGAGACGTTTTAAGATTAAGAAAAAAACACTCCACGCTTTGTTTGTATGCATTTGGAACCGACAATATTTTGACTTTTATGTAAGAGCTGCGTATGCAAAAAAAAACCAAAAAACAAGCAATACCCAGATAAAGGAAGTGAGCGGCTACATTTTCACACCTACATGCTAAAAAAAAAACGCCATAAGAAATACGGGAATTTTGGGAAGGCAACGCGGCGATTGCATTGCGCGTCTGTTTGCATTTGTTCGTTACGCCAAATGCACAAATTGTCTTGATATTTAAGCAGAATTTTTGGTTTGGGCAACCAACCCGTTCAGACAACTCTTTGGGGGAAGTCGCTGGCCTTTTGGTCAGTCAGCTGCAACGAAATGTTTGACTTTTTGCCGGCTACTGGCATTACACATTTACATTTACACATGCCAATGCCAATTAAGGGGAATTCACATCCACATCCTCATCCTCGCATGAAAGTCTGTATGGTTGGTACGCCATTTTGTATTGGGCACTTTTGGACATTCTCAAAAATGGATAAAAAGCAAAATGGATGATATATCCCAAGTGATTTATGGCTGCTGTAATTTTTCTTGTGAATAGAGAAACGTACGAAATGAGCAAATGCAGTTGGGACCCCCCTACCCAGTGAGGGCTATAAAATGTATGGAATGATCTTTTTAAGATCACTCACGAACGGAAAAACTTTTATGATATGTGGACTACACTGCAAAAAAAAAATATTATACAGATTTTGTAGGAATAATTATAATGATATGGGTGAAGGAAACATTTAAACTTGTGCAGGTTGGCTCAAAAGATATCATACAACGATGCACTAGAATCATTAATTAATTAGGAGAAAGCGACACAAATTTGGAAAATTAAGATTATTGTCTGAATGAATTCCTAGGTGACAATTAAGGGGGTCTTCTACCGTTGAACAGGGTTTTATGAGTGTTTTTAAAAAAAATTCTGGAGAGAAAACCATAAGAGCTTTTTCAATTAGGTTTTTTGTTTTGTGTAATTAATTAATTATGTAAGAAAATAAAATAAAGGAAGTTTGAAATTCGAGGGCTGTTCAACAAGTTATCGGCCTGCCAATTAAGGTCTCAATAAAAAAGAGGAAGAGGTGGTTGTCATGATTCCGGGACTCCAGGTGATCGGAAATGGAAACGGTAAATGAGGTTATGATCAAAATTGATGTAATTCTGGCCCATACCTTAATCATATTTCTCAATATTTTTTTGAAAAATTGTCGGCAATTTAAAAAATATTATTCGATTTTTTCATTTTTTTCTGTAGTTTAGTGTAAAAAAATAGTAAAAAAATGTTTTTCCTCTTGATTGAGGTACGGGCCAAAATTTCATCAATTCTGTGTCGATTGTAACATGGCTGATCAAAATCGGTTCAGTAGAACCTGAGTAATCAAGGCTACCAGGTCAAAAAACGTGGTTTAGAGAAAAACGCGGTTAAAGTTTTGAGCAACTTAGAAAATACTCACTTTAGCAAGAACATAAACTATTTCGAATATTTGAAAATGGTTTGAAGGAGATGAAAGGGGAATGTCCAAGCTATAATAATAATGCAAAACCAAAAATCAAAAAAAAAAATTATCAAAAAGCGAGCTGAAATTATTTTGGTAGAATCCCGGAATAGAATGTGCGAATAATTATTGAAAGACATTTTATTTGTAAAACTGAATCCTTCATTTATTTACCTAGCTGTGAAGAATTTGTCGCTTTTTAGAATGAATTATTTCCAGCTATAAAATATTGGGATTCTTGGATCCTATAAATTGACAGTTGTAAATTAATTTTATCTTTCGACCATTTCAATTCATTATTTTGAGTACTTTTGAGGAAAGACTTTTTCTTCGAAAAAGAAGGCATTCGTTGCCTCAATTCCTATCACATTTTTTCTCCCAGTGCACTTAAGCATGGCTGCTGGCCTCAGTCTCTGTGTTTCTGTGCTGCTGCTTTCCTTCGTATCTGTATCTTAATTGGCACCCATAGGATCACCATTGGAACAGATCAGCAGAAGCGACCCCTAGAGACATTAAAAACACTCTTCTTACTCTTCGGACTCCAGCATAAATGCCCAATCATCGTAACTTCTGCTTACAGCTGCCCCATTGTCATCTTCGTTCTTTTCCGACGTCTTTGAGGCGCGGCATGGCCCATAAAAGTTTATGATGGCAGCAGGCACCAAGAGGAAGAAGAAGAAGAAAAATTAACGAAATGTCCGAAATTCGAACTTTTTTGCTGTATTTGGATCCATTGCCAACGCTTGTCTCATGCTGCTTTCGGTATGTCTCTATTAGTGAACGACAACGAGTCAGCAGCATCCCATCCAATGGAAAAAGATTATAAATTTTATGTCATATCGGCGGCATACACCGTCCATAGTATATACCCCGCAATATGCTTGACTTTTATGCATTTATTGCTGTGAAAAAATGTTAATTCTTTTCGTTATACTTTTATTTGACTTTTACCTTTTGGTGTATATCCAATCCATCCACCACCACTTATAGTTCATAGTTAACTCTTTTCTGTTTGTGTCTATTTGCCTTGGCATTGGACCCCGTCGATTGGTGGATTCGTTTCATATACATACTATGTATGTATTAATTGGTCAGCGGCTGTAAATCAATAAATCAGAAAGTAAATATCGTAAATCAATCGATGGAAAAGAGTTAAAAGCGGGAGAAAGACACGCGGAATGGTTGCCCGAAAGTTTGAGGACCAAACAAAAGTGCAAAATGGGAGACGTTTTGTTACTTTGTATGCTGTCTAGTTGAAATTGGCAGAGAATTGTAACCATGTTTACAATTTTAAAATGCAATTTATATACAACTTGGTGCAAAAGTAATTAAACAAGCAGAAGATGCTTTAACTTTTGCAAATGGCGGCAAACGTCAATTCTGCTAAGTCCTTGCTTAAGGGGGCCTTCTACCTTTGAAAAAAAATTTTACGAAATTTTTGTTTTGATTATTATTATAGCTGGGACATTCCCCTTTCATCCCCTTTAAACCATTTTACAAAATTCTAAATATTTTAGCAGATATAGCCATTTTAGTGGAGCAATGATCTTGCTAAAGTGAGTATTTTCTATGTTACTCAAAACTTAAACCGCGTTTATCTCGAAACCACGCCAGTTCTAATGAACCGATTTTGTTGAGACATATTGCAATCGACTCAGAAATGATGTAATTCTGGCTCGTACCTGAATCAAGAGGAAAAACATTTTTTTTACTATTTTTGTTATACTAAACTAAAAAAAAAACTTAAAAAATCAAAATTATTTTTTAAATGGCTGCTAATTTTCCAAAAAAATATTGAAAAATATGATTGAGGTACGGGCCAGAATTACATCAATTCTGATCATAACCTCATTTACCGTTTTCAGTTCCGATAACCTGGAGTCCCGGAATCATGGCCACCACCTCTAGGCCATTTTTTTTGAGACCTATAACTTTTTGAACAGCGCTGGAAATGCAACATTTTTTTTCTTTTTTATTTAATTAATAAATAGCATAAAACAAAAAACCAAATTGAAAAATCTTTTAAAGTTTTCTCTCCAGAATTTTCTTTTAAAACTCAAAAACACTCGTCAAAGGTAGAAGACCCCATTTATTAAATTTTGATAAAATTGGTAGGAAAATATATATATATTTTTTTAAACTTTTCATGAGTTTTAGGCTGGGTTTACATTGCCTAATTTTGTGTCATTTTGAGTCAAATTTTTGCCATTTTCAAGGCAAAACACAAATTCCTGGCATTCGTAAGTTTTTTGACCTAATCTTAACCTAGCATAAGAGGCAACTTTCTTACATAATTTCACTTCTTTTTGTAAGCTGCAGCTTTCCTTTCCCTGACCATACATGACTACGCACATGTGTAATATTTGGGACACATTTATTTTATTTACGTTTTGTCTTCTCCATTTCGATTGATTTTTTACGAAAATTTAATAGTCGTACTTTTGTACACAAATGTATTATATATTTGATGGTGGCATCGTCAAACTTTCCCTATACGTCAAGATTCCTATCAGGGATATTTTTAAGTGCAACTGATCTTAGAACAAGAAATGTCAATGTACTGTTCCAAACAATTTTCCGTTTTTCAATAGCATTTCAATTTGAAAATTGATCGTCAGTTTCATGTCCCACTTTCAAATGTGAGCGAGAGAGTAGGCAATAGTTGCAGAGAGAAGCGATGCCAATGGCTGGAAAATCAACAATTGACAAGTCCATCAATTGACGCTGTTGCCTTTGTTGTTGCTTGTAAGTAGGTGGAGCGTAGCTGTGACTTGTCAATTAACCCTTAACACAAACAGTTGGTATGCTGAGACCCTAACAAGAAGCTGATACCATATGGGAGTTTGATGACACATCCAGCTATCTAGAATATGAATAATTTCGGCCCTTAGTATTGATAAACGTTTCTTTTAAATAGACAGCTAAGTTTCGAGAAGCATTTAAAGTCAAATTTGGTGGGTGTCGTATAAATTAAAAATGCACCTTTAGAGTTCCATTTCAAAACTTAATTAAAAATGTGGAAATGTGGATTTAAGAATGTTCCGAAACCGGATCAGGTGTGATAATATTATATATTTATCGTGACCACTGAACAAAACCAAAACAGCGGTATGTATATTTTTTTTTCAAGCTTTAATGATCAAAAGGAATTACGAAACTCAATCCGTACCAATTTTTACAAGGTAACAAGGACAGGAAAAACAGATCGCCAGCTGGCTGAGAAAAAGTTATAAAACTGTAAGTACACGAGATGTCATTTAAGGGTGAGCGAAAGAGCAACGTTTTGGTTGGTCTGTCATGAATCTAGAGTTCCGCCGGATGCCGATTTTTGAGCCGTGTCCGTATCCTAGTTTAAACTAGATCATTGGCGAGATTGGTGTTCCAGCAATCGGTCTCCGTATCTGCTGGCGTGGCGGTTCGTATAGCTCCAAAAGCATAATATGTTATGAACCGAACCGGTGTTTTGTTTAAGCCTCAATCAAACATAATTTTGATTTTATTTGTGGAGCGGTTTGCATCCCAGAAAAATAATAATCATTAATCGATTATGTATTGGCCGCTTTGTTCGACTACCTTTGACTAGTTTTTGTGCAGCTACATAATTCCATGCTTCTATAGGAGCTTTTGAACTTCTCGATCCTATCGGTAAAAAACTGGACCAAATGCTTTATGACAGCCTCATCAGAATCGAATGTTTTTACCATTAAACATTTTTTTAAGTGATCGAAACAAATGAAAATTTGAAGGTCAGTACAAGGTCCCTGTATTTATTATCATTTTCTAAAATACTTCGAGTAACCAAATATCGAGCTTGTTGACGTATCCCAAATTTTAAACGTGGTTTTCTCTACTGTTGTGTGTGATACATAAAGCGTTTCGGATACATCACGTGGTGAATATTGGCGGTTTTTATTAATCATTGTTTGATTTTATTGTCTTCAGCCTCCAAAGCTCGGCTTCCATGTAGTACTCCAACTTAAACTCAAAATCTCCGGAAACATTATTTTGCAAACCAACGCTGACCATGTTGTTCACTTAATGAATCGTTCCCGTAAATGTCGAAATTTTAAAAAAATTGAATCGAGTTCTTTTTTTTTAAGTTAAATTGCACAATAGGCCAAAAATGCTGTCCTTTGGTTACCATGCATAGAACTACAAATTGCTGTGGCTGCCACGATACGCAGTTTATCGATAGTTAGGTTGACCATTATCTGAATTCGTTACCAAGATAATTATCTCTAGAGCAGCATCTCCCGTTTAAAATGAAGCACCGACAATTGGAAAAAAATGACTTGGGTTTCTTGTCAACCCAATATATTCTTGATCAGGACAAAAAGTCGAGTCGAATCAGTTTTGTCCCGCGGCAACCCGACTACCATCACTGTTCGACGCAAAGCATGATAATCTTGTACCTTTTCATGTTGTCTTTTTTCAATTGACAAGCTATTCACAATGAAAACCAGACAACTTTGTTCTCTTTTCAATGTTGGATTCACTCGATTTGGATGACTTTATCTTAGGTTTTAGTGAGAAAAATTTCTTGTGTTCAGTGATAGCATTCTTGAGTTAAATTAGATAAAAATTGACAGTCTATATCCTACATAACATGCCATAAAAATAGACGCTCATAAAATATAAAAATTGTACGAAAAAATACAGATTCTAAAGGATTCCAAATTTAGGCGAAATCTGGCATCTATATGATAAAATAAAAATATAATATAAAATATTCTATTAAAAAGATAAGTTGATATGAGCATCAACAACTTTATTAAAACTTCAGCAGAGGCAAAGTTAGCTTTGCCTTAAGGATTTTTCTTCCATTCCAGTAAAATAAAATTTAAATAAAATGGTACTTGGTATTTGTGTTTTGTTTTTTTTTTTTTTTTATTAAATATTTTATTTAAATAGCTAAGCACAAACTACATTTCACATAAATCAATTGCCGCCATAATTGAACTAAGAAAATTATATCGTACATACATTTTATTTTCTGTGTAGGCAAATGGTAATATGTTAATTTATTTTGTATACTTAAAGTGGTTGTATTTTGTGTGCTCAAATGATGTATTACATAGATGCATTTCGTTTGCTTACACTATAAAATAACTAATTGTTATTACAATATAAAAGTAATAAACGTTAAACTTTTCTTTTGTTTTTGCAAATATTTACATAGATGAACAAAGTTTTGTGCAAGTTTTTGATTTGTTGTTTTTTGTTTTGCTTAATTGGGACGGCTAGGGTGAATTTGTTTTTCCTGGGCAACTTAGGGGCTAAAGTTTAATTCTTAAATCTTAAAAAACAAAAATAATACATACAAGTTGTTGTTGTTGGTTTGTTTACATAAAATACAAAATACAATATTTATACAGAAGTTGTACATCATACTGGAAACTCGTTTCAATTTTTTTTTTTGGATTAATGGTTAGATGGCGGGGGCAACGCTAGAACGCTTAGAATATACAATCACAAAAATTAACAACGTGCAATATTCAAAGTCGCCGTTGCCTTCTTATCTGGGGGGGTTAAAAACAGTCTGACTGCTGGGGGACCCACCCAAGGGTTAAAAGTTGAAGACCCTAAGCCAAATCCACTGCCAAATCACTAGGACATTTTGTGAGAGCAACACTAAATCCTAAGGGTGGCTGTTGCTCCTGCTCCATGTGGTAATTGTTTGTATGTTGGTTGCCATAGCTCAACGCTGCCTCTTGGTCTCCATAGTCTTGTCACATCGACAGAGCTCCCACACCAGCCGCCGCCGCAGCGGACATTTGTGCACTGTGCTGGAGTTGATGGGAATGCGCCGCTGCCGCGGCCAGCGAATGACTATGGGCGGCCAAATGTGGATGCAAACGCATGGCGGGTATATTCATCGCTGCCATGGGATTCATTGAGTGTAACGTATGCTGCAAATGCAAAGCCGGTTCCAACTTGCTCTTGGCATCCAATAGCTGACTGTAGTCGGTGTGCTGAACTCCGCCCATTACATTCGGATCGCTGCCCTTTTTGTTCTGTTTACGCTCCTTGGCGCGTCGGTTTTGAAACCAGATTTTCACCTGCCGCTCGGACAGAGCCAGACTTTGGGCCAATTCACTTTTACGGCGTATGGTTATGTAGCGTGAAGTGCAATATTCCTTTTCCAGCTCCAGACGCTGGAAATCTGTGTAAACCACACGATATTTGTCCTTAGTGCGGGTTTTGCCTGAAGAGAGAGGAAAAAGTAAAAAAAGGATGATGAGTATTGTGGCTACAAGAAATTATTATAATTTAAAAAAAGAACATGCTTTAGAAATGCATTAAAGTCAATCAAAAATAAATTTATCCACACGTCTAAATTAAATTGTCTTAATATTAAACTCTATTATAATAAAATCGTGTGGGAATAATGACGTTTTTGTGTGGGAATCGATTTCTGAAACGACTGAAAATATTTTTAAAAATTGCATATCCTCAACTTTCATTTCAAACTTTATTTACAATTCCAAATAAAGATGAAGCCTTCAAACTTTCGGTCAAATTGTATGCTATTTGCCAAAATAAACGGAATAACCTTAAGATTTTATTTTAAAACCAATCAAAATTTTTATTGCATGTACTGCTTCGAAATCGAGTGCGAATTTTGATTGATTTTCCAACCATCATTTAATTTCAGATAGGCGCACAAGGAAAAATGAACTGAACACGAACTGTTCACATTTTTTTTTGGGGTTTCTAGTAATTAAGGCTGCAAACTTCCCAAATTATAAAATAGAGGTTCAGGTTCGTGCAGCCCAACAGGTTTTTGAAACCCTGAACCTCAATGTTTTGGTTTAAATCTCTTCTACACTTAGACAAAAAAATACAAGTTCGTTTTATAATGCATTTCTAAGTTTTAATTCAAATCGGCTAAAAAATCTTGCAATTTGGTTGTAAAGTAACAGAGCTCGCAAATAAGCGTTAACCTATAAACAAAGGACACTTTTGCCGAACGTGACCGATCAAAGTAGTCAGCGAAAAACAGAACCACAGAGAACACAAAAAAAAAGTGTTTTGCTCTGAGCGGAACATCTGTTGAGCGAAAACACTTTTGAATGTGTTTGCCATTTTCATAGTTTCCGAAGATGATCGTTTTTTTCGGAGCTCTGCAAAGATATATTCTTTGTGGTTTTAAGTTCGGTTCAACATTTTGGAATAGATATCGTTACGGTTGAGGAGCACGTTTTAGCGTTCCAGATTGGTTTAATTAAAGCAGGCTTGCATCTCTGATTAGGTGGGTGAGAAAGCACTTTAAATAATTGAATCCAGCTATTGCGATTACTGGGGCATTGTCCTGATAAAACATTACTTTCTTTACTCGATGAATGGAATCGTTTGTTTTTGATTGAAAAAGTTGGAATTTTTGTTAAATAATCATCCTTAAATACAGACGCCATAAACATTCGTCCAGTTAAATCTGTCTTCAACCTTTTTTGAAGCCGACTATACGTACTCAATCCACTGTTTACTGAATAAAATGATTAAATTTCCCTTTATTTAAAATAAAGTAATTATAAAAAATTTCGACTAAAAAGTAAATTTTCCCTTAAATAAAGTGAAATCATGCTAAAGAGTAAAATCAAAAAGTATATCAAGATCATGTGCGTGACTCTGTCGTCAGCTTTATGTGACTTTGCACACCAACTGAGAAAGGTATACAACTGTTTCTCCAAGTGAGTGACTGGCGTCAGATCTGTTCTTGTCATAATAGATGACAATATTTGAATTATGATAGGAGGAAAGCAACAAAAAAAAAAAAAAAGTATTAACAAGCCTGCGGTAAACATAAAAAACAAAAAAAAACCAAAGTGATATTGTTAGTAAAAAGAAACGAATTTCGATTTCCTTAGGCTGGCGCTTTCAATCAAAATTCAAATATTCCAAGGCATGAAAAAGGCCACAAGATCAGGCCATAGTTGCCTACGTGATAAAAACAAAAACAGAAAGACAACAACCACAAATTTCAACTCGAATGCTCTATCAAGAAATGCAAACATTTTTTGGGATTTTGCTCTAATTTTTTATGTACGAAGTACGAAGCATGAGGAGGTACTCACAATTAAAATCGTGCAAACAAGCAAACAAACAAATATTTTCACAGATGATAAAGTTCAAGCCAGAAGAGACAACAGCAACAACATGAAACGTAAGAAGAAATATAAGAAGGTAAAGAAAGAGTGCAAAGCGTAGGTGTTAAAGACCTTAAAATGCGCTACAGAATGAAGATATATGACTCGAAGAAATTATTAAAATTTGGTCTAACAAAAATAGAAAATACTTTTATAATAATAACATTTATTTTTAAGTGTGTAGCAAATTTTGAGATGTCTTCAATAGCTAGCCCAAAAAATGGATTTAAAAGTGTTCCGTTGCTTCTTTCCTCTTATCTCTATTTATTTTTTACACTTTTGTTTAGACGTGAATTTATAACTCTGCTCGCTTGTCTCCACCTCGTTTACTTAGTCTAATGTGGCAATCGTATAAAAAAAGAGAAGAAGTAAAATAGAGCTAAACCCCCTCCATTCCTGTTAAGTCCACACACGATTCATGATAAATCTAACAATTTTCTATCTACTTTTGTGCTTTGCAATTTTGCTTTTCGTTGCGCGTGTTCTTGGCCATCTATTTGATAAACTGGGCGTCACCTGGTACAAGTGGGCATTGATAATAATCACATTAAAAAAAAAAAACTAGACAAAGATGGAACTGAACAAATATTTGTGATCATTAAAGATTTTTATCATTTTAAGGGGATTTGGTTAAGTAAATTGAAGACGAACAAAATAAATGTTTTTTTTTTGAGTATTTCGCAATTTGAGGTAAAAAACTATGAATAAGCTGGAGGTACTAGTTGGGATGTGATTATGAAATATATAACACTGTGATAAGGCAAAACTTTGAAAATAGTTGTCAACAAAGACAGAATAGAGATAGAAGCAGAAAGACGTATGCTGAGAGTTAATGTAAAAAAACGATTGAATGTTCAATAAGAACAAAGCTGGAATTCATACATAAAAGAATCGTGGCTGTTATTCTTTATAATTTTCAGATGCTCAAACTTGACAATCGTTAACAAACTTACTTATTCAAAATTTATTTTTAACCGATTTGACCTAAGGATCACACAAATCATACAAAGTTAATTTTTGTCTACACTTTCAAATATAATATTTCGTATCAATTTAAATTTTAATTTAAGATAGACGGGAATATGACTCTAACTTCATGAAGTTTTC
This sequence comes from Lordiphosa mommai, assembly GCA_018904225.1. NCBI lineage: Eukaryota > Metazoa > Arthropoda > Insecta > Diptera > Drosophilidae > Lordiphosa > Lordiphosa mommai. The sequence goes on from JAEIFT010000156.1 coordinate 291,369, forward strand.
GAAAAAGCTTCCGATTGTAGAAATGAGGTGTTGTGATGTAAAATAAAATTTTAAATAAAATATAGATTAAAACTGTTATGCAGCTTTAGTGTAGCGATTTGTTGAAGCATTAATCTTATGGTTTTGATGGTTTAGGCCAGGGGTGTTCACACAATGCTTAAGGCAGGCAGACATCAATACATACAGAGAAAGTAATTTGTCAAACAACAACAACCACAACAAAGATGGAGAAATCCAGGTTATAGCCGGGTGCTGTGTGCTGCTAAAACATAGGCTGTGGGCACCTCTGGTTTTAACATTGGCTTCTAACGTGAAAAGTATGGGTATTAGACAACTATCAAATTTTAAGAAATTTATGAATAAGATCCTATTAAGTTGGTACATAATTATTTCAACTTTCTTTTTTGTAAATTCGCCAATTTATTAAATTTCATTTTTTTGTGCGCTTCTTCAACTATCTTTTACTGTGAATATGGTTGATATTTATTCAATTAATTTAATTTAGCATATTTTTTTTTTATTTCAAAAAGATATCGATTCGGCTTGGGTTTTTTTTTTTGCATTACCCAGGGCTGTAAATGAATCAATCATTTCGAAATTGATTCACGATTCAATCTCAACCTGATTTAAAAAAAAGATTTAATTCAATTTAGCTTTAAATCATCATGATTTAAATTTGATTCAATCATTGAAAATTGCTTTAAGGAGATTTAAAAATCATTTTGGACCAATCAGATTGTATACTTCTTTTTTGTTAAATCTTAAAGATTTAAGTCTTGAAAATTTATATTATTTGATTTAAGTCTTGAAGATTTATATTATTTGATTAAAATCATTGATCTGCAAGATTTAAATCTTGAAGGTTTAAACCATTTGATTTAAATGAAAATATTGCCGATACCCAAACTATGCTCAAACCTGATCCTCTTTTATTCAAAAAAGGTCAGTTAAACCAATTTTAGCTCATATAAATAATTCGCAAACACGCCTTTCCATCAGCATACGACACGCACTCGCAAGTCTTTATAAATAGTGTTAAAAAAATTAGGAAAAAAAATTTCCGCCTGATTTTCGTTTTAAATTTTGTTTTAACAAGTCAACTTAAAATAAGTATGTTCGAAAAACTGATGTATGAATAACATCATTCGATTTTCATCCCATTAGCTTCAAATTTTCAATATTTTATGCTTAACTTAACAAAATATTACCAGCGGTTTTTTAAAAATTCTTGAAAATCCGGAAAAATCTTTATTTATTTTTTATGTTTTAAATGTTGAATGGAAAAATTGGACAAAAATGGTTACGAAAATTTTTTTAGTTTGATCAGATTCAAAATCATTACCAAAGCTCCATAATGAAATTTCAAAAATAAATGGCGGTCAATACTCATTTTTCGAACTATTAGCTTCAAAACATTTCAAAATATGGAGTACGTGAGTTTCAAATTTTGGAAAATCGGCCCCAAAGTCTTAAAGCGGATGGAAAACGAATATGAACTCTTGATTTTCTCAACAGCTTCAAACTATTTTCCTCTACTACAAAATATTTTAAACAAGATTTTCAAATTTGCGATAAACTGGAAAATGGTTAGAAACCTTTTGATTGTTTTTCATGTCCATGTCAGAACCAATTTTCCGACTTTGTAGGGTGATGAAAATATGCTTGGAGCTGATCTTATAAAGAACAAAAAGTCGCTTACATCAGTTTTCGATCTTTTTCCCGTCTGCTTCATAGTTGGTCTCGTATAAGGATAGAGTTTTTTAACCAACTTTACCTTTTTTTAGGAGTATCTATTTTTTGACAAACGTTTTTTAACAATGGTGTAACTATAAAGCGCTTCTCCTACCTGATTCTTATGTCATTTAGAATAGGTTTTAATAATAAATTAAATTTGGAAAAAATTCATTTTATCATTGACCAATGAATGAGATTTTGAGAATGTGAACCATTTGACCATTGATTCTTCAATACAAAATATTTAAAAATTAAACAAATTGATGCATATCTGAATTTCCTGTTATAAACCAAGATTTGGCAAATCTTTTCAAATCTGTTGTTCTATTCAAAAATATAAACCTTTTTAATGCCTACATAAAAGTTGCAATTCACAGACACTTCAACCTGTATTAACACTTCACATACATTGCCATTAAATTAAAATGATTACCCCAAAGACCTGTCTTGGTTGAACTACTTTCAATGGTTTTATCTATGCTTTATCTAGTTACCACTTTCGGTACCAATTTCTCACACCTTAAAAACGAAACGCAAAGCACACGCTGAGTCAACAAAGAGCAACCAAAGAATTAGCCAATCTAGTGCACGCACACACACACACACACGAATAGCTTTTTACACTTCCACCTCATTTTGCCGGAGAGTCCGGGTGTATGTGACCTTCAAGACCATAATCTAATAAATTGTATAGGCCATATATAAAAACTATATAAAGACACTACACCATACTGAGTGTTTTATTGTGCATACACAATAAAGCCGCAAAATGTGGATCAGGCTAAAGCTTTATCTAACTGTGTGTGTCTAAGCAAATATCACACACACACACACACCCTCTAAAAACATCTCGGAAGAGATAAGATTAAATAAAATATTATGTACCAGATATCCTCTTAAAAAATGTTAAAGTCATTTCCAAACAATTTGTGATCCTAAACCAAACTTTTATAAATTTTTCAAGAATTTTAAATCTGTATATTTACTTGTATATAATTTTTGGCGCACAGCTTAAAATATTTTTAAGAACGTATGCGTGCTGGCTGGCTGGGTATTTTATGGTAAAGGTGTGACATTTTTTTATGACTTTGTCACTGAGGCTCGTCATACATACGTATACGTACGCAGGTAATTTATATGGTGGAAGTTCTTCTTGCATTTGTAAATGTAATTGAAAGTTTGATTTTGATGGGGTTTTGTTTGATAACATTAATGATAGATTAGTTGTCGGCATATATCAAATACATCAATTTCCACACGCACTCTCCTAATCCCAGTTGAGGTCTATATCAATATACACGTTTGTATAGGGCTGGAGCTTTGTGGCAGTTTGTAGATTTGTTGAGAATTCAAGTTTCTAGGGGTAGGCTTTTCCGATAAGCTTTAATGGCTGTTCGTTTGCTCATCGAGTGCGTGCAATAATATTGAACGGTTTGGAAAGGCCTTAAGTTGATTGTGCTCTCTGATAGTTTATTGATACTGGCCGAAGAAGCGACTGCACTGAGCGACAAATTTGTTATAAAAGTGGGAAATGTATATTAAAGTACTAATTTTAGAAATCTGTTTATCTTTTTATAATTTTTGAAAAGCATCCCATCTGAGATTTTGTCCCTATCTCGTGGTTTTTTGATACACGTATAAGTTTTGGATCACTGGCTTTCACTTAGTAACCTATTTAAATCACATGATTTTTATGTAAACAAGTAAATAAGATACAGAAAATCTAAACACGAAGTTTGGATTTAGTTCTAAGTGTTGGTTTTTAATGTAAAAATATTATAGTTTTTTCAAGAAAATCTAATTTTTTCAAGTTTAAATTCTTCTTAAAAATGTCAACGAATTTAGAAGAACTTGAGAATTTAAGTAGAATTTTTTAATAGACCTCTAATTTTCAACATTCATAAAAACAATTTTTTTTACCATTTTTGATGTTAAACATCCTTAAATTCGGTACGGAATATTTTTAAGTAGGGGTGAAATTCGATTTCAAAATAACGCATAACGCGTAACAAATAACGCTTACAGGGACACAGCATACATTTCAAGCAATGGCCTGGTCAATCGTGGCATTTCAATTAAACTTAGTAAGTTCTGGACCACTTGACTTTTGGTCTTATGGGTGTTTTCCGACACTGTATTCCAACACTATTTGCCAACACTGTTGCCCAAAAAATTTGTTTACATTGTTTTCCAACTCTTTTTTCCGACACTGTTTTTCAAAATTGTTTTTCAACATTGCTTTTCAACACTGTTTTCACACACTATTTTCCAACACAGTTCGTGAACTTTGTCTTCCAATACTGTTTTTAACACTATTTTCCTACACTGTTATTGAACTTTGTCTTCCAATACCGTTATTAAACACTATTTTCCTACACTTTTTTTATAACACAGTTTTAAGCATAGTTTTCCAACACTGTTCTCCAACATTTTTTTTCAACATTGCTTTTTAACGCTGTTGTCCCACATTATTTTCCAACACTGTTTGAAAACTTTGCCTTCGAATACTGACTTTTACCACTATTTTTTCTTTTCGTTTTATTTATTTATTTTATTTTATTTATTTATTTCGTTTAATAGTATATATTATATGATATATACATGAAAAACAGAGAGAGAGTAGGATATATAAAACATTCAGAGAAAAGAGAAAACAGAAGAGAAAAAGAAACTCGGTCCGTAGCGGTAGAGGTACTTTAGTTAGTCTGAATGACCAGCTACGCCCTTGCTCGCAGCATATATGATCGAAAGAGTTCCTAAGATGTAGGGTAGATGTAGAGTAGATGTAGGTTAGCTATGCAAGAGCAAGATTGTGCAGGATAAGTGATCTAAGACACTCGTCAGAGATTTTCCCACACTATTTTATAACACTCTTTTTAGCATTGTTCCCAACATTGTTTCCAACATAGTTTTCCAAAATTTTATTTAGAGTTGAAAAACTCTGTTTTCCTACACTATTTTCCAACGATTTTTTTAAACTTTGTTTTCCAAAACTGTTTTTTGAAGCAATTTTCCCACACTATTTTATAACACTGTTTTTAACTTGGTTTTATAACACTGTTTTCCACCTTTCTTCTTTAACCGAACTACTAGGAATGGACCTAGGAATGGGTTGATTCAGTGCTCTACAGATATTTTAATCCACAGATTTGGTTTGTTTGAAAAAATCATGTTTTTTTACGTTTTCGAACTTTTATTTTTGAAATTGAACTCCTTTAAAACACATACTAATTACAGAAAATCGAACGATGCAATAGCAACTCGAAAACGATACATATCAATTGGATTTCAAGCCATAAGATCATCCGCTAAAACGAAGTGTTGGATGTCTAATAAAAATAGAGTGCCAATAAAATTAACAGAACCAAACCGTTTTCTTACAAGATTCGGAATTGTATACTTGAAAGAATACCAAGTTTTAACCATACTCATTTCGAGACGCATCGGTAGCTGCGGCATGAATTCCTGATCTAAATTGCTTAATATTTGACTCACGAATATTCCCATAACAAGGAATAAATTGTCATTACTAATCATTTTTTCACCTTTGTACACTCATAAAACACTCATTTCGAGGTAATCAAGTGTAACCACTTAACTATAACTTATCAATTAATATATATATATATATATACTTCTATCTCTCAGTGTAATAATTCACAAACTGGTGTGCCAACTTCAATGTAGATTGTACCCTTTTTCCTGTTCAATGGTTTATGACTTTTGCTTGCCGACAAAGCAAATTGTGCAAACAAATAGGCCCAGAGACGGTAGATTTAAAAATTGTTATAGCCTTAAACGATTAAATATTATTGGAGCAAAAGTGGAAAAGAAGTGCGACAATGTGGTATGGTTTAGATTTTATCAACAGCTGTGGTTAAATATCCGAAGCTGTGAGAGATGACAGCAATTATGTGTTCATATTCCCCAAGGCCAAATCATGCTGGGCCAAGGTTTGTGGTTAGTTACGGTGGTTGGTTGACCACCTAACGAGAGTGTTAAACTGTAGCATGATTTCCTGGCCTGCTGAGCACTAATTTGTCAGCCACCATGGATGACTCTCTCTTGCTCTCTGTTTATGTGACAAATCTGTTGGGAAACATTTATTACCTGACTTGTCTCGTGCTGCTGCTCTATTTAAATTCATGGCACAAAAAATTAAAGCTAGACGCGTGAAAGTTTCCGACAACTTCCCTCCCTCAAACCAACAAGAGCAATTTCCTCTATTACACCCCAGAGACTTTTGGCCTTTTCAACAAGATTTTTGTTTTGACTTTAACTTTAAGCCAGAGCGAAAAATATATTTTTGCACTGCTTTTTCTCGACTTTCCTTTTGGCCTTTTTGGGCATCATAAATGTATCTGTGTGTGGCTTTTGTCTCTCACCACCCAAGCGACAATATAACAATAACATTTATTTGGCATTTTGCTGCTGTTTTAGCTGCTGTTATATCGTAAATATTAGCTCAAATTACATCATAAAATCATTTGATTCGATTTGACGTTTATTTTTTCTCGTTTCCTGCTTAGAGAGCCTAGAAAATTTACTACAAGTATCTCAAAGGGGTTGAGAGAGTTTGCACAGTTTGTTGTAAATCTTTGTGTAATTCAGGGGTTGTATACGAAGACAAAGATGTGAGCCAATGGATTGGCCTTATAAATAAAGGTAAGTTTTGGGAATTGTTAAATAATTTACTATGCGAGGGCATGTAATTAGGCAAAGGTTTAGGAAGTTTATCTTGAAATTAAAAATACTTTTTAAAAAGAGTTTTTTATTTGATTATAATCTATTAAAATTTTCTAAGTACCCTAAGATATACACTCGGTTATATAGCTGTATGGCTATTTCAAGGACCTCCAATAGAATAAGAAACTTTGGCAAATTCGTGCATTGAGATTAAAGACTAATTTTTGTATAGTGTATTATTTTCGAGACTATTCTAAAACGGTTTTTAAGTTTTTTAACATTTTGGTTATTTACGAATTTTATCTATGCACTTTGGCATGAAGTTCAATATAGGTATTCCCCGTAACTTAAAATATTTGTTTATAACTGATTCAGAAATGGGTCAAACGTGACTTTACAATCGTTTTAAGGACATTTCAGACTGGTTATGAAAAATTCAGAACCGGTTAGAAACAGGAATGGGTCCAGTATCCCAAAATTTGCAAAACAAAGGCGGTTTTTTTAAGCTAGCAAAACCGCGATTATTTACGAAGAATATACAGTTGTCAGTTATTTGAACAAACACTCAGAAAAAAGAACTGTCAGAATTCAAGTACGGTCGGGATGGAATTTATACCGTTTTGTACCTAAAATTTTAAGTATTTTATGATTTTTGGAGTACTTTAATTAAATACGAAACATTTTTAAGTCCTAAAATGATCGTTAATGGTATTAAAATAAGAAGAACTATTTTTGAATCGAGAACTTTTGCTTCTTACAGTGAACCTAAGAAGTCTTAAAACCAAGGTTATAAAAATCCAAATTTTTGGAAGCGGTTCGTGAGAAATCTTTGAGTTCCGTTCGCGGACCGATTCCTGGAACCCCTGAACCCCAGGTTTTGCTTAGAACCTTGATTCACTTGGGCAGAAAAAAAGGCAAAGAAATGACGCTACGCTCATTCAGATTATGACGCTTCATTTTTTTGAGTAGATTTTTGGGACAACCATCATATTCGTGTTTTTGAAATAGGCCTAAGAATTCCGGGATTTGAAAATCCTTACTTAAATCAACCCTTTCTTAATTGGTTAGAGAAAATTGAAAATCATCCTACTTTTGACATCTGCTGGGATATCTTCGATTTCTTTTTTGTTTAGGCATTTATCTCTACTGGATCTAAGATAAGAAAAAACAATCTTTAGTATTGAAAATGCTTGAACAACTGATACCCGGAACAGGTTTAACCTTTCCAAAGTTTAAAAACATTAGTCAATGTATGTTTGTCCTCTTGGACAATTTTCGAAGAAATCTTTAACATCATTGACCGACTTTTTATTTGATATATTTTCATTGCTTTCTATTGCTCTCGTAAACCTTATTTTTAAATACTTTTTTTTTAAATTCTTTTGTTTGAAAAATTACTTAATATTATGAACCGAACCTTCTTTTTTAATAAGTGGTCCAGTTCGACAGGTTCAGGCACTTCGAAAAGCACGAACCGAACCGGTATACAGCCTTGCTTAAAACTGTGTCCTTAGTTCAAATACAAAATTTCTTGGATTGAGTAAGAAATAGGCTTACAATGTCTTGGTTTTATCATATTGAATATGAAGTGATGGTAGATTGTTGACCTATATTTAAAGCTTCTTAGTATATAATATTTTGTATTTTATTTATGTATGCGAATTCTTGTATTAAGAGATAATTGGAATTCATTAAAGACTATTTCGAACTAAAATTATGATAAAATAGATCTCAAAATAGTTCTAAACGTACTTAAGACATCCCGAAACGGCCCAATATCAAGTATTTCGGGTTTGAAAAAAATCTTTAGGGGACTTATTTTAAAGAAAAATCTAAGTAAATATATGGAATTATATTTTTTAGATTTTTTAAATGGAAAAGAAAACTACTCTTTGAGTCCCGGCTTACATATTGAGCAACCAGCACTGAAACTAGAAACCTAACTTATGCAAGTTTTCAATGTATCGGTGGAAACTAGCTTGAAATTCAACTAAAGCTTACATAGCAATACAACATATGGGGAAATCCATAAAAAAACCCCCCCATCAACTCACACACATGCAAACAACAAAGGAAAAAATTCAAAATGGCGCACATCAGTGTCAAATATGCGACATGCAAACACTTTATATGCCATGCATATGCAAAAGTCATCTCTCCCCCCCTCTGTATCCGGAGAACCCAACCGCTAGCTAGCACGCAGCATTATAAATGCCAAAGAAAAATATTATCAGATCGCGTGCAACAAACGAATGCCGCTGCTGCCTTGTACGTGCCCCGGCCAAATGTGGCTTGCAAGATGGAGTTGGAGTTGAAAGAGGGAATGACAAACACGCCATTGGCAGCGGATGGGGCCGGTTCGGAATTTTATGGCTCAGAGCGAGAGCGCGTGAGAGAGGAGTGGCGCATTCAGTAAAATGGCAGCCATCGCAACACAAATTTTAACTGGTAAAAGGCTGCAGGCTTTTGGCCTGAATGAGGCACAGCCATTAAAGTCATAAATAGTCGGGCTGCGGGCTGCGACTGCGAGTGTGTTGTTTTGGCCAGCAAAAATTATTTTCAAATTTACGTTAATTATTTTGAATGCGGCGCGCGGGCATGCAATAAAATTTATATACGATATATGATATGGGCTCATTTATGAGCCAACAACACATGCAATCCAACAAAACAAAAAAAAAAAAAAAAAAACGAACCAAAAGAAATTAGACAAAGAAAGCTACGAAATGTAGATTATATGGATATTAAAGAACACTCCTACCGCTTGCGTCCAGCAATTCAGTTAGGTCCTCTAAATTGGGTGTGCTGCATAGCTCTGCGAATGGTTGATTTATGGGAGGGGATAAGTATAAGAATTAGAATTATTTGAATAAATTGAAATTTTAAAATGGTTTTGTGTTGGCCTACAAATATTTATTAATATTTTGTTTTAAAATTGTTTAAAAATATTTTAAGTAAATAAGTTCTAAGACTTACAGAATGAATATAGAATATTTATTAAGATTAAAGTATTTTAACAAAATTCGCGAAAGAAAGAAAACGAAATTTAACTTCGATAGAATGAAATATTTTAATAAAGGAATGACATTGCGTTTTCATTCAGAAATATTCAATTAATAAATATTTTACTTTTATTATTCCTAAGGAAATGGAAACATGTATCTATATCAAATCAATAAGTCCACTCACCACTTGTTTGATATTCAATTTTACTAAAATTGTATTGTATATTTTATAACAAAACTGATAAGTTTGATAGCAATTAGAAGAAAATCAAAAATCAAAATCGGTTCAGAAGGACTGGCGCAATCATGGCTTCCATGTCAAAAAAACGTGATTTAGAGAAAAACTTTTGAGCAAACATATTAGCAAAACATTGCTCCACTAAACTGGCTTTATCTGCTAAACTATTTCCAATTTTTGAAAGTGGTTTGAAGAAGCTGAAAGGGGAATGTCCAAGCTATAATAATAATGCACAACAAATATATCGAAAAACAAATTTTCAAAGGTAAAAGACCTCCTAAAAATAAAAATTGGAATTTAACAAATTATTTTTGACACAGCTGTATGATATAGTAGAAAGATATATTTATGGTTGTATTTATTTACAATTATATGACATAAATATATCGTTTGAATTGAATAAAGCAATAGCAACCACACAGACAAGATGGAATCTGATGAGAGATAACTCCAACCTTGCTTTCGAACAAGCTCCTGTGTGTGATAATTTGCAATCTTCTAATTTGAGGCCTTAACTCAACCACGCTAATAGTTTCCCTTCACATTTTTTAAAAAATGATAAATGCACAGAAAAAAAGCTCACGAGGTTTAATATTATATTTTTATATTTTTGAGCCAAAATGCATTTCATTTGTAAAATAAGTACCTATTTAAATGATTTGTTTGCATATAAATTACTCTTAGTCTCCTAGTACCACTTTGATATCAAAAGATTGCAAGTCTAAGTTCTCATTTATATTTTAAATTATATTATTAATTCTGCACAGTTCAAAATTTTGTACTTAAATCAAAAAATTTGGTTTTTGGAACTTGTTGAGTAACTTTTTGTACAAAATATAGTTGATTCAAGGATTATGGATGGAACAACCTCAGCCGAAGCTAGAAATAGGAATGTGGGACTAGGCACCAAATAAAAACTGTATCAGTCCGTTAGCAAACAAGTATGGAGATCGTCCTACTTTGAAGAAATAGAAAATTTCTTTATCAAGAAAATGTTAAGGCTCGAATTAGTGCATGCAACTGTAAACAGGAATAACCTCTACAGACATTTTCCGCAACGATATAACACATGAACGCTGTTCGAGTATGAAACGAATAGGCTACCAAACCGATTCTAAAAAAAGGATATGATATGCGAATCATCTTAATAATTTTAGTCCATATTTTAACTTCATGTTGATTTGTTTGGAATGACAGAATAAGGCCTAAGAACTTGCTACAAATTCAAGTCTACCAAACTAAGTGAGGCAAATGTATCAGTAGTCCAAATAGGTTCTATATTCTTTGACCAATCGCACAAATGGGACGTGATAAGCTTAAACATGTTTGTGAATCAATTTAAATAAAGGTAATTAGTATTATGTTTTACGATTTAAGACTATGCATTGAATTCATAATACAAATGCTTGCTCCGAATTTTAAACAGAACCGAATGTTTCAATCCAGCAAGAAAAATCTGAATATTTTGGCATAATCACGAAAATTCCCATCTTATCTTAACGCTCTACAAATTTCCTATCACAAAATCAAAATGCTGTAGTTGGGGCAGCAATCCATATCAATTAAGTTTCCACTTCCTCATTTCATAAGCCTGACACAACACATTATTGATAATTTGCGCTTCATAAAAATATTAAACAAAATAATATGCAATAAATTTTGTGTGGTGTGAACTATAAATTTTCTAGGTAGAAGAAATAAAAAATTTTCATTGCTTGCATTGCTTGCTGCTGCTGCTGCTTCTGCTGCTGCTGGTCCCTTATCTTAGTGGGTTAAACACTTGCGGGTCAACGTGCAACAATATTTGAATAATCTTTGTGAGTCAAAAGTAAACGCGGCTGCAACTCGAATGGGAATTCTTTTAACTATTGGCCATAAAACGAAAAGCATTTAATTTAGTTTTTTATAATTATTGCTACTTTATTGTATTGTTAAGCGATTAAGCGGCGAATATTGCGACCACAATTCATATATAACGGGAGAGGGTGCCATAACTGCAAATCTTTTTTTTTATTACGATGATGGGGAAATCATATCATAAAAGGAATCACCACCCAAGTATAAACACGGAATCACAATATTTTATATTTTCTTATAAACGTGTCTGCCTTAAGGCCTGACACGTTTCACTCAGTCAGTCAGTCAGTCAATCATTTGACTTATGCCTGAGATATGAACAGGTGGGTGTCCCGTCCATCATCCAAATTAAATATTTGCCATGCGTACAACGCGACGTATGAGCAATTTTGTTGTGTTAAATATATTTTTTGGTTTGATTGACAATTGGATTTTGATGTCGCTTGGGTAAGTTGGCCAAAGGCTTATAGGCCCGTTCGATTATATATTTTGTTTATGACTGTACAGGAAATGCTGTGAGTGGACATTTTGGTGTTTTTTTTTTTTGGATGAGCTGATAAGCAAACTTGAGGCAGGGCAAAAAAAAAATAAAATTGGAAATACCCAAGTTGTTAGAGATTGTTGCATTTCAGTTATTACCAATATCAATGCCACACACACACACACACGCAAACATTGTTTTTTTCTGTTCTCTGTTTAGTTAACTAAGTCCAAAGTAAATGACACAATGGTAACAAGTCTGTGACATAGCCCCAGAATGTGGTTCTATGCTAATCCAGGCATGTCAATCATACCCCTGAAACTCGAGGCTAATCAACTGCGACTTCATTTTTGACACATGGAAACTGGAAATGGGAAAGGGGCGCTCTCTGTCGTCAGCAAATATTGATATGACTGATAACAATCGACATAGACTACGACTGCACCTAGTGGCCATTTTTAATACCTTATCATATATGTGTGTAAGGGACCACACGAACCCAACCCCAAAATTGTAACCCATCAATATCTGAGTTGATTTTCGTTCACCCCCGCCAGACATTGGGGCAACAATTTCAGTTGGAGTAAGAGAGGGGGCATTGTAAAAATCTATGCTAGGCCATATATAGTTTTTCTTTTTGTTTCGTTTTTTTTTTTTTTTATTTATGTTCGTCGATATAAATTTTGTGCATATTGACATATTAAATCTCAATGTGTCAGGTGGCATTAGGTTTTTATGCCCCATTCCATAGCACAATAAAAATAAAACAGACAATCACTATAAAGAATTTATCAATACAGATAAAGGAAGATTTGAATAATTTTAGTTTCGAAATACAAATTAGAAGATTAGAAGATATTAATGCAATTGGTCATTCAAACTGACTTTTCCCCTAGAATATATACTCCATAAAAAATATCAACAGGTCTCGACTTTATTTTTTAATAATTAATTTCATTCAAAACATTTAAATGTTAACTAATTTAAATTGATATTATCACAGACGGTATAGAATAACAAGAAAGTAAAAAATAAAACAAAAAAGAGCAGAAGATGTGGATATCCTAACCTTCTCAGCTGACCCACATGATTTGTGTAAGAAAATTATAACTTCATTCAACAAAAATATGGAAAGAAAAGAAGAAAATTGCAGGTGTAAAAGCACATGGAGAATATATTCTTTGTGAAACATATAATAGGGTTATGCTTCCTTCTGAAAGCTAATACACATATTCTAATAAAAAATAAAAATATCAAGAAAAAAACCTAAATGATTTGTTATTACATATTCTTTGTAAAAAATATGGTGGAGTTGTGCTTCCTTCTGAAAGCTAATAACATATTCTAATAAAAATAAAAATACAAAAAAAACCTAAATGTTTGTTTTATATTCTTGTAAAATATTGAGTTACTTCCCTGAAGCTAATACACATATTCTAATAAAAATATAGAAAAACCTTTTTGTATTACTATTCTTTGTAAATATGGGGAGTGGCTCCTTCTGAGCACACTTCTATAAATAAATATCGTTTACCGAGGCCCCGCCACATCAGAAAAAACTATGTTTTTATTACATATTCTTTGTAAATATTATTGCTTCCTTCTAAGCTAATACACATATTCTAATAAAAAATAAAAATATCAGAAAAAAACCTAAATGATTTGTTATAATATTCTTTGTAAAAATATGTGGAGTTGTGCTTCCTTCTGAAAGCTAATACACATATTCTAATAAAAATAAAAATATCAAGAAAAAACCTAAATGATTTGTTATTACATATTCTTTGTAAAAATATGGTGGAGTTATGCTTCCTTCTGAAAGCTAATACACATATTCTAATAAAAAATAAAAATATCAAGAAAAAAACCTAAATGATTTGTTATTACATATTCTTTGTAAAAAATATGGTGGAGTTGTGCTTCCTTCTGAAAGCTAATACACATATTCTAATAAAAAATAAAAATATCAAGAAAAAAACCTAAATGATTTGTTATTACATATTCTTTGTAAAAAATATGGTGGAGTTGTGCTTCCTTCTGAAAGCTAATACACATATTCTAATAAAAAAATATAAATATCAAAAAAAAAAACCAAATGATTTGTTGTTTGTATTTCGAAACAAAAATTAAACAAATTATTTTTATAATAAAAACAAGAAAAGACAACTTCTTTCTGGGGCTGCCAACAACCGAAGCCTATTTAAAGGTACCAGTTGGGGCAGTACGAAATTTCAATTTGCGCCGCCTACTTGAGTTAACAAAAATATATATATTTTTTTACAATCACAAAGCAGTCCAAGCTGGGCAATAATACGAGTTGAGAATCAATTTCATTACCAAAATGAAAAAGCACTAACCTGGCCTATAGACTGTTCTTGTGAGAACAATATATATAATATATAGATATGGAGGAATTACACATAAGATTTAATTTTTCAAGGAATTTATACAACTTCAATTAAAATTTTTTCTTGTCAAAGTGGAGTTGGCCAGCATGCCAATTAAGCAGGATGTTAATGAACTCTAAAAAATTATTATCATAACTTTTTGGTAAGTATTTTCTACGCTGACTCTTTGCAGTTATATGAAATGACCTCAGGAAGCCAAAATTTGACTGTGTGGCCCTTGAAATAGCTATACAGACAACCTGCTGAAGATTATGCCTTGTTGTTATTATTGAATGCCTTGCCCACCCTGTAATACCGGGGGATAAGAGGATATGACTTATTTTTTTTTTAGAAAATTTACAGATAGATGATCACGGGTGAAATTTATTTTTCAATCGAGGATCTACATGACATCATAGATGATAAAATGATCGAAAATTGGGTCGGACTGATATCCTACATGAATAAAAACTCTTATTATATAAAAAATATATTTGGAGACACTTTAGTATACAAAAATTTAAAATTGAAATAATATCAATAGTACTACTGAACGGTCTGAAATCAAGGGAAGATCAGAAAAATCGGGCCTAGTGCGGGATGAGGCACTTTCGTAACAACATTTCGATTGTGATATGAGCATTTCCTGTGTAACGTAAAGATCAGTGCTGGCGATCTAAATAATATAGCCTTCTTTTTACAGTATAATCAACAAAACTGAAAAGGGGAGTATTAACGGAATTTAAAAAGATTTTTGTAAGCTTATAGAGTCAGTCGTTCGTCCAAAATCGTTGATTACATTTGCTCGTACGTTTCGCTACGTTCGTTACATTTTTTTCTACTACTATAAAACGACGCAATATTGCTAGGGTGAGGAACTAACTGACTACACTGCTAAACTTAAGAGCCCCTCCTTTTTATTTTAAAAGTTATGGCGATAGGCAGGGGATTGTAAATGTGGCTAGGGTGAAAATGCTACGATTTGGCGAAATACTGGTTCTTTAAATAGAGTACCTAATGCACACCTTTAGGCCGTACCGTAGTGCCTCACAAAATCTACTTGAAGTGTCTTCACAGTCGCGCATTTCAATGTATTGGCATTTGTTAAATTCTTTAGATTGCCCGTGCAGAATTTATCAATAGCAGGTATGCCAACAGTGGCATACATAACAGCCGTTCAACAAAGGGAAATAACCAAAAAATTCAAATACTTTTTAAATATTTTTTATTTTCATAATACAAATTCTCGAAACCTTTGCTTGACTCCGAATCGCTACTTGACATTTTATTCATAATTCGTTCTGGCTTACCAGTGAGTGACCACAGTATTATGTATTATGATACAACGTGCAAAATATCTTGAATGGCGATACATTCAAATTATGTATTTTTCTCGCTATATTAAAAAAACCCAATTTTTTTTACAAACGTTACCCAATTTAAATTGTCAAGCCAAAAGAGTTTTTAAATGAGTTTTAACAGTAGAGGTTACAAAATTGGTTAAATTAAAAGTTGGTATAGGTAGGAAGTACCACAGCTCAGTATAAAGCTTTAAAGCATTTGAAAATTAAAGTTTTTTAAGCAGCAAAATTTTTACCAAAAGCAGTAACTGAATATTAACATTACATTATTTTTCTAACCTACTTGACATTTCAAACATTTTAAAATTTTACTCGAATTTTTCAATAATTTTATCTAAAATTCTGTTTCCCGAACCCCTTTCCTGTTCTTGCTTTTTTTTAATAATGATTGCAAAGATTTGGCCATAAATGTCGCTATTTAGTTTTTATTGGAAGTAATACTAATTTTTATTGGTTTATGGCTATATATTGTTTTAATCAATATGCCAGCGAGGCGGCGTTGCCCTAGCTTATCATCACATACATTCTGATAACAGAAAAATATTTTCTACCCACATTTTGATATCAACAAAAAAAAACCTTACACACATTATTATTGGAGCAACAACACATAGAAAAATAAAATAGAACCAGAACTCTAGAGGACCTATTGACAGGCGGGCGTTTATTTGATTCCAACCACTAATCTAATCGCATTGAAACAAAAGTACAAGAAGAGAAAAGAGAAGTGTCGACTTTTTTATTGCCACACCCCATTGAAGTGGGGGGCTCTACGTACACTATGTACACTATATACTGACGTGCCCAAATTGGTTGTGGGGGGAGAAAGAAATTCCAAAAATTTTGCAAAAATCGTTTTTATTTCTTTAAATAATAAATTAACTAAGGATTAACTAACAACAATAGCAATAAACGTTAATTGCATTCGTACAGATTTTATGGGCTTAATGGATATCGTCGATATCGTCAATATCGTTGTCGTCTTGACATGAGCGAGCTCTTTAGCCTGGGTGGGTCATAAATTGTAAGCGACGGCGGCGTCGATGAAGTGTGTCTCTGTGTGTGTGTGTGCCTGAGTGTTTATTTATGTATATATGCATTGGCATTTGCATTACTGTTAAATGTTTAACGGAGAGAAGCAGTTAAACAAATAAAACAACATAATAAAAGTAGACGAAAACTGCCAAGCAATGAAAAAGTGCGCCAAGATGGGAAAGAATTGATCGAGCAATTACACATAATTGTAATTAAATTGCCATTATCAACTATTCAACAAATTCAAATAAATTCTTTTTACTTCTCTGAACGCTAATTGATGTGAGAGTGCTTAGACTTTACTTTAGATCTTCTTTCTTCTGACTACTAAAGGGTGCTTTTTTAGAGATTCTCTTTAAACCAAGATAAGTTAGTCAGAGCTGGTTCGACATTTTATCTTGAATACACTAAAGTCGGAATAACGCTTTTATATTGTTCAAATTTATTTCGAAAATTGTTTTTCAATTCGGAAATGTTTTTATCCAAGGCTGCAAACCATAAACTCTAAGGATCATTGGGTTCGGTTTGAACAGGCTTTGGAACCTTGGTTCATAACTAATTCCCATGTGTTCTACAAATCGCTTTCGACCCCAAAACGACCCTATTCCCATACGATTTGAATCGTTTTAGGGGTCGAAAGCAATTTGCAGAACACATAGGATTGAAACGCTTAAAATTTATTCCAGTTTCTTTTGAAGAATCTTTAATATAATGGACTTTAATTACCTATTGTATCGTATCGCTCGAGTCCAAAAAAAAATTTGTAGATATTTCGTTCCGAATTTTAGAGAAAAAAAAAATTTTGGCTCGAAACCAGAATTAACCCTAGAAAATATGTAACTCCAAATAACAGACCAAAATTTTAAGTTTTTAGCTTAAATTATTTCTGAGCTATGGCTTTGAACCAGTTTTGAACCGGTTCAATCTGGTTCGGAACCGGTTTTGAAACAAAAAAATTTCTTAACAAACTACACATAAATTTGTATACTCTTTGCTTAAATAATTTTTGAGATATGGCTCTGAACACTTTTTTAAATTGGTTTAATCTGATTCGAAACCGATCATAAAATAGTAAAAAGTTTTACTCTGTCTTCCAATAGTGTACAGCTAAAAAAAAACAATTGAAGCCAACGTTTTTGATTATGTATTTTGAAAAATATTTTGGAAAACTCGAAAATTAAATTCAAAAAATTATTTGTGGATACGTTTTTAGGAAATAATTTATTTTAGTTCTTTTCGGTAGGTAAGCCATATCTCGAGTTAGCATCTTTAAAAGGAGTCAAGCTAGGAAAAAATTGAAAGGGTATGAAATTTCTAATAATCGCGTATCAGATAATTTTCCAATCGGCTTATTAGTTTAAATGCTTCAAGCTAAATTATTTTAAAAACTCGATTTTTTCAAAAATGTGCTAAATTGTTTTTTAAAGTTCCGTATTAAATTGAAAGGTTTGTTGTACTAACGAAATGCACTTTTACGAAGAAAATAAGGTATTGGTAAAGAAAATCTATGAACAAATAGAGGAGTTGTGAGCAATTGAATGAAATTACTACTCTCCGAAAAAAATCCATTCTAAATGTACCGCAAATAATGTTTTTGGTTCTCTATAGTAGGGTAAGTCCGTTTTTTCTTATATCATGAACGGCGGGCTTAAATTAAGAACGTTTTGATTGAGACCGGACGTTTCGCCATTTTAGAACTATCCGTTCCTGTCTTTGGAATGAAAAAAAAATGTATTACTGACTTTTCTAATAGTAAAATTTCATTTAAATTTATTTTATGATTTATCGTTTTTAGCGACGGTAAAACAGTTCACTACCATTTAAATCTTTAAAAATCCACACATTCGCATGATTCTATTTTTGTTGGAAAGGTTTTGATGTGTAGAACTGGAGATTTACATTTATATTTCAGTACTTTGTTTTAAGCACAGTTAAAAAATATTTAGTTTGAAAATATTTGATCTCAAAAAGACACCCTTTTCTTTGTATTTTTCATTAGAAAACTCATACATAGCTTTGGAGTTTGATCAACCCATTGGATTTTTATAGTTAAATTGATTTACGATATTAAATTAGTCAACAAAATCAATAACAAGTTGGAGTTAAGACCCCGACCCGACGGCTCCTGCTGCTGAGAGCAGAGGGCACACACATAAATCAAGGCGGCGGCAGCGGCATGCCAGAGAGCAACGCCTCAAACTTGGGACACAACCAATCGTAAAATGAAACACAAACATTTGATTTTTATGGCCACTATTGAACCTGGTCTCAGCAGTTGCAGGCAAATTGCTTATGGTTATGGTATAAAATTATGTTTTTTTTTTTTTTTTGGCTGAGAAGCGCGAACAGCACGAGCTTGAAAAAAAGACACAATGCTTGGGAATTGTATGTTTGAATGACCCAAGGGGAATCAATCATCTGATGAAACGGATGCGGGAGAAACCCGGTGAGTCGAGTAAATCAGACAAAATACAAGGTCAAATATATGCAGAGAGAAATCTGAATTTTAAAAACCTTACAAGGTGTGTCACACTTTTTTCCACAAATTCCCAAATCAGTCTGAATTTCAACACTCTTAAAATAAAGAGCTTGAACCAAAGTAAATTTAATCAAAATCGAATAAATGTATCATATCGTTCTTTTGCTTTTTATTTTGGCGAAGAAATGAGGTTTGGAATAAAAATTAGTAAAGATCAGTGAGTCAAAAAAATCAAAAAAATTTTAGTAGCAAAAACTTTTTTGTTTTTCTAAAACTCAACAATTGTAAATAATATATGTTTTTAACATTTTTTTGCTAAAATTGATTACAGTCGGGTAACTGCATCGTATAGCTGCCAAAGGACCGATCGGTCAGAAAATAGGTTTTAGTAGGAAAAACTTTTTTTATTTTTAATGATAGCGTTCCTAAAATTACCAATTATAAATACTTTACGCTTTCAAAAATTTCTGCATAACTTGTTTAAAATCGGATGAATATATCAAACAGCTGCCAGAGAACCATTCGGTCGGAAAATGGGTCTGAGCGAGAAACCTTTTTGATTTTGATGGTAGCGCGGTGGAGCAAGTTTTTTAAGTGTATTAGAACTTCCGCACTGTGGAAGTTAGCTTTGGCTTTTTGGTGGTAACTAATTTTTGTTGATTAAAGTATGAATACATACGTACAAATGTAAAATTTTACGCGTACATACCGATACCAACAAGGAGCCGAAAAGCCTAAACAGAACCTTTTACCGATACAAATTTCGAAACAAAAAAGTTTCCAAAAAACGATCAACTAAGCTCCTTAGAACTATATCCCGATCCCGACAACAAATTTTCCGTCCGAACCCATATTAAGATTTAATTTGAAGGTTTGCATCCAATTCGTAAAATAATGTTCCGATCCTAAAACCGAAAGAAAACTATGAGAGCTTTTTTAATTTGGTTTTTTGTTTTGTGCTATTTATTAATTAAAAAATAAACTTAAAAAAAATATTTTGCAATTCGAGGGCTGTTCAACAAGGTTATCGGCCTGCCAATTAGGGTCTCAAAAAAGAGGTGTAGAGGTGGTAGCCATGATTCCGGGTCTCCAGGTGATCGGAAATGGAAACTTTAAATGAGGTCATTATCAGAATTGATGTAATTCTGGGCCGTACCTTAATCATATTTTTCAATATTTTTTTTTTTTAAATTGGCGGCAATTTAAAAAAAAAATCTAATTTTCAAGTTATTTTTTGTAGTTTAGTGTAAAAAAATATTTTAAAAATGTTTTTCCTCTTGATTACGATATCAAAATTAGTTCAGTAGAACAGGCGCAATCATGGCTAACAGGTCAAAAATCGGGGTTTCGAGAAAAACGCGCTTAAAGTTTAGAGCAACATAAAAAATACTCCCTTAAGCAAAAACATTGCTCTACTAAAAAGGCAATATCTGCTAGACTATTTCGAATTTTGGAAAATGGTTTGAGGGGGATGAAAGGGGAATGTCCAAGCCATAAAAATAAGGCAAAACAAAAAAATCGAAAAAAAAAATTTCAAAGGTTTCTTTCAAAGAATTTTCTTAATAATTTGATGTATATTGTCAGTTGTCAGTTTATGTACTTGACTTTAGTTTGAAAATCTTCAAGATAAATACTAATTTCAATTTAGTAAGTTTTGACTGTATTTCTTAGCTATAGTTTTGACTTTCATACAAGTATCGGATGGCTCATCTTACCTGGTTGTGGTTGGGCTGGATATGTGGGTTTCTTCATCCAATCAAAGTATTGCGGTTTTGAGGGTGAGCTCATATTATTGTTGTTGTTGTTGTTATTGGGTGTAACACTATTGTTGTTGTTGTTATTGTGGGTGGATGGACTATTATTGTTGTTATTATTTCCAGCTCCTGCCGCCGCTGCTGCACTCATATGATGTGTCAAATGATGATGTGGCGATGATGCCGAATTGGGTGCACCCGGACTCGAAATCTCACTGCCCGAAACCGTAATGGGAGGCGAGGGCAAACCCTCGGCTATATGCGGCTGCTGGGAATGTGTGGCCGATTCCGCTTTAATGCTACTGCCATTCGTCTCATTCAGTTGGGTGGCGCCCGTTGTGGGAGCCACTGAGCTGCTACTCCCAGCAGAACTGGCCGAACTGCTGGATCCATGGCTGGGCAAACCACCATTGACATGGGCATGATGATGCTGTTGCATCAACTGATGTGCCGAGGTGGGCACATTTTGCACAAAATTATCCGCTGAACTGGAGGCGGGCGAATGCCATTCACTGGCACTGGCCGCGGCGGCCGAATGGAACATATGATGGGGATTGTAGTACATTTGATGTGCCGCCGCGGCATGATGAGCGGCATGGGTGGAGTCGACATCGTTCAGAAATTGATGATTGGGTGGTGTATGATAGTTGGGTGTCCAATTCCAGGGTTGTCCGGCTGCCGCATAGGTCAAATTGGCGGCACTATGTTTTTGTGTATAGGGCAGAGAGTTGTAATAGTGTGAAACCATTTTGATGGGGGCTTTTCTATGATGATTTAGTGAGGTTAGGTACGAGTCTTTGTTGTTGCTCTGTGTTTAATTTAAGATCTCACTAGTTGGCCAATTTATTTAAGGTGTATATTTTTAAAACATTTTTTTAGTTTTTGTTTTTTTTTTTAGTTTCTATTTTAATTTTCTATATTTTGTTCAACTTGATGTGGCCTCCTCTTCTTCACTTTTTGGTTTCCACTTTTCTGATCAAAGCTTTCTCCCACGCACTCTTGCCCACCAAACTTATCGATTTACGATTTATCAGTATTTTTTTAGTATTTTTAAACACTCGCGTTTCTTAAGGTAGAATTTTAACTTCAACAGCCGTTTCAGCGTTGCGACATTTACCGCAGTCGAAGACGTACTGAAGGCCCAGTCAGTTTAACTGATAAAAATCCAAAAAAAAAAAAAAACCTCACGCACCGGCAGCAACCCTCCTCCTACCGAACAACTTCAGCTCTAGCTGGTTAGCTCTTTCGCACCCACACAAATTGTGTGTAATTTTTCTAACCCCTCATTTCCGTTGTGCATTTGAAATTCAAGATGGCTTATGTTTAAGCAACCTCTCGCTCTTTCTCTTTCTTTTAAGCTAGCCTTCTCTCTCATGTGGTTTTGTGGTGGTAACGGCAGGTAGCTCCGCCTACTACCAGGTAAGAGTTTTTGCGAGAAAACTCCTTTTACTTTATGATAGCTTCGATTTGTACTATAAGTAAGTGTAATTACAATTGCCGTTGGCTCTCGGCGTCTAATTAAGTAATTCCATTATGCAATTAGTGGTAATAAAATTCCAGTCATAACTACACTTTATGACCCTTGTGCACATATATGTGCGTATTTCATTTGGAGATCCAAGTCTTAGGGTCTTTCCAATCAATGTTTTACTGTCCAGATTTGAGAGTTTTATAGGCTTATGTATCATATAACTCTAGCACTATGTATTGTCTGAACATTTGTTTGCAAAGCAATCGACATTTATATGGGCGCTACAATATAGTTATAACGCTAATTGCCCTATAAGTGGTGTACATTAACAAGATGACATTCTGAATGAAGGTTTATTATATGTGCGGGTTAATATAATAATAATATTATATCTTTGAAATAGTTGAATTTAAGAGATATTAATTAACTTCTTAATGAATACAACATATATATTTAGAGCTCGAATTTTACATACTTTGAACCCGCATATTTTGAGCGTAATATTTGCATGTGTGTAAAATACTTGCTATGGGATGTATAAATAGGTCACACCAGGTTGTTTTATGATTATTTAATGGGTATATTCCATATCTTTTTGGACTGGATATTATAACATCCTTTTTAGATCCATTTGATATTAAAGCTGTATTTTCACTTGTCTGAGATCTCATATAAGATGGTTGAAAAATACCCCAGGTAGCTGTAAGTTGTCTGTCAAAAAAACTCATCTGAGAAACTCATGAAAGTTTTGATTGGATTTTACCCAAAAAAAATAATTTGAACTTCTCATATTGACTATTAGAGCACCTCACATAAGAATCTCATTCATATGGGAACTCAGTCAAGTGAAAATACAGCTTAAATAATATTTAATTTAAATGACTAAAGAATATAAAAATTAATGGGCCCTGTTCCGAATTTCGTGTCGATTTTCGTGTAAACGGTTCTATTTCGAATTCAAGTTGAATAAAAGTATATGCAAGTGACAATCAAATCTGTGGTTACTAGATTCCATTGTCCGTTTCTCTCGAATTGAATTCACTTGGATTTTAGCAGCCGGTTTCGACTGCTCAATCAATTCCGAGTTTTCTAATACCTGATCTAGTAACCTTAGTCTTATTTGTCACCTTCTATACAACGCTATTGAATTCGATGGCAAAATACTAACGATTACACGAAAATCGACTCGAAATTCGGAACAGTGCCGAATATTTTATTATTCCTTAAAAAAAAGGATTTTATAAAATCCATTCCAAATTGTAGACTGATAGTCATGGGCCAAAGTGGGCTATGGATTAGCTATGGGCGCGGAAAAGAAAATTAGAAATTTTCAATTCAATCCGATCCCGATTTTAAGTTTTAAGTTCAATCCCGTCCGATCTTAAACTATTTCTGGTTGCGCTGGACTACTGTTTTGCATCGAAATGTAAGTATTGAAAGTTGATTGTTATTAAAAATTAAACGAACATGTTTGAATTTATTTATGATAACTTTTAAAAATTGAATCTTACACTGAAAAATGAGTGGGTGTCGTGGGACACACCGTAAAAGCGAAGCTCTTTACGAAGACAAATCTTAATTGATATTAAAATAATTGCATAAGAATATATAATATTTACAGATCATCATTCGCTTTAATAACAGATACAATTGGTTTAAGATATCTGAAATATGTAAAAGACATAAGTTTGTGACTGAACTTATAAAAAAACACATTTTCTTGAAGGTCCCGAGCCGATTCAATATTCATTTTACGAAATGAAGTGGGAATCTTCTTTTTCGTGAGCTTTAGATCCAGAGAATAAAACGAAATGAAGAAAGTTAGTAAAACTAGTTAAAAGACTTTACTGCTGCACATGACACGAACTCTTCAGTTATGTTTTAAATCATCAAATTAAGGTAATCATTCAAAAAATGAATAAAACAATAAAATTACATATGATTATTTAATGACCATCAAACACCCACTCCTAAAACTCCTAAAAAAAAAACAAAACAAATATTTGTCTTTATAACTAATTTAAAGAATTTAAGTCATATCATCACCCAACTTTGCTTTCAACTTTTATATTATTCACTTGTTCCTTTTACCTTTTTTGGTTAAAATCGTATATATGAATATTCACAAATATAGTTTAGGGTGGCTAATGAATGTTGCTACCAAAAAATAAGTTATATATTTTTTTCTGTGTGGTTAATTGGGTATAGAATTTTTTTAAAAATTATCAGTTTCGTTTGATTTTACATTTTTGGTACTGTTAGTCTTCAAAATCATTTGAATTTTTCTCTCATTAACAACAATTTCACAAATTTCCTTACATTCAAAAGCCAAATTTACGAAATTAAAGTATCCAGTCTCTTATCTTCTGACATGGTAATTGAAAATCTAAACCTACACTCAGAAAAAAATGGCGTTCCAAAAGGCAGCACAAATTTCTTACTTTTATACCCGGGCCGTTCTCATTTTTTTCGTTCTTGACTGAGCCTAACGTTCTCAAAAGTATACCATCCGTTCTTAATCGACGAACGAACTGAGAAAATCAGTTCTTAAAATGGTTCTTGAAAAATTACCGAATTTCTTTAACACTGTGCTTAGGTACGACATATTAACTCGGTACGGTGGTGGAACTGTTTAAGATGCCTCTCATATATAAAAACGTGCAGAAGGCCGAGGTTCAAGTCCCAGCGACAGCGAAAAAAAAATTCAACATTATAGAACTTGTTTACTGCGACATTTGATTTATTTGAGAAGTGTATAAATAAATGAGAGAGTTGGGTGAGTTGGGAGAGGAGATGGAGTTGTGGAGGAGATCCGGAATAAATTTTTATTATAAAATTATAAAACAAGTAAAAATAAACTTTAAATGTGAAATATAAATTGTCTCTTTTTCTCGAACTGAAATCGAATAAACTGAAACTGAGTTCCATACTTGGGGACGAAGACTTGTATACTGTCTTCTTTCTGTAGTTGTTTTATGATTTGATGTATTTTTCAAAAAAGCAATAAGAACTGAATGTTGGAAGCGTAAATTTTCCAAAGCAATGTCATATGCGGATTTCTAAAAGAAAATACTTGATTCCCTCTGTGCAATTATATCGATCTTCAAAAATTCAGTGCGAGCGTTTACAATCTATCAAACCTCAAGCTTAAGCCTAATATTTTTTTTACTTTCTACCAAATCTATTTATATTTATTATTCATATTGTAACTATTTATAGTGCATAACAGCACTTAAAAAAATATATATTATCGGAAACTAATTTTCTTAGATCACTATTCACACATGTTCTTTATATACGAAAATAATAAAAACATATATCCAAACATCCTCATTGTGCTATAAATTCTCTCCTTTAAGGCGCGCGCCGATTGAGTAATCCTCACCCAGTTCCCTAAATTATCTAGAAAAATTATTTTCATTGATCATTTAGTACGTTTTGGTCCCATCATAAAATTTTCAATGTCGCGTCAAATAATTAGAAATGCATTCTGTTGACACAATGGAACAGCATCTACACACAGACCAAGAGAAATTGCCAGTTGTTTTGGTCTGAGCAGCAGTTGGCCTCGAAGGTACTTAAATTTCACTTATTAACGCTGACAAAACTGGTTCAAACAAAAAACCCCCTTAATACCCAAAACAAAAACAATTGTAAAACAGGACAAAAAGTTTTATGATAGCGCGAACTTGGCCTAGAGCAGCGGCTGACAAGACAAGGCGGAGCGAAGCGAGGCGAGGACACCAAATAAGGCGTATGTACGGGTGGAACGGGTCATAAAGTTCACACTACAATTAGGCAGCCGCAGCCCATATTTTTTTTTTAATTTTTTCACAAATCATCAACAATTCGAAGAAATTTTACGGCGTGGGATGGGCAAGGGTATGTCGGTTATTTTTTTGCGCCAAACAGGCACGGGCAAGTCATGCAACAGGACATAATTATGCTACCTGGAAGTCATTAGGGGCGCAAAAATATGTATGTAAATGATATTGGGCAAAAAGAAGGTGAAAGAAGGTGCTAGATCTAAATTATTTTAATTCTGATTAAGGCGGACTAAAAATTTAATTTCATTTTCTCACCTCCTCCAAATTTAAATAAAATTGTTTAAATTTCGAAAACTTTGACAAGTAACTTAAAATTTTATAAAAAATATTCTCTCATAACCTCTGGGTCATTAGTCTTTACAGATACCATCATGAAATCTTTAAGAAGCAAAATCAATCCACCATTTTCTCTGTTAAAAAAACTTTCCGTAACATTAGGATTCATTGCTTGGGAGTACCTAGGAAGTTGTACCTGGAAAAAAACGTACCTAAATCAAAATTTGGTGTACCTTACACAGGTAAATCATGGGAAACTTTTCGGCCTGCCAACGGTTTACGTGACATAGCATACAGGCCTGTTCCCATTTTCGATTTCGATCAAATCATGCGGAATCGGAATTGGTAATTATTTCCGTTTCTGAAAACTGATTGTTTTAATAAACTTTACAATTAAAATTACCGTTTTTTTAATGCGACCGTCTTGATGGCAAAACATTACATCCGAGTTCTCCAATCGTTTCTTGAATATCATAAATTTAACCAACTTTAATCAATCGTATTCGGAAACGAGAACAGGCCTGATTATAATTGTTTAAAATATGCCCACCCGAAATTTCAAATTTTTCGTAAGAACAACTAAAATTTAAAAATCTGAATCCAGTAGAACAGTTCAGCTGACCTGGTTTCCCAAAAATCGTAGAGTAATCGTACGTAATCAATGATATTTTGTAAAAAGAACTAAAACTGTGTCTTCAACTCGATTAAAAAAATGTAGAATCAGTAACAGACATTTGAAGACAGAGACATGAATCTGTTGTCAAAATCCTTTATCGGTGAGTATTTTAAACCCTTTTAAGAATACAATTTTTTGTTTTATTCCCTTGTGTTCTTCAAATTGCTATCGACCCCAAAAACGACCCTATTCCCATACGATTTGGGTCGTTTTTAGGATCGAAATCGATTTCTAGAACACATGAGATTGTAATTTTACCAGTGGGAAAACGTTCATTTATTTATGATTAATTTGTAATTTACGTGAAAGAGTAGTCTGATGTCAGTCACCGTAGCGAGGGGAATTCTAGACGTCGTAAAATGGCTTAAGATTAATAATATGCTAAGTGGTTATACGAGGGGTCTATCAAAAGTTCGAATAGTTCAATTGAAATAGCTGAAAATAAGTAAGAAAGTCGGTCAAACCCGACTGTAATATACTTTGTTCCTGTCAAAGTTTGTATATAACCGAAAACTTTTATGTGTGGGATCACACAAACTGTGTAAGTGCTGCCCATCACGACTGCGGGCAGTGCTGCCAATGTTTTGCTTATAACTCGATTATCGTTCATCTGATCTGGAAACGGTGTATAGGGGAGCGATTAGTTGTGATGACTTAAATATGTGTCTAGAAGGTTCGAACAATCTACCTTGAAAATTGTGGGAGATTTGAGGGTTTTTTTCAAATTGAGAGGGGGGGCAACTCTACTATCGTTCATTTTATTGGAAAACGATGATCAGCATCAACAGCCCATCAGTCCGTCTGTCTTTATGAGCGCTTTCGAACTCAGAGATGCTTTGGCTTTGGCATGGAAGTAGGTGTATACCAAACGCAGGCTAAGTCGTTTTAGTCAGGTTTTACACGATGAAGCAAACTGCATGAAGTGTTCATAGTAGGCGGGAGAAAGATATTTGATTTTATACATTTCGTTTAAAAGGTCTCAAAAATTTCTGTTATATTTCAAGCCTACTAGGAAAACTTCTTGAAGTTTGCTTCATCGTGTAAAACCCAACTTAGTCGAGATTTACACGATGAACCAAACTTCATGAAGTTTTGTTAGTAGGCGTGGAATTTAGAGGAAATCTTTCTGACCTTTTAAACGAATAGTAAAGAAATACATTTAAGTAAATCCCGTCTTGTTCTCTTATTTATAACACTTTTTGCAAATAAATCTGCTCTCCAATAAGCAGTGGGTTTAGGGGTTCGTTTTCCGGTTCGGTTCAGACATCACATTCACATATTCAGAATTCTGGAAACACACACAATTCGATCTGCAACTTTTAAAGGAATGAATCTGTCATCACAAATATATATAGAAAAGAGATGACAAATGCAGGAGATGGCTAAAGTTAGATTTTTGCCTAATGAATCAGGAAACTAAATAAAGAAACAAACTTATTACAAATTTTTAAATATTTTTTTAAAATTGATATATAATTTTTAATTTGAGAGGTGAGCTCAGATATTTCAAAATAACTTTCGAAAAACATTTCTGATTTAGAAAAGCTATAAATTGAAGAAAATGTAATAAATAGTATTGCATTTTAGAAAAATAATGACTTATGATAACTTCTGAATTTGGCCAACATTCCCAAGGTTTATCCTTTACTGAATTACCGTAAAACCCGAGGTTTAAAAATTTGATTTCAAAAGTGTGATTTTGTCTTTACAATATAAGAGGCAAATATTCAAAACTTTCGTGCTGAAATCGTGCTGTGCTTTGTGTCTGTCGGCAAATACAAGCACATGCCGTGGGAAAATACAATAAAAACAGGCCCATCCAATTAAATTTCAATAAGTCTATTCTAAAATAAAAAAAATTCTTTACTAATCACTTAAGCAAACTCTGCATTTTCCAAACGATCCTTTCTAATGCATTTCCCCACTAATGAGTCAAATTTACCTCATAAATTAAAATATATGTCCCCAGCGACTGACATCAACAACTTATAAAAAACTCTAAAATGTTTTTAAAACGCAATTATATTAATAAATCCATAAAGAAAGCAAAGCGCCACAGGCCATAAAGCAGAATCCAAAATGAAAAGAAACAAAAAAAAAACTCAAGAGGCAATTAGACAAAGTCCGAGGGAGTGAAACAAGTAAGATATGGCCAATAGAAATGCCGTCGCCTCGTACCCTAACTCATTCACCCAGGCCAGACAGAAATGAGGCTTTGGTTGATTGGCTCATCGAGTTTTATTTTGTTTCGTTTTTTTTTTTTTTGTCGCGCGGTGTTTGCCTTTCGGTTCATTTAACGTCGAAATGTTTTATTAGCCATGGCCCCGTCCATACCACAAGCCCCCATGTCCATGCAAGTGCATTTGGTGCCTTTATGGAAGCCGCGACATTAGCGATAAAATATCTTTGTTAATAAAACAAATTAAGATTTCAGGCACTGCCTCATGACGCAGCCAAACAGAAAGAGAAAAACCCAAACTGTATTTTTGGATTTCGGAATCGAGCATATCATTCAGATAGCAAGGCCGTATTTCTTGGAATTTTTGTTCAAAAGGGGTTTGGCTAATCGAATGTTCTGACTAATTGGACCATTTGTTGACATTATAATAAAATTGGGCTGCGAGCCAACTCGGAATCATACGGCTCTGAAACAAGGGTGTATGATATTTTCCAATTTAAAATTAAATTAATTTTCCATTTTTTTTAAAGCTCTTATACTAGATCTTACACACAAATTCTTCGTACATATGTACATGGTTGGATATAACTCTATTTTCTATGTGGCTGTTGTTGTGTTTGTTTCTAAGTCTCTCGGTTTAGTTTCTGGTTCTAAACTCCCAATTGTCTTTTAAAAAGTTCGGTTTTCCTTGTCCAGCAATCTAATTCTTAGGCCATCAATTTAATAATTGACAACAACAACAACATCATGCTGCAGTGAAACTTTTAATTTATCCAGGCGAATATTCGTCTTTCGTTTTAACCAATTTAAATATAAAACCATTTAATATGTGTAAATATACATACATCATCATATCATATACAATGTCATGTAGGATTTAGTTATTTTTGTTTACTTTGACGTAAGCTTATATTAATTTTCAATAATAGGAAGAAGAATTTCTTTGAACAGGCAAAATAAATTGATAGTTGAAAAAACCCGTTCAACTGAGAATTGAGTCGACAACACTAATAAGACAGTTAGCTCAATACCTTTAATTCTAGAATCGTCCTTGGCCAAAACGTATGTAAACCGTCTTTGGGGTACAATCTTACCCCAAAAAAAAAAAAAATGATTTAATAATTTCGATCAACAAAAATTTTTTTGTAAAAAGATACATCACGTTTGCTGTTAGATCTTGGCAAATGTCGAATTTTTATCTCCAAATTAGCAAAAATTCAAGGTTTTGGAAAAATCGTAGGGGTTCGCCTCTTTAAAACCGGTAACAATAAATTTTTTGACACAGATAATTTAAAATTTTTATCAACATGAAAAATCCCAAATTTAAAAATACAATTTTATTTTTTGACCAGATTAATCGCGGGTGAATCCATAGCTTTAGTTTTAAGTCCTGCAAAGTCTAAGTTAATAGTTATTAAGACAAATTTTCATCAAAATTTGGACAAAATAAATAGGCAAATGCCTGTGTGAACTTAGAGTTAGGCTTAATATACCAAATATTTTTAAGGACTACTAAATAAATGCGTCAAAACATAATTTACTTCTTCTTCAAAACAGTATCTTAAGCCGAGGGCTAAGAAAATAATGAAAATGTAGCCAAAATTAAAACGCTAAAAAAATTTCAATTCTCCAATAATGGACTTAAACGATAATCCCAAGATTTAGTTCGAGAAAAAGGGTAAGTTCTGGTTTCCTATGCTCATGTTAAATAATCGTTAACTATATTTAATTTAAAACCCCCTTTCCAAAAAATCGGTGTAATCCCAAAACTTGGGAATGGAAAAGAAACGCACTTTAACAGATCAATAACTTTTTGATGATACTTAAAAACTTTGCAATTTTCGAAATATTTAGATTCAAAGAGCTAGAGTTAGAAAAAATTAACTAGAAGACTGTTACTTACTCGTATTTTGACTAATTTAAAATACTATATACATGAAAATATTAACAACTAAAAATTAACCTGTGAGTGTCTTTGTATAACTTTACCTCATTTAGTGTTGCAAGCAACTGACTTATAAAACTTTTGATGCAGTAATATAGCATAAATGTCACTTGTCAAAGAGCCGTCAAGTTGAAGTGGATGCGTGTAATAGTTATCGAGAACAAGTGTGTTCGATTCATGTACCAAAACAATTTCGAGTACTAGGTTTTGGTGTCTGCTCTGTCGTAAGCAGGTTGTGGGCATCACTGCTCTATATAATGGGTAGCTTAATAATAGTACTAATAGTAAATCATTCTAAAAATAAACCCGACCTTCTGAGCCTTCTGCGTTAACCCAAGCCATACTCCGGAGTAAACACCTTATTAACTTCAAAAGGTTTACAGCCCTGTTTAAAAAGGCATAAATTTTGTTCAAAATAATTTTATATTTTTACAAAAGGAATTTCATTCCTAATTTATCCGTTTATAAGTATAATAATTACAAGTTTTATATTTTTTTGTATTTTTCTTTTTTTTAGATATTAAAAAAATATTTTTTTCTATATATTTTTTAAGCATTGTTAAAAAGTTATAAAATAAACAAATTGTTAAACATATTTAAAAAAAAAAAAACCAACGCCCAAAGTAGGCAAATTAAAAGGTAAAGACACTTAAAATCAAATTAAATACAAAAGGAATTTCATTTTTATAGATCTCTTTGTTTGTTTTTGGTAAAGTGCCTCGAAAACGAAGTGCACTTAAAAAATAACCAGTTAAACATGCCACAACAAAAGGAATATATAGTGTATGTATAGATATGTAAATATATAGGTATCAAGAACCATAAAAATAAAAGCAGGCAACGTTTACCGATTTCAGTATGAAAATATTAAAAGCGTATCAAAAATATATGTAGGGGGTTTAAAGACAGAGTTGGAATTTTAAGATGTTTACCAGTCGATATACAGGGAGTTCGTAGAAATATAAATCAATACAAATTTCTGTTTTTATAAAGCTCCTGTAAACCACGTTGAAAATTGCAAGCCTTTCAAAAGCTGACCTTTTTAAAACCGGATAAAATACAAACGCTTTTATTAAAATTGACTCGGATTTTGGAACAGTTTCTCTCATACTAAAAAAGTAGGTGTCATTTAATTGTAAGTTTCTTTTTATTCGGGGGTAACCCGAAAATCTCTAGTGATTTTCGTATAAAGAATTGAATTCGTACTAAAATTGTTTGACTTTATATGGAAGGTGACAAAAATATACCCGGTTACTAGATCAGATGACGAAGTTAAGCAATGTGAAACCGACTGCTCAAAGCCAAGTAGATTTAATTCGTACGGGTTTTCTTCCATTTAATCTAGTAAGCGTAGCTATTATAATCATTTCACATATAAAGTCATTCAAGTTGGTTTCGAAATGCAATAGTTAATTTGAAAATCTTTAGAGATTTCCAGGATACACCTGATAGTCAGGTTCAAGACTTAAAAACCTGATCCAAATCGTTTTGCAACTGATTTGCATTTATTTTTTATTATTTTTTCTTATTTATGTCCACTTTTATAACAAAAGCCAAATAAAACTAGAGTTGGGTCAAATAAGTCTTATACTGTGGGTCTTATAGATCGCTGATTCTACATAGTATATTTTTAGGAGTTGTATTAAATAAGAAATAAGGGGTTTAAACAAAAAAAATGTCAATTTCATATGACACCTAAAAATA
Organism: Lordiphosa mommai; assembly: GCA_018904225.1. Lineage (NCBI taxonomy): Eukaryota > Metazoa > Arthropoda > Insecta > Diptera > Drosophilidae > Lordiphosa > Lordiphosa mommai. Next base: position 324,464 of record JAEIFT010000156.1, read on the forward strand.
TACTATGTAGTATGGAAAATCGAGTGTCTCTGCTGAACGCACCCAATACTTCTGAATTATTCTAGGATGATTGACGGAGTTTTTTTTAATGATCATAGGCGAATAGAGGAGTCCATTCGGAGTCTATGCGGATTATCCGAGTGAGCATTCTGAGACTCCGAAATCACTCTTTTAAGGAGTCTTTAAGGAACACTTCATATATGTAAAAAAGTCCTTTTTCTCCGTCGGAAAGGCACGTTTGGGACTATTTTAGAAGCCTCCCTAAGAGGGTATAGGGAGTCGCAAAGGTGTACCCAGCAGGGTCCGCTGGTTGGCTAGGATATAGATATATCTACATACAGATTCAACTTGTGAAAAGTATTTTCGATTATATAGTGACAAAACTGGAAAACAAAGGGAATCAATCAAAATGTCTCGTAATGTGTGACGCATTATATTTATACGGACAATTATTTTCGCAATTGTTCTTAAAGGGAAAAAGAAGGAGTAGCCTTAAAACTGAAATATCGACAAATTGTTTAATATACTCGAAATTAAATGGTATTCCCTGGCCATGTAGATGAAAGGTTTATATTAGAAGTAAATCTGCAAAACTTCAAAATTCTGCAAAAGGTTAAAAGGTAAAGCTTAAGTTTTGGTTAACGGACAGCATGGAAACTAAAGATTTGGTTTGAAATAATAAAGAAGGTCTTATACTGTTTCTTATAGTGGAATTTTTACATTCAGAAAACAAAACTTTAATGAAATTGAGTGAATTCTGGATTACTAACACATAGTAAATTTATAATATTCAACTAGGTACTAGAAATTTGTGTATAAGACCTTAAATAAGAACAATATTTAAGCTATATTACCCAACTCTAATAAATTGTGATGATTTACTGAATGAATTATAGAAATTTAAACTGTATAGAAAAATTTTAAAAGTGAACATAAAGTGCAAATACGATTTGACTTAGAAAAACTGGATAAAAGGGTTGGCTAACTGAAGATTGTAGATTCACAATTGAACATGATAATGACAGAGAATTTTTGAATTTGTATTATTGTTGTATGGTGATTAGTTTATAATACAAAAGACAAGTCAATCTATTTAAAAATCCAACTCAATTTTCAGGCCTCTTTCCAGATGACATAAAAACTTATTTCGGAATAATACTTCATATGAATAGAAACAATTTTGAAAAGTTCTGAAAACAGAATGCTTTTGAAAAGCTGTCTTATTTATATGAAGCATAGTGCCGAAATAAATTTGAATGCCGTCTGGATTGAGGCCTTTAAGAATAAATTATAATTAAGTATAATTTTAAAGACATACAATATTCTTTTTCTTTATCAGTTTAGAATGAAAAATATTTTAGTTTTCAACCTTAAGAATCATTCTGTTCCAAACAGAATAAGTTGCAGAACAATAAATTTGATGGCAATCATTATACAAAATCGCTAATCAAAATTCTCTGCTGAATGGCCCCAATGGGTGCGTTCAGCAGAGACAATTGATCATTGATTTAGCATACTTTTAGGGTGTCTTGTTAAATTGACATTTGTAACAGCTTCATATTAAACACAAGAGGAAAAGTAGGCTACGTAAATTACCAAGAAATATATCATTGATCTGGGAGCAAGTTCTAGGGAAATACAGATTGTAATTTAGTTTTAGGTATACCATAAAGGTTGATAAAAATGATCACGGATTTAAATTTCCAATTCCAACTCTGCCTTACACCCAATTATTTAGTATTTTGCGGCTAAGTAGTTTCGATTTTTTTGGGCCTAAACAAAATCACCTCCATTTGATATAAACAAGACTACACACACAGGTTAAAGTCTAAGAACTTAGATCTCTAGGGATGTCTATTTATATATATATACACAGGAGTTGCTTGTTATTTTTTGTTGTTTCTTCAAGACTACGCCGAGCCCAGCACCTCATTGAGAATCATCTCCCGCGTCATTAGTTGACCATTATTGACTCGCGTTCTTGATCGACTACGACTAAGTTGCGCTCGCCTTTCGGCACCGGCAGGACGTTGTCGTCTGGCCTGTCGATTGCGTTGGCCAAAGGCCGAGCCCGTTTGCAGGGCTTCTAGAAGACTATCCATAACACCCTCTTGCGCCTGAGCTGAATCCATATCCACCACAGCCAATTTGCGTTGTTGTCGCTCCATTTGTTCGCGCAATGACTGTTCCCGAGCCTCTTGCATACGACGTTTCTTTTCCAGTTCCTCGCGTGCACGAACATTTTCATTATGCGCTGATTGGAAGGCATCTTTGAAAGTTTTAATATCGCCAAAGAATTCCTCCATGGTGTATTTGTTGGGATCGAAGGCATAATACTCGCTGAGGTCCTTGAACAGCTTTTCCATTTGTACTTGCATTTTGCCTACAGAAATAAAATAATTTAAGTAAAAGTTGGAATAAAGTTAGTTTAATAAAACCTTACCCAAAACATCCACCTGCTGTCTGCATTCGACTGAAAACTTGCCCATCACCTCACTGAACTTGTCATCATCGCATTGTGGTACCTTATTATTTTGTAAATCTGTTTCCAGATTCTTAACCGCTGAATTCATTTGTCTCATGGCCTTTTGTATAGCATCCATATTCACGCGCGATGCCTTATCCACATGCGTTAAGTCATCATAGAAACTCAAAGCTTCGGGGAATTTTTTCTCCACCAAGTCGCAGAGATAGTGTAAAAGTGTTTGCTTATTATCCGCATCCTTGGTATTGGTCAGCTTGGTGAGATAACTAATTTCAAAACCAAAAGCCGATTCATTTTTAGAACCAGTATTCATATAATTGCCCAGCAGGAGTATAAGCTCAAGAATTTTGGAGAACTTTTTGCTATTGCGAACTTCCTCACAGGCAGCAGTGCCGGCCACAATATCTGGTTTGATATCCTGCACCATATCCGCGTAGGTTAGCTTAAAGTTGAGGTTGTGCAGGCGTGGGGATAAGCGTTTGATTTCACCTGAAAGAAGAGAGTTTTAGGAAAATCAGATATGTTACGGGTATGAATCGCTAACTCACCTATGGTAGCCGCAAACTGTTCAATGGGCGGCAATGGTTCCCCTTTGGCCTTAATCTCCTGCAGACGTTTCAATTGCTCTGGTGGCGGCAAATATTGTATCAATTGTTGCAATATATTGGAGGACAGTATATCCGTATCACAGCGTAGGAGACATATTTTAATTTGCTCATAGGATAAATGTTTGAGAGAGCCGCCAAGTAAAATGGACAGATTTTGTGCCGATTTCGAGTCCAGCACACGCAAATCGATATTCTTTTTGGACAATGTGGTGGGTTTGTCCACAGCATCTTTTTGTTCCTTCTTGACCGGTTTGGAGGAGAATTTCACAGCCAACTCCTCGAGAAAATCATCTTGAGCCAATTTATCCTCCTGACATTTGACCCAGAAAGCTTTCTCGGACATTTTGGCGGGCATGATGGCCTTCCAGTTGGCACGCTTCATGGGATTCTTGACTTCCCATTTCTTTTTGGGTTTGAGGCCATGTGGTAGAACAGGCACCATGGGGCCCATCATCATGGGTGGCGGGGGAGGACCACCGGGTCGTATCATGCCAGGCATGGGAGGCGGTGGTGGTCCACCACCCATGCCAGGCATAGGTGGCGGTGGTGGTGGTCTTGGTCCACCTGCCATGCCCGGCATGGGTGGTGGTGGCGGCGGTGGTGGTCCTCCGCCTGCACGTCCCGGCATAGGCGGTGGTGGTGGAGCTCCACCTCCAGGTGGCGGCGGTGGCATGGGTATATTCAGCTTGGGCAACTTATTGGGCGAAGGAGCTACCACACCACTGGCTTCCATTATTTTAACCTTTTCCTCCAAATGAGCCGCCTTTGCTTCCGCCTCTTGCTTAGCAATTTCCAGTTCTTCAATTTTTTTTTCATACTCCTCCGACCTTTTCGATTCTTTGGCCTTGGTCTTCTCCACTATATCATCTAGAAGCACTGAGGTGTCTATATTAAAATTGCGATTCTCAAAATTCGGATCACAATAGCCCTTGTGGAAGACAATTTGTGTGATGCATTCCTCAATCAGTTGATAATAAGCCGGCCTGAAGTAGTAATCATCTCGTATGTAGAGTAGATGTTGTAGTATGGATAGGAAATACTTTTCCGATGTGGTATCCGTCACTAGATTCTTTAAGACTTCAAAACAATCTGCCGCATCGTCCATATTAAAAGTGACGTTATCAAAACGTTGTACAAATTCCTCAAAATCGTCTTCACGTATCTCATTGAAGATTTTAAAATGCTGCTGCAGTGCCTCATTATTGCTAGTCTCCACAATGTTTTTAAACTCATCCAGTCGTTCATATAAGCCCATACGCATAATCTCACAACGCAAATGCAAACGGAAATTTAAATCCGGAGGCGTATTGGTTAATGTGTTGATGAAGATCAAACTGTGACAGGCCAATTCTCGTTTCGGATCCTGCTTATCGGAGGCAAACAAAGCATCCACAATGGGACGAAATCGTTCGCTGGTCTTGTACGAAGTAGCCGCTATAGTTGTAATGGCTCTCAATACCTTCTCATAGCCATTCCGCTCATAAACAATACAAAATGAGGCCATTAATTTCAGTGCCTCACACATGGTCTGTGGCTTGCGTGGATCCAGAGATTGAGCCAAATGCAAGACCACACTATGCTGATCAGGTGTAAGTACCACATTCAAGCCCCATGTATTATTCATGATAGCCTTCAGACAACGTATCGCTTCAAATTCAATCCGATCATAGGTGCGATCCTTTTTGGCTCTGGATAGCAATTTTTCAATCTGATCAATTCCTGTCTCGCCAAACTCCTTGATCCAAGAGATGGGATTGCTGGTGAGAGCCACGCGCAATGATTCCACACATTGATAGATTTTATTCTCGCTATGCTCGCCATTCTGTAGGTACTCAATGTAATCGAAGGGCTTCTCAAAACGTGAGTTGGTGCTGCGCTCCAGTGAGTTTTTTCCTGGAAAAAAGCGGGGAAGAACATGAAAAAAAAAAGATTAGATTGTGATAGATGATAAAAAACAACCTCAGGTATTAAAGCTACCATTAAATATAATTTTCCTTTGTTTCGGGGTTAATGCGTAATCGAAACCACTTTATTTTTTCTTTTTTATGAAATGTTCTTAAATTTTGAAATTATGAACAGATCTACCAAATTTGGTTAAATTTAGTTTTCTATATAAAAGAGTTGGTAATGGGATATAGCGAAAAATTGTGTAAGTCCGTATTTACACGATGAAATTTTCTTCATGAATTTTTTGTTTGTAGGAAAGTGATGAAAAGGGGCAGACGAAGGTGGGGATGATTTGTGGGTTATTTGCTTATCGATAACTGGGGTTAGCTTCTCATGTAAATGCGCATGAAGTTTTAAAGATGCTTCAAAACGAAATCGAAGATAGCTTTATAAAGCAAACTTCATCGTGTGAACACGAACTAATGAAACAAATCAGATTTTTAATGATTCTGAATTTAGGCACCATATGACATCTATATTCTCTAAACCAGGGAATAATACCGTAACCGAAACCGGAACCGTTAACCGAAATAAACCGTTTTAAGCCCTGGCTTTACCGGTACCTGTACCTGCACCGGTATCGAAACCGGAACCGACATCAAAATTTTTTTGAGAACTGAAAACCGTGAATCATTATAATAGGAACCGAAAAAACCGGTAAAAGCTAACGCAGATATTATGTTTCATTCTATTTTTGTGTTTTTATAGCTGATATACCCCTTTGAGTATTTTAGCAGCGTATTATGAGCTTTATTGGGCCGCAGTCTTATAGTATGGGTTCAGATCTATCCAAATCGCTAAAGAACTCTATTTTTAACGGAGATTCGACAGATTTTAGAGCGGATTATTTCGAACCATTATTAAGAAATATTTGTCTGCTTTGAAATGACCCTAAGTCGAGTTTGTCTGGCGACATAGGAATAGAAAATTTCTTAATTCTAGTTGTTTTTTTCTGAGTGTACGGATACCACAAAAAAAAGTTTTTTTATGGAATATTCTAAGAAAACAATTTTATACATCCAATAATTTTTTAGCTATCCTGAGTACCGTATCGGAACCTTAAACCGAAATAAACTGAAAACCGAATTAGAACCTTAAACCGATATTCTCATTTCGGTACGTACCGAAACCGGTACCGGAACCGATATCCGTTTCGGGATTAATCCTTGCTATAAACCGAAATCGAGCATTTGCAAGTGAATAAAATGTTCGGAACAGACAAAGTTATTTAGTTTAAAATAAAGTATTCCCTTTTTTTTTTACAGTCTGCCTAAATAACATATTTTATCTTGTGTGGGGACAGCTAAATTTCCTATTTAAAAATTCCTATACGATTTTCAAACACCCTACCTAATACAACATAGAACTTATGATAAACTCATAAAACGATTCACACTGTACTTGACTTTCAGCTATCTCAAAAATGTTTCAATGCTACATAAACATGAAGCAAACAAAAAAAAAAAAAAACTCTTCAGTCGTCTTGGTCTCGCTCCAGTTAATTGTTTCGCCACTTCCCAGGGTCCATCAGATTCAACTTTCCAGAGTTTCTCTCTCTCTCTTATCGCTTGTTACAGTTACTTTGATGCTAAACCTTGACTTTTTTATCAGAATGCGTGACAAAAGTCAAACACATACTTATGAACATTCAGACATATGTTTAAGAAGACATTGAGAATGAAAATGACTTTTAGTATGCATATTATATACAATTTAAATTACGTCAAGTGTGTGACAATGTGTGATTGCATATACGTATACGTCAAGTGCATACAGTAAGAGAGTGAGAGAATCGTACAAGGCAAACCTCCTCATAACTTATCATCTCTCTTGAGATTTATTTTTTTCAATAGATGCAAAAAATATGACAAAATCAGCTGAAAATAAACTCTGATGATAGGCAATAAAGTTGGAGGAGTTGACTTAGCTGTGGGGGAAAAATAAAGAAGACACACACACACACACACAGGTGGCTATAAAATAAAAGTAAACACCTTCAGTTAGCAGAACCCTCTTCCCCCTTTAACCAAAACAAAAATAAAAAACAACCAAACCGTTCGTAATTGTTTTTGTTGCAAAATGCGAATGCATGCCAACAATGGATAAGCAAAAAAACAAAAAGCTGTTCATTAACACGCTTGGTTTGCCGTTTGAATCAATTAATAAAACGGTTACGTACTTAAATACCCCACTTTTTTATTTAATGTAGTTTCTGGCCAATTTGAATTAATGCAAGGTGTGTCCCGACCCCCCTCTGGTGCTTTTGGTAATTGGATTTCATTAGAAGGTTGATAATTTCTCTTCACTTTATTTCTGTTCTATTTAGATAAAGCAATTTTTTGTTCAAAAGGTACAAGTATGTGTGGTACAAGGTATGAAGATAACGGTACTTGACTAAAATATTTAATGAATCATACATAGATAAGTGCCTTATAAGGGCATTTGTGCGGTATCCAATGCAGAATTGTTCCACAAAAAAAGTTTAAAATATAACAACTGAATTATCAAATAAAAGTTAAATTTTTGGTGGTATCAGAAAAACTAATATTGAGAAGATGCTAATTTTAGGTACTTAGGTACATACCTAGTTACACATGTTGTGTACCTTTTAGCTTATATCTTTAACTACAATGATTTAATAGAAAATTTAATACAAAATGTTTAAAAAAAAAGTCAAAGTATTTAGTAGTTTTTGCTACTTTATGTTCAATATTATATTTATTCTCTATCTAAAAGGTGTACATTTAGTTCAATAAACTTATTGCAGGGATGATTAACAATAAGACTGCGATCTGGTTCAGAGAAGAACCGCTACTAAGTCTAAGCTTTGCTTTTTTTCGTTCCAAGCCCGACTTGAACCTAAATCGGAGTAGATTTTATTTCGCCCAGAAGTTTGCAACGCATTGAAATATTTTTTTTCTATTTTATTCTGTCATACTGAATAAATTTCTCCTTTTTACCTTACAATTTCAAGAATAATGTCAAATAATGTATTATGAGTTAAAAAGGATGGAACTAGGGAATAATACCGTTGAACCGTTTAAAGCCAGTTACCGGTATCGAAACCGGAATCGATATTTAAATTTTGTTGAGAACCAAAAACCGTTAACCGTTATAATAGGAACCGAAAATACCGGAACCATACCGAAACGCTAATACCGGTATTGATTCGTTATCTTATTATTTATTTTATTGATTTATGATTTTTTTAAATATATATTTCAACTGGTAAAATAGCAATATATACACGCAGAAAAGAGTCTTACATTTTAGAAATTTGCCCTTGATGAATATCCAGAATCATATTCTCTTTTTAAGATATATAAGATATGGAAAAAAAATGTCTAAAAAGCGGAAAACTTTTCTTTGGTATATATTAGCCCTCTAATTAAATGTAAAGGATTTTTAAGTCTTAAAAAAATCCTCCCTAAATATAGAAATGTTAGAAAAATGAAAATATAAATTTATGAAATTAATTCTCTGGATTTTAATCAAATTCCGGCCTAAAAAATCTGTTTTAATATTTCGAAAAATGTAATGTAAGGAAAAGCTAACGCAGAATTTATGTTTCAATCTTCCCTTTGGGTATTTTTTACCAGCGTATTACATAGGTTGCTATATATATTTCTGGCCTAATAACGAAAACGCGAATATTTATGATCAAAAATGGTTTTATTGTTTTTCAAAGTATTCTCCAGCAAGATTAATACACTTTTGCATGCGCTCAAACCAATTGTCGAAGCACTTTTTCAATTCCGATTGAGACACCTCCAAAACATTGTTTTTGAACTCTTCAACAGCAATTTCTGGCGACGAAAATCGTTGACCACGCATTTTTCCCTTGATGTGCGGGAATAAAAAGAAGTCATTGGGTGCCAATTCAGGGCTGTACGGCGGTCAAAAAGGTGCTGGTGTGAGCAGATGTGTGAGAACTCGCATTGTCATGGTGCACAATGATTTGTCTTCTCTTGTTCGGTTTTCGAATTTCTCCGAAGACTTCAGGCAAACAAATTGTGGTGTACCAATCAGAATTGGCCGTCCTACGTTGCTCAAGCGGAATAGTCGCCACATGACCAGTTTTACCGAAGGAACAGGCGACCATTTGATTCGAAGTGCTTCTTCCAAGAACGACTTTCGTTGGATTTGGCTCGTCTTCGAAGACCCACACGGTCGATTGCTGTTTTAATTCGGGCTCATAAGCATAGATTCATGATTCGTCACCAATGACGATCTTATAAACGCCTTTTGAAACACCGCGATTACATTTTTTCAAAATTTCTTTGCACTAATCCGCACGAGCCTTTTTTTAAGCAATTGTCAAATTGTACAGGATTCAACGAGAACGAACCTTTTTTACGCCCACGTGTTCATGCAATATCGAATGTATGCTGGTGGAAGAAATGCCCAAGGATGCCTCTATACCACGGTATTTCACATGACGATCTTGTGTTATCAATTCAATTGTTTTTTGGACGATCTTCATGACCTTCATCTTCAGGCAAGCGTCGCCCGCGATTGAATTCATTAAACCAATTTTTCACAGTGCTATAGGATGGTGCTTCATCGCCATACAAAGATTTAAGTTCATCGTTGCACTCTTGTCGAGATAATCCACGTCGAAAGTTGTGAAAAATTATTGCACGAAAATTTTCACGAGTTAATTCCATTTTTTTGCCGAGGTAAGTTTTTGATTAATCGTTAATCGATATCAAACGTGGTCACACATGAAAGAGTTGTATGAAGCTTTTATCGATAAAAGTCCAATCTTTTTTTGGGAAAAGGAAAATTGGTCCTAAAATGGCTAGAAGTGACCTAGGCCAGAAACTTAAATAGCAAACCACGTTAACTCATCGGCATTAAAAATATTTTTTTAAAAATCTGATGAAAACTAACAAAATAATTTTAAAGACCCTAGCGACATCGAGTTGATAGCTAGATATAAATATTTTGACAAATTGTAAATTCAAATGCTTAAATTCCAGACATTGATTATTTACTTAATTAAGCCAGATTCTGTAGGTAATTAAAAATAGAACAAAAATGTCAACAAACTAACCAAAGAAATGTAATACAATAAACAAAGAAAAATTCAAGACGATAGAAGAATAAGCGAATTGACACAAACAGTGAAAAATCAACAAAGCGCAAATTTTCACCTAGAAACCGACGACATTCGTTCGCTTTCCCCTAATCTTATCTCTATGGAATGCAACCATAAAAATAGAACTACATACAACATTGATGACACAACCAATTCGCATCGATTGCGCTGCTTACCTTTATAATGCCATAGTATCATCTTTTGACGCTCCTCCTTGGATTTGGCCAATAATGGTTCCCGTTTATCCTTGGGTATGTTCATATCCTCTATAAGTTCTAAAAATTTCGCATCCACTTGGGCTTCACTCAAATCCTGTATATAACGCTCAAAATCCTCGACACCCTGGACGGTATCATTTTCGGCGGAGACAGGTCGACCGCCATGAGTTAAAGTGCTGCTGTTGTAGCTGCCACCCTTGGATTTGGAGGGGCGACCAAATAGGCTCTCCAATAGGCCACCGCCAGTGGATTTGGTTTTCTCGTGGCGGGACATACTGCAAAAAAAATAAATATCAATTTTTTATCGAAAATTTATAAAGTTTAAGCAGACCCAAATTTCTTGAGACGCATTTTGTTGAGCGGCTAAATGAAAACTAAATATTTGGTTATGGGACATGCGCAGGTCTAGAATTGAACACATCAAGTCCAGCTGTTCTTTGTTTATAGTTTAGGTTGAGAGAACCAGTGGCGGATTGGTATAAAAAAAGGCATCTAATATGGTAAATGCAATCAAATTACATCATTTATCAGTTAGCCAACTTATCTCATTTGCGTGTGGAACCTTTCAATTAGCATCAAACCAACAAACTGATGGAAAGCGAAGCGTGAAAACTGTTTAATTAAATTCACAAACAACGAAAAAACTAAACAAATTGCGATAAATAAATACATAAATAATAAGGCAAAAACACATTTCTACAAAATGATGCGATAATCACATACATCCAAAATAGGAAATAACACAATTTGATATATAGACGAGAGCAGCGACGGATCGAGGCAAAGTGGGACAGCGGGTGAGCGATACAAATTGATGGTGGTGAATCATGACCAAAATGCTAAGCGTTGATTTTAGTATTGGCTTCCATGGAGGATGTGAAGACGATCCTATCAATGTGAATGATGAGAAAGAATTTTGTTGTATTAACTTCTTGGCTAATGAATCATTAATGAAAACCACATCAGGCAGTTGAGTGTGGCAATGGCAACAACGGCAACAAATAATAAAAAAAAAGGCAGACGAGCTGCTACGCTGGAATGAGCAACAGGTTTTTGTTAGATGATGTTCTTTAGACGCTTTATAGGCCATCGAGATTTATGCATGTACATATTTATGTACAATATGGACAAGACAACCACAGAGAAATCATTCATAAGATCTTTTTTAACTGTAAGCAAGTGTTGAGTTTTTTAAATGAGTAAGTGAACAAAAATGAGTTGCTCACTTAACTAAAAAAAGACAGCGGGTTATTCTTTAATTGCTCTTTATTGTTCATTTGCTCACTCACTTTTTTGTTGAGTTTTTCAAAGAAATGTGAACAACTGAGCAAGTAAAAAAGCAACAGAACAACCTAATCACCAAATTTTTAGGTTCATCCCTTAAAAAATTGCTCGGATATGGCTTTTTAAGTGGTTCTGAACCGGAATATGAATTGGAAAAAGTTCGCGTTTCCAAAAACCGATTGTTTTATTCGGAGACAAGCTATAAATTTAAATTTATCTTCAATTGACAATTGGTCTTTTCTTGGAACTTAGATCCTTTACCTATTCCGATCAATCCAATTGTAAACCAAACTTTTTCATTGAATAAGTGTTTCGGTTCGGGTTAAGGTTCGAGGGTTCAAAAATGTACAAGGTTCGGTGCATGGTCCGGTTGGGGCAATTCAAAAAATCCAAGCCGGAAAACCACACCAAACTTCAAGAATATTGCTTAAATCGTTTCTGAAATATGTTTTGAACCACTTTTAAGAAAAAGTTTTGATCCGAAAAAATATATAACTCTATTTTACTAACTTAAACACCAAATTGTAAGTTCATCGCTTAAATACTTTTTAAAATTAGGCTTTGAACCACTTTTAAGCCGGTTCAATGTGGTTTGCAATCGCTCTTGATCCTGAAAAATGTTGAATTCCTTATTGCCAATTAATACACAATATTTTAAGTTTATAGTTCTCAAAATTTTAGCTTTTTTATCCCTAGAACCGGTTATGGTAAAAACTAACGTCTTTGGGGTACATTCTTACCCCAGTACATTTGTGTGAGAATCAATTATTGTTGTATTCAATGTAATTTGACTGCTTACATAACACTTTGGATAAATATATATGCATAAATTGTATGTAACGAATGAATTACATTTGATTGTGAGAATTATTTCTTTAAAGTAAGTGGTACATATACAAAGGATTGACAAAGCGGATATACATTTATTTTGATTTATATTCAGGCGTTTTTCCGTTTCCGATAAAATTGTTCGGAATTGTCCAATGTTTTCGTTTTCGGATTGCCTTATTCTTCTTCAAATTTTAATATATCTTTATTTATACACCGAATTGTCTAATCGTTTTTTGAAAATAAGAACATCCGCCAATTCCGATCGATCGGATTCGGAAACGAAAAAAGACCTGATAATGTTTATTCTAAAATTTTGCGTTGAAAGTTTCTTGAGGTACTAGAAAATGCAACCACACACAATTCCTTGGTACACATACGGGTCTCTAACACACCAAGGCGCTGGACTTGAAGTATGTGGACCGGGAACGAAAAGGTTTGAAGCAATGGGAAATTTTATAAGCATATTTCAAGCCGAAATCTGTGCTATCTTCCGATGCGCGGATCTTAATATGGAAAATAATCACTACCATAACAGACAAACAGCCATCCTTTCGCGCTCAGTTGCTATAAGATCACCTTCAAAAATTAAACTGAACCAATAACATCCCCGAAAATGAAATGGCAGATGAGCTAGCGCGCTAGGGTGCAGCCACCACAATGATAGGACCAGAAGCCTACAGCGGCACAGGCCAGCACACCATTAGAGAACTCCTTAGAAATGAGAAGAGAATGCTTAGAACAACCTCCTGGAAACACGCCAAGGGGATGAGAAAAGCAAAATCAATAATTGTGAACCATGACCACAAAAGATTCCAAAAATTGATCCAACAAGGAAAGAACCCCCTTTGAATCCTGACAGGGCTCTATACGGGCCACTGCAGACTGCAAAGCCATCTGTATAGGATGGGGATAACAAACACCCAACTATGCAAAAAGATGGAGGAACCCTCCAAGCACATAATAGCACACTGTGAAGCTCTAGCAAGGCAAAGATTCAACAGTTTTGGGAAACATAACTGTATTAGGAACGTAAACCCCACAAAAATCCTAAAATTTGTACAGGAAATTGGACTGGTAGGGGAGTTGTAGATTCAGCGTGGGGGCACAATACATCAACAATAGAATGACTAAACTAAACTTCTTGGGGTACAAAAGTACCCCAAGTACGGTTCTGAAGGTTAAGAAGGCTAGAAATAAAACAATGGAATAAAAAAATTAATGTTTGATCAATTATAACGTCATTTCTTCCAAGTATGGACTTTTTAAAGTTTTAAAAATGTATTTCTATATAAACAAGTGATATTTTAATATATGGTTTCCGTTTCTGAAAACGGGAACAGGCCTGAGTATATTTCTAAGTTAGTTTATATGAGAGCCTAAACCAGAGAGAACTAAATATTTTATAATTCTCTATATCTTAAATTCTCTTTGCCTTAACTACTAAACCAATCTTCATAAAGTGCTCACGTTCATGTAGTTTAGCAAAGAGTCATAGCCTATGTCCCAATTCTGTAAGTGGTTTAAAACTGGTTTAAAAGAGGCTCCGAGCCATATCTCAATAAGTATTTAAGCCATAAACTAGAAATTTAATGTGTAAGTTGGTTTTACGGTGTTAGATATTATTCAGGTTTCAGAACCCAAGGAAAGGCGGAGTAATAAAATTCTAAAAATTAAAAATATTTTTTTGATAAGCACAAATTTTTGGAAAAATGTTAAATTTTGAACAATTTGATAATCATACATGACTCTAGCATGTTGTGGTCTGGCTTCCTATTAAAATCGTATTTTGGCACATCATTTATCGTTTAACCGCTACCCGATAAGACTAATGACTAAAAAAACAAAATCAGTTCATTTCGCAAGAGATCAGGCAGGCAAACCCATTGTAAATGATGTGAAGTGTGTGTGTGTGTGTGCGTTGTGTGGGATTGGGATGGGACGTGGAGTCGAGTTGGAGTGGAGACAAGTTCATGCAGGGCAACAATTTCTTTTCTTTTCAAGACGCTTGAGGCCCCCGTCTAAGCAAGTGCGGAGGAAATGCTTTCAACAAGAAGAATTTTTCCAACAATTGTGTAGGCCTTCTGGTGATCTCTGTTTTTTTTTTTTGTTTACAGCAGATGCACTTTGGGAACGGGTCGTTCCAACGCAAAATGTAAACAAGTCGCATGTTAGATATTCAAATGGCAACGGCTAAAAATTCCAAGAAAGACAGAGAGAGAGAGCGAGAGGAGACTCAAAACAAGAATTCACAAATGCGCTCACCTTCGTTATTTTTGTTTTTGTATTTATTTTTTTATATGTGTCGCCTGCTCACTTTTGATTTTGGTGGTTTACGTCATAAGACAAAAAATAATGGCTTGGCACACACATTCACACAAACCCACTCACACAGACGCACAAATCAAACGGCTTATTTTGCTGTTGTTGTTGGTCTTTGGTCTGGGACTTTTTTTTTTGTTTGTTTTACGACGCCGACGCTGCGCTGCGCAACTCACTTACCAAAAAAACACTTTGCTTTGACAATTACTAGACAATTTGTTTCTCATATACAATACCTTTTAAATATGGAATTATTGCTTACTTTTATTAATTTTGTATTTCGCTTTTACTTTGCCGTTGCCGTTGCCACCACTTGTTGCTCTCTCTGCTTAAATGACACATGAAATGTCGACAGCTTTTGTTTCGTTTTTCGTTTATCAAAACACTTGGCACTTGTAATTTGTATTTTAGCACAATTTAGCACGTAATTTGTGTTGTTTTTAAACACCTTATAAAATAATAATCAAATGCAAGCGTTCCACGCAGCGCGTTCGGTCGAAAATTCTTTTGCTTACTGCGCAGTGTGACCAGCGCAGGACAAAATGGCAAAAGATGGCAGGTCTTAAAAATACCAAATGAAAAAAAATGTGCCATAGCGGGAAAATGCCGTTGAGTTTAAATTTGAATTCAGATTTGAGAAACTAGTGCAAAATTATTGTTTTGATGGGATAAATTTATATAGATTTTCAGACTTAACTTTAACTTATTGAATTCCGACAAAGTTTTATAAATATTTTTGACTGTAAATAAGTACGAAAAATTATTTATAATGATTTAAACTTTATTTTATTACACTTAATATCCAAAAGTCATTAAAATTTTAAGTACAAAACGCTTTTTGACTATAACTAAGTACTTGAAAAATTTTTTTATTCATAAGGATTAAAACTTTAGTTTAGACAGGCAATAATTTGCCCTAAATAGACTTTTAGCTTAGGACTTTGCAGGAACTGAAACTAAAGCTATGGATCCAAACGCAAATAATCTGGTCAACAATATCTAATAAATCCCTAAATTTTCATCAAAATTGGCTTAAAAGGTATGGGTACCTACCGAAAAAATAAAAAAAAATTTTTAACTCAAAAACGTATCCATACAAAAAATTTTGAAATATAATTTTGAGTTCAACGTTCCAAAATAAAACATTAAAAAAAAATATCTTCAATGGGTCTTTTCGCTGTAAACTAGTGTTATTTCTTGTGTATTTTTATTTTTTTTCAAAAATTTAATTTTTAATTAAAAAAAAAATAAATAAAAAAAAAAAAAAAAAAAAAAAAAAAAAAAAATAAAAAAAAAAAAAAAAAAAAAAAAAAAAAAAAAAAAAAAAAAAATAAATAAAAAAAAAAAAAAAAAAAAAAAATAAAAAAAAAAAAAATAAAATTTAAAAAAAAAAAATAAAATAATAAATATTAACTCAAAGTTGAAAATTATTGTTTTGGTTACTAATTTCTCTGTTTATTAATAATTACAAAAAAAATTCTCTTACTTAATTCATTACACCAAATCTATTTCTTAAGAAAAAATATTTGTTTAATTTTTTAAACCTTTTATTGGGTTATTTTTTTATTTTATTACATTAAAATCAATATCAAGCAATTTAATTTCAAATATTCGCACTTAGCTTCGAAAATTTGAAAATGCGCGGCACTTGAACAGCTGCAGCTAAACGGTTAACGCGACTTAGCAACTTGCCTCTCTACAATTGTTTCTTGCTGTTTATGTCAGCTGTTATTGGCGTCGGCTTATTTTATTGAATTTTTTGTTTCGTTTGCTCATTAAATCAAATCAAATGCATCGTGAAGAGCGTGCCTCTGGCTCACATGCCCGCAAGGGTAATCATCCCGCCGGACTTAAAGGCCGCGAGATTGGCATGTACTACAGAAATCTGACGCGTCAGCGGAAAAAGGAACAGGGCGAGAATCCTACAGAGCCACAAATACGTTTGGCTTGCAGCGTCAGTGTGCCGGCCGGTATGCTGGCCCAGGTCAAAACTTGTCTACGGAAATTTGATCAAATACCCGCCCCGGAGCATGCCAATGTGGATGCACAGTTCAAGGAACAATTTCGACATTTGTTGACCGTAAACTTTGATCAATTTATAGCAGAGACCAAGCACAATCATGAGGGCTTAGATTGGAGTAATACACAAATGGATAATCAGCTACTTAAGGATTGGGAAGCGGCACAGGAAAAGCATGTACACAGTGAGCGGCTTAAGGCACGCCTGAAGTTGCCCACCATGGTTCAGGCTAAGCAAATTGTGGAGGCTGTGCATCACAATCAAGTGATACTTATAGTGGGTAGCACGGGTTGCGGCAAGACCACTCAGGTGCCGCAGATTCTCTTGGACTCTGACATTTCCCAGGGCAGGGGATCCAGCTGTAGGATTATTTGCACCCAACCGCGTCGAATTTCGGCTATAACCGTGGCCGAACGTGTGGCCTATGAACGTGGCGAGCAACTGGGCAACTCGGTGGGCTATCAAATTCGTTTGGAAAGCCGTAAGGCCAGGGAACGTGCTTCCATTACATATTGCACCACGGGCGTCTTGCTGCAGCAGCTGCAATCGGATCCCTTGATGCACAGCATCAGTGTTTTGATTTTGGATGAGATCCATGAGCGTAGTGTGGAGACTGATCTACTGATGGGCCTGCTAAAGGTCATCTTGCCGCATCGTCCCTCGCTCAAGGTGATTCTTATGAGTGCCACAGTTAGGGAGCAGGATTTCTGTGATTATTTCGACAACTGTCCCATGTTTCGCATAGAGGGTGTCATGTTTCCCGTTGAAATGCTTTATCTGGAGGATGTGCTTACACTTACGGGCTATCAGTTCCCCAATCCGGCTGGTCGACGTTTTAAACGTGATCGTCCCGAGCGCCAAATGCTACATAAAGCCATGATTGAGCCGTATATAAGACGCACACGTGGCAGCGGCAAGTATGATGATCGTGTCTTGGATTTGTTGCGTCTGCCCGAATCGGAGGGTTGCGAGAGTATTGAATTCATAGCCGATTTGGTTTATTACATCTGTGATACCATGCCCGAGGGCGCCATTTTAATCTTTATGCCGGGCTTTGATAAAATCTCGCGACTTTACAATGCTTTGGAGAAACCATCGACACCCAAAGGTCAACGCTGGCGTGATGTACTTCAATTGTTTCCCCTACACTCGCTCATGCCCTCGGTGGAACAGCAGGCCGTCTTTCGGCGTCCTCCTCAGGGCAAGCGTAAGGTTATTATCTCCACCATAATATCGGAAACTTCGGTGACCATTGATGATGTGGTATATGTCATCAATTCGGGTCGCACCAAGGCCAGTAACTATGACATTGAATCGAATATCCAAACTCTGGAGGAGGAATGGGTTACCTTGGCCAATACCCAGCAGCGTAGAGGACGTGCCGGACGTGTTAGACCTGGGATTTGCTATAATCTGTTTAGTCGTGCACGCGAACAGACCATGGCTGAGATTCCTACACCCGAAATATTACGTAGTAAACTGGAGTCCATCATTTTGAGTCTCAAACTGCTGCACATTGAGGATCCTCACAGGTTTCTACAAACTCTGATCAATGCTCCCGCCCCGGAGGCCATCAATAATGGCGTGGCTTTGCTTAAGCGGTGAGTGTCAACCAGATGAATTTTATATTATTTCAATATAATTTGGTGATAATATCATAAAGATTTTTAGAGCTAAACTGAGATCTTTAAAGGAGACTAAAACTATACATTTTGTTCCTTGCCCTGCGTCTGTCTTTGTATTATTTGGGCTGCCCAAACGTCTCTAAAAATCTGTGAACGCATCTTAAATTAAGGATTTCTTGAAATTTCGTCAATTTCGCCGAGGTAATCCTTAAGTTTGGGCCTCTAGAAATCCAGCAAACCTACTTTCACTTAACTAGATTAAGTTTCTTCGGAGTTACGTCTTTTCTGTGCCTAGAAATGGGTTTTTAGTAATTTTTCCGTACAGTCGTAGCTTTAATAGTCCTAAAATACTGCTTTCCGGACAGATTTAAGGAATAGCCGGGACGTTTTCCATAAAAACAGGTTTCAAGGGTTGACAATCGGCGGAATTATGGACAGTCCTAAAACGAAAATGCATCTTTTAGGAATTTTTTTTAAATTTCCGGACAGATGTAAGGTAAATCCGGAACGTTATCCTCAAGGCACTGGCTTCAAGTGTTGAAATTCAAAAGAATTACGGGCAATCCAAGCATACAAATGTGTTTTTGACAATTTTCCGTACTGCCGTTCCTTTTAAAGTCCGGTAATAGTACTTTCCGACAGATTCAATAAAAAACCGGAACGTTATCCTCAAGGAACGGGCTTCAAGGATTGAGATTTAGCGGAATTACGAAAAATTCAAATTTGTGACATATTTTGGTTCCGCCGTATCTTAAAAAGTTTAAAAATTGTACTTCCCGTACAGATTTAAGAAAAGCCGACTTTTCTTAAGGACTTGAGCGAATCCGACATTAAGGTCGCTAGAACAGAAGCATTTGCAAGAGCATTTTTCCAGATAGCCGGACAGATTTAAGGCAAAGCCGGAACGTCATTCTTATGGTTGAGCTTCAAGGGTTGAGATTTAGTGAAATTACGAGCAATCCAAGTATATACATGGGTTTGTGGAATTTCTTGGTACTACCGTAACTAAAAAAAGTCCGTAAAAAGTACTTTTCTGACAGATTTAAGGAAAACACGGAAAGTTATTTTTAAGGATCGGACTGCAATAGTTGAGATTCAGAAAAATTACGGCCAACCCAAGCATATAAATATGTTATTGACATTTTTCCGTAATGTTGTACCTATGAAAGTCCGAAAATAGTATTTACGGGACAGAAATGAGTTTTTTGACATTTTTCCAGATTGCCGGACATATTTATGGCAAACCCGGAACGTTATCCTCAAGGTACGGGCTTCAAGGGTTAAAATTCAGAGGAATTACGAAACAAAAATCAATTTTTGTGCATATTTCCTGAATACGAGCCTATAAATATACGCAGGAAGAACTTTAAGGAAAAAATCGGAATGTTGTCTTTAAAGACTACCTTCAAGGTTTGTGATTAAGCGGAATCACTGGAAAAAAAAGAAAATTATTTTTTGACCATTTTTTGATAAATCGCACCTTTGAAAGTCCGGAAAAGTAATTTTCAGACAGATTAATGAAAAAGTCGTGACGTTATTTTAAAAACGGAGCTTCAAGGGTTGGGATCCAATTAAATTAAGGACAATCCAATAACATATATGTGTTTATGCCATATTTCCAGAATACGAAACGCTAAAAACAGCAAGAAGAACTTTCCCTACAGATTTAGGGAAAAGTCGGAAATCTATATTAAATTAAGGACGACTTTTAAGGATAAAGATACGGACAAAGAAAAAAACAGAAATTGGCTTTTCACCTTTTTTGACAGTCCGGAAAATTGAACAGATTTAATGAAAAAATCGGGACATTATGCTCAAGAGCGGACATTAAAAGTTAAAACTGGAGGGAATTAAGGGCAAGAACAGAAATTTGTTTTTACTTTTTTCAGATTACCGATATTTTGAAAGATACGGCAGAATTACGAGAACAGAAATGAATTACGGGTAATCCAAGAACAGAAATTTTTATTTATTCAGAATACCGAACTTTTAAAAGTCCGGGAAAGTAATTTTCTAACATTTTAAAGGAAAAGTCGTGACGTTTTCTTTAAGAAGGCGCTTCCAGGCTTAATTTCCTGTAGAATTACGGGAAGTCTAAAAATCGAAATCGGTTTTTCCCACTTTTCCATATTAATGAACCTTTGAAAGTACGGGAAAATAGCTTTCCGAACAGATTTAAGCAAAAGACGCAAAGTTAACATAAAAACGGGCTTCAAGAATTTCGGAGTGGCTATTTAAAGAATAAATGTTTTATTATATATTTCCTTATATTTTGCAGCATAGAGGCTTTGGACAAAACGGGCACTTTAACCCCTCTAGGCATGCATTTGGCCAAATTGCCCATTGATCCGCAAATGGGTAAAATGATACTAATGTCGGCCTTATTCCGTTGCCTGGATCCCATTACTTCAGCCGCAGCTGCTCTTTCGTACAAAACTCCCTTTTACACGCCCCTCGGAAAGGAGGATCTCGTTGATAAGGTGAAGCGTAATATGGCCCAAAATGTACGCAGTGATCATCTGATGGTGCACAATACTATAGTAAAATATCGCGAGAGTCGTGACGCGCATCGTGAGCGTGACTTTTGCTATAAGAATTTCTTAAGCTACATGACGCTGCAGCAGCTGGAGAGGATGAAGAATCAATTTGCCGAATCCCTGTACAATTACAAGTGAGTTTTAACATTTAAATTAAAAATATATTTTCAATCGATATATTTTTACATATATTTTAGATTTCTTACTTCAGCCAATGGACGCGATGAGGCTTCCAATGTAAATTCCGAGAAAATACCCTTGCTACGCGCCATCATTGGAGCTGGTCTGTATCCCAATATGGCGCACTTACGGTATGACTTCATTATAGCAGAATTTTATCCTTGTTTTATCCAATTTTCTTTTCCATAGCAAAGCTCGTCAGACCCGGAATCGTGTGCGCGCCATCCATCACATGGCCACTGATGATGGACGTCGTGTGAATTTCCATCCCTCCTCAGTGAATAGTGGCGAATCTGGTTTCGATTCGAACTTTTTTGTTTACTTTCAACGCCAAAAATCAACTGCTTTGTATTTACTTGACTCCACCATGGTCTTTCCCATGGCACTAATCATTTTTGGTGATGGCGTGGAAGCGGGTATTACGCAGAATACGCCCTATATATCCGTAGCAAAAACCTATTAGTAAGTGAAATGATGTTATAATGAAAAAGGGTAATTTAATTGTATAATTTCTTTAACAGTTTTAAATGCAATCCTGAAACGGCGGAAGTTGTCATCGAATTGCGCGAAAATTTAGAACGATTATTACTGAAGAAAGCACTTTATCCAAAACCCATTGGCAAAAATGATGACGAGAAACAGTTGATTGAGTAAGTAATTAGTTTCCTCTTGCCTTTATTTTCTTTTTGAACAAGTTTGATGCAATTCAATATAATTCCGAACATCTTGTTGAAAATAGGTTATGGTTTTATTTAATGGTGTCTTTATCCACGGCACATTTGGAACATTTGGCACATAGGAAAACAGTCAAATTGAACTAATATAAACTAATTTTACATTTCTTTATAACCCACTTCGAGATATTTAAAAGCAAAGTCGCGCAAGCTCAACTTTTCTCTTTTGATAAAAGTTCTTAATTGTCTTTCTTTACGCATTGACTTTTGCATTCTTAAATCTTTCCAAGGATACAAAGAGTCAAACAAAATGCAAAAGAGACTATGCGATTGCTAAAGAACGTAATTTTTTGATTTGCATCATCGCATTTTTCGATGGCTCGTGCGACATTGAGAAACAACATTTGTTATCTGTGCGTCAAAAGTACATGTGGAAGGCTTATGCAATATTGAGTACAAATAGAGATTTTTAATACAATTCAAATAAAAAGAAACATGCTGAAAAATTTGAATATTTGTGATCTTGGTACTTATAATGAAGTTGGTCCCGTGCGACATCGACAGTGTGAAATTAAAAATTTTTCTTATGAATGTATATTTTTCTTAGTTTGAATGATTTTTTTGTAAATCATAGTTTTTTATTTTTATATCTAAATGAGCAAAAACGGTGCATACGGTAGAGAAAAAAGTTAAAGTACGATCCAATATTAAAAAAAAATTTGTGTGTTTTTTGTTATTATGCGAAAATGAATACATTGAAATCTTCTGTTGACTTAAAAACATTTTAACTTCGCTTATTTATATATAATTTCCTCAAAAGAGTAACTGAAATAACATTATTATTATGACGGAAGAAAATGTCTCATACGACATGTCCCGTGCGAAAGTGCTTAAAATTGAATTTTAAGAAAATCGGCTTGTCAATTGTTGGTCGCAAAAACCACTTCTGTTTTTGTCCCGTGCGAATGCCTTGGTTTTTTTTTTAATTATCTTGAAAAAAATTAATTGCCCAAAATCAACCTTAGCACCAATTGTAGATCCAATTAAGAGCAATAAGTTAAGCCTTTTGTCAGAACAAAAATACGTTTTATTGTTAGGTCCAGTTCGACATAATGGAAACGCACATATATTCATCAATGATAATGATTATTTTTGATTTTTATTTTTTTTGACTCAAACCTTAATGATTATTTCCTGAGTAAAAAATAAAAATCACAAAATAATCATTATTTTTTATTTTCGCTCAAAAATAACACACAAGGTCCGATTACGACTCTCTTAAAGGGATCTGAGGCGAAATTGATGCATAATCCTTATAAAGTGAACGAATATGAAGCTATAAAATAATATTTGAAGTTAAAAAAAATGTTGTAAATAAACGTGATACAAGTTTTGAGCAACGTATAAAATATGTACTCACTTTAGCAAAAATATTCCTCTAGTAAAATGGCCATATCTACTTAACTACTTATCTATTTGTTTACCCATTTTTTTTTTACTTTAAATTGGATTTTAAAGCTTTGTATTGCTTTACTTTGTAAACTGGTAAGTCCCTTTCTCTTGTGCGAAAATTGAAAAGCGCACAAGCCAAGAGATTGAGAGAAATTCGGCATTGGCCCTTTGGGGCTGTAACCGTCAGATAAATATAATTTGAAGCAACTGCAAGGGTATATAACTGCGAAGCGATTGAACACGTTTTAATCCGATTTTCATTTCAAAGTTTTGAATTTTTAAAAATATTAAGTCTTATCCAGATTAACAATGTGGCCGAGTTGATAAGGAATATCTCGTATAATGATCCGATTCAATAAAACCAGACAGACAGATATGATAGTATATATGGGATATTCCATATCAACTCAGCCACCCCAATTTTTTTTTGTCTCCAAAAAATTATTAATCGCTATCATTTAGACGGACTATATATAGATGAGAATACCTTAACATGGTTTTCCCCCACCGTCGATAGTTCTCAAGATAATGCGAAAAAGACTTGAAATTTTCAAAAAATCATAACTTTTGAACGGAACATCGGATTAAAACGATCCAAAGACATATTTTTATCATTTTCGCGTTAACTTTAAAAAAAAAATTTTGGGACAACTCTAAGAGATATCTCGGTTTTTTGAAAAAAAAAAAATCCGTTTTTATTCTTTTTCGCGGAAAGGGCCAATCGATATTCGATCCGAATATTTTTTTTCAGATTCAGAATATGTGTATGTAACTTGAAAAATTTGTTTTAAGATGGAAGACAGAGCGAGTCCACGGGAATAATATTTTTTGTTTCGAATTTTGCGTTTTCGCTGTTTTTTCAATCAATTTGACATGCGCTTTTCGAAAAAAATATTAGATAACTTTTGGAGTTATCTTAAGCCGGTTTTTTGAAGAAAAAAAGTTTTATTTATTTTCTTGGGAAGGGCCATTCGATATCCGATCCAAATATTTTTTTTCAGGTTCAGAATATATGTATGTAACTTGAAAAATTTGTTCCAAGATGGAAGACAGCGCGAATCCACGGGAATAATTTATTTTTGTTTCAAAGTTTGCGTTTCCCTTTCCGCGAAAAAGAATAAAAACGGATTTTTTCTTCAAAAAACCGTCTTTAGATATCTCTTCGAAAATGTAATTTTTTTTTTTCGAAAATTTAACGCTAAAATGATAAAAATATGTCTTTGGATCGATTTATCCGATGTTCCGTTCAAAAGTTATGATTTTTGAAAATTTCAAGTCTTTTTCGCATTATCTTGAGAACTATCGATGGTGGGGGAAAACCATGTTAAGGCATTCTCATGTATATATAGTCCGTCTAAATGATAGCGATTAATAATTTTTTGGAGACAAAAAAAAATTGGGGTGGCTGAGTTGATATGGAATATCCCATATGTAGCTTTGATGTTCATCAAGTGGCCAATAATAATGCGAACATTGTACATTTTATTTGATATATTGTCCAAAAATATCGAAATGTTTACAGCCTTGTCTGAGATATTCGTGCTAACGCAAACTTTGGGCTTGTGATATCAGTTCGATGTCTGAACAGTCTCGAATAAAGTTTACTCTTTCTTTTTAATTATTCACTTTCCTGTAAAGCACCATACCCATTTTATTAAACTTATATGATAATCCTTTTTCTTCCTTCCTTCTTTTATAGTGCCATACAACTGCTTCTCTCGTTGGATGAAAAATTGGGCGAGGACTACATGTCCTCTGATGACATAGATGATATTTAAAGTGCATTGACCCACACGCCAAACCATTTGATTCACCTGTTTTTTGGTTTTATTGTATAAAATCCAGGCAAATATATTATATACCAAAATAATTGTTGTTTTTTTTTTTGTTGTATAAGTTAATAATTTTCAAATAATAAATTATAGATGCATGCATGCATAGGTTAACAAAATATCTCATTCATCCTCTAGCAAGGCAAAGACATTGCGAGGGCGTGTCACAACCTGTTCGGCGGGGCACTCATCCTCATCGGCATTGGTTTCATCATTGGAGCTATCCTCATCTTCATCCTCGCTGTCGGCAGCTGAAATAATGAAATTTTCTTATATATTTTGACATACTCCTTAACATTTTCAACTTACTGTCGGAGCACACGGAGGAGGTATCCTCATTGGTTTCGCTTTCTGCTTCTTCAACTTCAACCTGCTGATATTTCTTAACCTCTGCCACATCGGCATGTTGCAGCCACTTGTCCTTTTTCTCATCATAGCCAGGTGGATAGAATTGTAAAACCAATTGCTGTTGTCCAGCCAAACACATGCGTAAAATATGATTTGCGGCACGATAACGATCCGGACGAGCTGCCTTGGCCGTTAGGAAACCTCTCTTATAGGCCCAAGCATCCGAAATGGCCACCGCCGACCATTCATCATAATCCTCGGGCAAATGTAGACGCAACAATTGTGGCAAATTCACATGCTCGGCCAGAAATTTGAGTGAACGATAGGGCACCGACAGCTGAGAGATGGGAAAGCTGCCCAGCAATACTTGCAATGACTTTGGCGTCGAGGAGGGAAAGACTAGACCGGGACAATCGCAGAGGCGTACCAACGGAGTCAGGAATATGGTTTGGAAATGTTTCGTATGTCCCGGCGTGCGACTTACACTGACCACTTTGCGTCCCTTCAAGGCATTTATGAGCGACGATTTGCCCACATTGGGAAAGCCAATACAGCCAATGGTTAGGATGCCATTAAAATACTTCACATGCTCATGTGGTGTGGTATCAATGCTACTGCTAATCTTTAGCTCCCCCGTCACCGTAGCCATATCCTCCAGTATATCCAATTGCTCACTACGCATATCCTCGCGTATCTTTTGCTCCCAGGCGCTTAAATCCACTTCAGTCTGGACATAACGTTGACACTCTCGATAGATGTTATAGACACCCTCCATGCTACGCTTATGGGCCTGATGACCACCACGCTGATGACCCTTGCGAGATCGTGGCAAGAATGAGGCAAACAATACCACCGGTAATTGAGGATAACGCTCTTGGAAATAATGTCGCCAAGCCACCACCACCTGCGGCTCGACCAGATCCACCTTGTTGAAAACTATGATGGCATGTTTTTTCAACGTTTTGATAATGTAATCATAGAGTGAGGGCGGAAACATCAAGGTGGCATAACGCACATCCACTATGATGAGTAGAATGTCGGAGAACTCCAAGACACGCCACAATTGACGCCAGGTTTCCAGATTAAGCTCGAAGAGCGAAAGTTCTTTGCTTTCGCCATTGCGCTGCTTCCGTTGCAGCTCATCCACATACTCCTAAAATGAAGAAGAAGAAAGCTTAGAGAGTTGTTTCTTCTCTCTCTCTCTCTCAAAACTTGACCTACCTTAAAATACCGATTCTCACAGCGATCCAATTGTTCTTTGGAGCTGCCGGGACCCCAAGGTGGACGCACGGGAAAATCACAGTCCACAAAGTAACGTTCATTAATCTCACGCTGTTTGGGACTGAGCGCTTCCAGCGCTTTGAAACCCTCTTGCTTCATTTGTTCCAGCTCTTTTTTGCTCTCCTGATAGAATTGCAAATTATAACGATTCACATTCTTGTTTCGTGGGCCACCACGTGCAAATGGCTGCTCCATTAGCTTGCGCGTGGTCTCCGGGACATCGCTATCTTCGTAGGATTCCTGAGTGCTGCGCAAATACTTGGGCGGACCTACATTTGAAATGAAATGTCGTCAGCCGGCTATTGTTGTTGTATTTGGGTGGGCAAGAGAAGAGGGCGGCGGGGTGGGGAGTGGAAGCTTAGTCGTCTTACCTTTTGTGTTGCGCTTTTGCAGCATTTGATCTTTCTTTTTCTTGCCACTAAAGGCCACCTTGCGTCGTTGTTGTGGCATGATTGAATTAAGTTTATGTTTAATTTTGTTATTGCTTTGATTTTGTGCTAAATTTGTAATTGCAAATGTGATTGAATGTTGTTTTGGCTTCCCTTTTGCGCCGACATTCCGTTAGTGGTTTTTCTATGAAATTAAAAGCTTGACTAAGTTGGCAGGGCCATGACTGTTAGAGACAGTGTTGCGCAGCCAAGGCCGGAAAAAGGCTAATAGCTGGTGAAAAAATTGTATCTATTTTAAACCTAAATTCAAACAAAATAAAAGTTTTTTTTTAAAAAAACTGACAAACCGCGTTTCAAGTCAATCAAATAAAACAAAATTCCTGACTGGCTTAAAAAAGCCTTCATCAAATTTAAAACATTTGGCTTGAAAAAGGCTAAAATGTTAACACCTTCGCCATGGCGTACAAAGTTCAAAGGTTTTTATTCATTTTATTGTTAATAAAATCTCCCGCAAAATGCCGCTTAAAGGCGTAAAGGTATTGGAATTTGTGGGCCTAGCTCCTGGTCCCTTGTGTGGTAAAATCCTGGCAGATTTTGGGGCCTCAGTTACACGCATTGACAAGGTAAACAAAGGCGTCTCCAATTTCCCTCTGTTCCTAAAAATCTTTCTTTCAGGTACCGGACAATTCCTTGGATGTATTGCAGCATGGCAAGAGAACCATTTGTATTAACATCAAGGAACCCAAGGGTCAGCAATTGGTGCGCAAATTGGCCCAGAACTCGGATGTGCTCTTGGAACCCTTCCGTCCTGGTGTCATGGAGAAACTTAATTTGGGTCCCGTTCAGCTGTGTAAAGAGAATCCTCGCTTGATTTATGCACGCCTCACGGGTTTTGGTCAAACGGGACGCCTGGCCGCCAGAGCTGGACATGATCTCAACTATGCAGCCATATCCGGAGTGCTTTCCCTGCTGGGTCGCAGGCAGGAGCCTCCCACGGCACCCATTAATTTATTAGCCGATTTTGCGGGAGGTGGTGTCATGTGCGCCTTGGGCATTTGTCTGGCTCTATTGGAGCGTCACCGTTCTGGCTGTGGTCAGATGATAGACGCCTCTATGGTTGAGGGTGCCGCCTATGTGGCCAGTTGGTTATTCATGTCCAGGGAGCTGCCTATTTGGAAACCAAATGCCCAACGTGGTGACAGTATGCTGGATGGCGGCGCCTTTTTCTATGATACCTACAAGACCAAAGATGATCTGTACATGTCAGTGGCTGCCTTGGAGCCACAATTCTTTGAAGTATTAAGAGAACGTTTGCAATTG
This sequence comes from Lordiphosa mommai, assembly GCA_018904225.1. Taxonomy (NCBI): domain Eukaryota; kingdom Metazoa; phylum Arthropoda; class Insecta; order Diptera; family Drosophilidae; genus Lordiphosa; species Lordiphosa mommai. The sequence goes on from JAEIFT010000156.1 coordinate 352,915, forward strand.
CCCGAAGATATGAGCCAATTTGATGACGAGCATCAGCTGTGGGGCAAAGAGTTATTAACAAACATTTTCCTTAGCAAAACCCAAGCGGAATGGTCAACAATATTTGAAGATGTCGATGCCTGTGTCTATCCCGTATTAGAGATTACAAAGGCACCTGAACATGATCATAATAGTTCTCGAAAATCTTTTGAGCGTCTAGCTAATGGCTGGGCACCTCGTCCTGCTCCCCATTTGAGTCGAACCCCTGGAAAAATAAATCAAATAGAGGGTCAAGAAAAGGAACATTTAATAAGGGATTTCGGCTTACAACCGGAGGAACTGAAACAATTAATGGAAGAAGGTGTACTCAAGTTGCCCTCTGACCAACCGAAGGCCAAGCTATAGAAATTGTTTTTATACACTTGAAAAGTGTATATTAATTTTGCCCAGAAGTTTGTAACGCATAGAAATATTCATTTCCGACCCCATAAACTATATATATTCTTGATCAGGACAACAAGCTGAGTTCATTTCCGCTTGTCCGTCCGTCCGTCTGTCTGTCCGTCTGTCCGTCTGTCTGTTTCTACGCGAACTAGTCTCTCAGTTTTAAAGCTATCGAGCTGAAATTTTGCACAGAGTCTTCTTTTTACTGCACGCAACTAATATGTCGGAACCGGCCGGATCGGATGACTATATCATATAGCTGCCATAGGAACGATCGGTCTAAGAACAAGTTCTAGTTAGAAAAACTTTTTTGTTTTAAATCGTAGCGTCCCCAATCTTGGTATATGTTAGTTTTATATGCTTCCACATAATTCTGGAAAAATGTATCAAAATCGGATCACTATAGCATATAGCTGCCATAGGAACGATCGGTCGAAAAATAAGTCGTTGTGAGAAAAACTTTTTGATTTTCATCGTAGCGGCTCCAATCGTAGTATATATTTGTTTTATATGTTTCCACACAATTCTGAAAAAATTGATCAAAATCGGATGACTATAGCATATAGCTGCCATATAAACGGTCGGTCAAAAAACCACTTTTAGTGAGAAAAATCTTTTTTTATCGTGGTCCCCAATCTTGGTATATATTAGTTTTATATGCTTTCACATAATTTTGAAAAAATTATCAAAATCGGATGACTATAGCATATAGCTGCCATAGGACCGATCGGTCGGAAAATGTGTTTTACTAAGAAAAGTTTTTTTTTATGGTATTAAATTTTTATTATCAATGATTTCATAATTTTAAATATCTGATATCTATATCCTATATATATTTTACCGGTTAAATCAGTTGAAGTAAAGTTTTTCAAGTGTATTAAAACTTCGGCACAGTCGAAGTTAGCTTTGCCTTCTCGTTTAAAACAGTTTTAAAGTCTGAGATTATAACCAATAAAAATATTTTTTTTAATTCTGTGCACATTTAATTAATTTGTTTTAAATTTTATTATTAATATTTAGCCAAAATACCAGTCTAGCTGATCCCATGTTCCTTAACTATGAGCCGCATAATTTCAATATAACATATTACATATGTAGATAATCCTATCAAAAGTGGTATAATTACCAATAAAGTGTTTTTTAATTGTTAAATGTGTTTAGCGATCTTTCTATTGTTTAGATAGTGAGTTTAATCGGTTAAAAGTCAAGAGAAGTATACTTATAGAAGTACTAACTACACTATGTTACAGCCAAAAAAAAAACTTTTTAAATATTTTTGAAAGTCTTCGGACCAATTCCAAAGAAAAAATGTTCCAGGTGTTTTTTAACCTTATTTCGAAATCTATCATTTTTTTAAGCTTGTTTTAGGGGTCATATAGCTTGTTTAAATGGCCAACGAATTTGTAAAGCCTAATAGTTCCTCAAAGATAGTAAATAAACCTAAAGATCAATCGTATTCAATGTCAAAGTAATATCATTTGTTCTTAAAGATAGGATAGAATACTCCGAATTTGATGAAAAAGGAATATAAATAATTTATGGTCTCCGATATGTCATCTTCTATGCGTTACAAAAAAATTCTTAATTGGAAAACAATTTTCAAAAACATTTCTAAAGACCGTATGCAAGACCGTATTTTTGACATTGTAGTGTAATCTATGAGAACAAATTGTCATATGATAAGTCGTTTATGAGGATTTTTAGTCAATTGGAGCACTTTCAACAAGCGTTTCTCTAAGTCGGTTTTTTATCAGATTTAAGTATTAAAGAAGAAGCAGAACAAATGCTATCCGACCCGCGAACCGAACTCTGTTGGAAAATGCTGAACCGAAAACACAAAAAAAAAAGAATAACCACGAGTTTAATGATGTAATGATGTAAGTGCCAACCTTGCGACAAAATGGTTTGTAAGTTTTGGAAATTGTATTTGAAAAGTCAACTACATATTTATGAGCATTTTCTGAGAACGAATGTAACATACATAACAACTATTTTTGCTCATTGCTGGCTATCTAAGTTATATATCTTCATAGCGTTTAAAGAGTACTTTCAAACAAGGTACAATATTATGGTTATTTTAAGTACACTTACTGAAATGGGAAGTCATATTTGAAATGAAAATACATTTTGTTTATTTTCAGCTCCACCGAGTGTTGCATGTACCTTCCTTTCCTCAAGCATTCCTGTCCACCGTTTACCGTGCTTCTGGGACAGCTATTTAACCAAAGCAGATCCCCCCGGGCTTTTATGATCCGTTTTACGGTCCGTTGGTCGTGACTTTATTACAGAACTCAGCCCCTACCGCATAGCTTAAATGTTCATATACCTGCGTTTATATATACCTGTTTCCTCAGATAAATCTGTGAGAAGAGCAATATTTCCTTTTATCCACTCCCGTTTAAAAGGATGTTGTAGTTCTGGAGTTTCTTATTAAGTGAAACGTACCATCCAATTTCATGTCAAAGCATATACTGTGCCAAAATATGCGGAAGTCTGGTGTTCAGGTGGCGATTAAGACAATAGATATGTCAGTCTTCCAGTTTTCCGGCAATTTTAAAATTCTTTTAACGAAATATCTTAGAAATCACACTTGCGCCCCATAACAGAGCACGGTTCTACTAATGGCGTTAAATACCTTTCATTTCGCGCTCAGATTTAGGTTTTCGTTGTTTACCAAATATATGTTACCATAAATGTATACCGAAGGTATTCAGGAGCGGGAAATTTCTAAAAAGAATTAGCGACACAGGTCTATTTTTTCGGATTTTCCTCACTGTGAAAGTCGCGTAGATAATATTTCTTGTAATATGAAGCTTTGCCAATAAGTTTGGAGCTAAGCGAATGAGAAACATGTGAGTTTTGAACAACAACACTTTTCCGGCCATTTTTCGGTAGGTTTTTCCAAAATGTAGTTTGTAGTTTTGAAAATGAATTTGGAGCTAATCGTTTGGAAACTATACTTTCGGCCATTTAACTGATTTTTAAGGGGTGTAGTGGGTTAATTTTCCGGAATACTGGTATGCAGTTATTGTTGAATTTTTATTGCAATTTTTTTAGAATTAATATGGAGCTGATCGAATGATAAACAAAAAAGTTTCATACAACAGTTTTCTGTGAATTTTCAACATTGCAAAACCCTGTCTTAGTACTCACTTTCAGAATAAGATGAAACTACAGTAAAAAATTCAGCTTGCTATCTCTAATGGTTTGGGCTGTGCGACGGTCACCAATCAGTCAGTCAGTCAGGTTGAACTCTTTTGTATATATAGATATTACCTTTTTAAATGTTTTTTTGGACTGCTAATTTTAATTATTTAATTTTAAAGCAACATTTTAAAATCCGCAGTGGTTGACAATATTTTAGACATTTTTTTCAATCAATTATATTTACTTAACAAAAATTTTGATTTTTGAAAAATATTTTTCCTCGCGCATTAATTGATTGTCCCATCGTACAATTTTTTGTAAAATATATATACGGATATGCTTAACCAGAATAAAAATATTACATGAAAATATCGGTTGGCCCTTCTTGAAAAAAAACTCAAAAACCATAAAACCATTAAACCTTACTTGAGAACTAATTTTTTTGAACCTCTTATTTTTTCTCGGGTCGAAGACATGAAAATAGTAAATTTACTATTTGGTTCGCTCAAATCGGATGCACTGTTGTGACGCAATCATTTTTTAAAGTTTTAATTTCTTTGTCGAAGATTTCGCGATCTGTTAGTAGTGGGGCTATCAAAAAATAGGGTTATACTATGAGTTAAAACAGAAAAATAAATTGGTTGACTGAGTTCACATGGAATGACCCATATACATTTAAATTGAAAATAATTGAAATCGTATGTTCAAGTTAAAAAAATACAGGAATTCGGATTTTTTTTATATTTTTAAAAAATTAATTGCTTTTCTATTGGGACGAACCAAGGTTCGAACCAAAACATTAACACAAAAACCTTGAACCTCAATTTTCTGAACCTTAAACATTCGACAATGTTGGGTCTAATACGCAAAACGGACCTCCGAAAAAATTATTTGGCCCTGATAATAAACCAAATTGCGCCCACCATTTAAGCAATCAAATGGGAATCTTTAATTGACTTATCTCAAATTTATTTGGTTTACTTTTAAGTACCATTTCATGCTGACAATGTTCGAAAAATTTCCATGTTTAAAGTTATGCAGCTCAGCCTCTCACCGTCCATTTAAAGTTTGACTTTTTATTATTATTAATATTTTGTTTTGTTTTTTTTATTTTTAGTTGCAAGTTAAGAATTAAATAGTTTAAACTAAAGTATTTTAAAAAATATTACACAATTGAATTGAATTATGCTTGAATTAAGCACAAGTCGAACGACTAATTACAGTTGATAGGCTTTGATATTACAAATACACAAAATTGTGATTTAAAGTACTTCAAAGTTGCGGCTCAGTACTTTCTCGAGGGGGAGGGGGAACTAAGAGTAGCAGGCGGACTCCTTCAATACAGTTTTTTATATATTTGTAGTATTTGGAAATGGACATTGCTAAACTTTAGGCCTAAAGATTAACAAAATGAAAGGTGTGAACTATACAAATGGTTTTCTCTTACTTAAAGATTATTGCGCGCTTCGTACTATATATATATACCTCAGTTATATATATTGTAATAATAATAAACAGAAAACATTTTGTTGTTCTTCTGTCGCAGAAATCACACACACACACATTAGGCTTAAGTGTAAAATTTGTGTCTAATTGTGGGTCTAGTCCACCTTGACCACACTGTAGATTTTCCGTATAAACCAGAAGCACGCAAAGAATCCAATTGTGCCCGTTAGTAAAAAGAACAGGAATACCATAATGGCGGTATAGCCAAAATACAGGAAAGTCGAGGCGCTATCCTTGATGGAAAGTTTGGTCACAAAATAATGACAACAATAGATAAACAGATAGACAGCCGTAAAACCAGAGGTTAAGAACGAACGCCACCACCAATGATAATCCTCGGCGCATAGATGGAAATAGCACAGCAAAATGGTGGTCTCCGAGCAGGTGATAATCAGTATAAGAAAGACCAGGAACAGGAAACCAAACATGTAGTACATTTGATTTGACCACAGCGAACTCAGTATAAAGAAGAGTTGAATGAAAATGCAGCCAAAGGGCAAAACGCCACCCATAACAATGCCAGGAATGGGTTGAGTGTAAATAGATTGATCGGGTATTTGCCGTGGAATTTGATTGGTGCGCACGGGATGCTCCAAAGCCTGGAAAGCAACAAAATTAAGGAAATGTGTTGAGATTTGAGTTTATTCCAAATACTTACACGCTTGCGGAAACCAAAATAGGCACCCACAAAGGTCAGTGGCACCGAAACACCAAACCACAGGGCCAGCAAGGCAATCAGTGTGCTAAAGGGTACAGCTCCAGAGCTATTTTCACCCCACAGCACCAGATTCATGACAAAGAACAAAGAGAAGACCACTCTGAAAAAGGAGAAATCAAATCAATCAACAAATCTCTTTAATTTTCCCCTCAACTCACCCTGGACACACAATGGAGGTAAGTATGACATTGCTCTTCCATTTAACGCCTCCAAAACTCTTATAAATTCTGGCCGAAACATAGCCAGCTGGTGTCCCAAGCGACACAAACAATACCATGGAACAAGTCATCAAGGCACCCCGATTGGCCGGCGACAAGAAGCCCAAGCAAGCAAATGCCAGTGTAACCATAGACATCATCAATACCTGCACACCCGAGCCCAAAAACACCGACAACAGCATGCCCTTGCGTGGTGGTCGAAACACATCGCCATGTACCAACTTCCAGCCAAATTCCTCTTGAGCATCCTCACCGCTATCCATTTGATTATACCGGGCAATATCCTTATGCAGTGTGCGTAACATTATCATGGCCACCATACCGCTCAGGAAGAGCACTATGACCAAAGAGTTCAGTATGGAGAACCATTGAATATTTGTATGCGGCATCGATTCCAAAATGTAATCCCATCTCGATGACCATTTTACATCATTATTTTTGATAAATTTCACACTATACGTATAGACAATGGACAGCACTTCGTTGGCCTTCAATGAGGTCTCCTTAATGGCCAATGGCTCTGTGCCCATGCAATTGGGTTTTGTGGTATCCGGTTGATTAAGAGATTTTGGTGAAACTTTAACTGAAATTATACGTCCACTGCTGCCCGAGAAACCACTGCCCCAATCCTCTTTGGCACCACTATGATAGGTAATATCCAGATCCACATGATTGAAGGGATAATAGTGTAGCGGTTGATTGTATATGGAATTAATGGGACATCCTTCGCCATCCTGACGCACTAGACAACCCATGGGAAAGCCAGTGCTGCAATATTGTTTGGTATTCTCCAGCTGATAGCACCAGGTAACGGGCATATTGTCCACAATCCAATGATGTTGATAATTCAAACTGATGCCCTTTTTCATAACCATCATGCGACGATCGCTATCCGCCTGTCCGCCCGTATAATTTTTGGTGCAGGCCTAGAGGAAGAAGAATGGGTTAAAATTATATATAAGAAATATTCAATTTCCAATACTTACCACAGCGCATTCTACATCCTCCAGAAACTGTATAGAATAGGGTCCGGGTCGTATACGCTCACCGAATACCACCTGACCCAAATTCTCTACGGGCGAATTCTCCTCCTTGCCCAGACAAAAATCAAAATGATGATATTCATAGGGTATGATCGATTCCTCGGTATTTAAACGATTCACATACAATGTAACATCCGACTGAAAAGCAAATTGAAAGAATTAAAAAAGGAATTGAATAATCAAAGTGAATAACACAGATGGAACATTTTGAAACGTTCCACATTGCCACCACATTGCCTAATAATTGCAAAATTTCAAGCATATGGAGGTTAAACGGCTGATAAGTTTCTATTTAAATTTGGTCCTGCTGCCTCGTATGTTAGATGTGGACGTCCAACTTGTCTACAACCAGATGTCAAAACTTTACTTTTTGTTTACTCAGCTCTCAACGGTGGGCAACCCCCCTCCCCCCACTTCGTCGCTTCGAATTAAATAACAAAAACAAAATGCATGCAGTACCTTCGCTAGTTAGAACAAGCAGACGGGGAGCAAAAGCCTCATTTTTGTTGCTTTTTTTACTGCATCTAAACTCAAATTTAGTGCCTACCGCTGCCTTATACCAATTGTTTTCGTGCCAAAAAAACTCAAACTTTCATGCAAACTCACAAATATATGGAAAAAGGGCAAAATCGGGCATAAACAGTTAATATCACGATGATGTGCACTCTTTTAAGGTATAATTTCTACAATTTGTAAATTACATTTTAAATTAATTTCCGGGATCGATCTAAAGTTTTCTAAAGCCTATAACCTATAAATTCAAAAATTTGAGGTTCAAAGTTGTTGGGCGAAGATTTTGGTTCCCCAATTTAATAGAAAGCCTGTTAACTTGTTTAATGAACTAAATAATATTCCTAATTCTTTAATTTTTGTTAATTCTTAAGCGTATTAATTAATTTAAATTTATACAAATAATGTATTTGAGTAATTGTTTGTCTATACTACTTTTTTTATCAAATCATATAAAGATTGGAATAAGCTCGTTCAACTTAAGGATCTAACTATGACGCGGAAGCCTCCAATAATTGTTTATATATTGGAAAACTTTAGCAGGGATGCAAACCGTTTGGAAATATGGAGTGGTTTTTTCTATGGTTCACTGAGTTTAAAAAGCACAGGTTCGGTTCATAACATGGTTTTTGTAGCAATCCGAACCGCGGTTTTAATTTAGTTTAGTGGTTCAAGGTATGATCCTGATCCTTATTTCGAATTTTCGAAGTTTCTAAAATGAATCGTATGATATTTCCATTTATTTTTTGTAACCTTTTTTTAAATTGCATTTAAATAACTTCGAGTTCCAATCTAAATATATGAATTATATAGATAGAAATCAGATACCGTCCATATAATCATTAATTACGTATCAATTTAATTGCCAGCTTCAGCCTAACAAAAGGAAGCGTCTTTCTATCGTCTTAACGAGAAGAAGAGAAATTGCTTAATTTTAAGGTACAATATCGTAGTGTTTATATCATTAAATTTAGGATAAACTGAACTGAATCGAATCGTTTTTCTAGGTGGTTTTCGGTTCGGTTCAGCATTTTCGAAAGAGCACCGGTTCGGTTCTTAGTTCGGTTTCTGAGCATTTAATATAACTCCACTATGCTTTAGTACGGCACAGATTTAACAGTTTTGGCGAGACCTAGCTTTCATCTTTACACCATTATGTATTTAAACACTATGAAAATCCTGACATTTGTATAGGAAAGTTATAAATTCAGACTTGGGACACAAAACATCAAGAGTGGTAGCACATTTTCGCAATATTTGTGAGGTATTTGAAGGTCTTAAGTTTTTGCATTTCGATATTTTTGCACTTGTAGTTCACAGCAAAAAAATGTCGGAGTTCCGGACTCGAAACTGTCGTCGAAAGTAACTGGGGTCGAAAGTGATTTGTAGAACACATGGGATAGTTTATTTTTAAACAGTTTTTTAAACTCTTAGCATAAGCTGGTAATTAACAAATTTTCGACGCCGCCTTAGGTGAGTATGCTGCAAAAAAACAGGAAAAATCTAAAACATATCCAATTTTTCAATTTTTCCCTTCTAAGAGCTTGCAAGGGGCAGATTACATTACTGAGCCTTTTTAACAGTAGCTTAACAGAGAACTGTTGCACGGTTTCATATGGAACTCGAACGATCTGAAGGCTTGCTTAAATGTCTATATCTTGGCTGTTTATGTATTAGGCGTAGATGACTTATTTGTAGGCCTAATTATTAGCTGTAATTCCATTTTAAACCTTTTTTAAATCGGTTAAGAATTATGACGAAATATGTGAAATTATTTCCCAAAAAATGAAAAATAAATTTACCCAATTTGTTCAAATAATAAAATCATTTATTTATAACTTTATGAGAGCTAGAAATATAATATCTACATGTTACGCTCTTTATATTTCCAATCAAAAATATTTTTGATGAAGAAAATTTATTCTGCGATTTCTCGGAAAAAAAATGTATTACGTTTTTACGCAACATTTTTAAATTTTTGTTTGAAACATTTTTTGATAAAGAAAATATATTCTGCGATTTATGGAAAAAAAATTGTGTTACGTTTTTTTACCGGACCGGCACCCTAAAATAATCAAAATAATTTTTTTTTTTTAATATCAGAGAGGACCTTTTAGAAGTTTATTTACAATTTATAAAAAATTAACAATAATTCTTTGATTGATTAATCGTTTATTTGAAAAGGAAGCAAGAACCACATTCGATTTAAATTAATGTGAAAACCAAAACTGGCCTGATAATAATTTTAACCACAAAAAGTTTTAAATATAACTCAGAAAATAACGATAGATTATTTCCAAAAATTTGAAAATAAAATAATAGAAAAAACAGAAACGGAAGTAAGCAATTCATGTAGATAAAGTATCATACAATTAGTTCTTGAAATAGTAGAATATTCACATCATCAATCAAAGTAAATGAGATATTTTTAAAACGAATGTGTCCCCAAATTTGGGTAAATAATCGAACAATTGGGTGGTTTACGTATCTATAAATATGTAGGCAGCCAACTGAGCTAACAAGAGCAACTCTTAAGTAACGCAACAGGGCGTCATAGAAAAATTAATCATTAGAAGCGTGTCTAACACAAGAACTAGAACTGTTCAAACGTCAACGTCAGCAGAGAGCCCACCCCTCCCCCCCTTGCTCATTTGGGTTCTCGGATACAGAATACCAGCACCCACATTCTTATCACTGGCTTCCGCCTAGAGTGAAAAATAGTATGGGCTGCCGCCAGACCCATATTACTATGATTTATCAGCATTGCATTTGCAAAATTGTTTAAACATAAAATAAACATACACACACGCACGCACACACACTGACTCGCACGCGCACACACACACACAGACATACGCACCTTGCATGTCGATGAGACATCGTTTTTCTTGCAGAAATTAACCGGTGCCAGGCCGGGCAAATAGAATCCCTGAACACATGTCAACGTATAGAATAGAATCACTAGCACCACCCCCAGATGACGGCTCCAGCTTTTGATATGCGGCCCGGAATGCAGGATCATGTTTATTTCCTTTTGCGTTGTTGTCGTCACACGGCAACAGCAACAAAGAGCAGCGGGAGAGGTAACAGTGGAGCGTAACTGTAAATATTGTGTGTTAATTGTTGTAATTGGTATTCTTATACCGTAGTTCTTTTCCACCTACGTTCTTTTTTTTTTTTTGGCCGAACGTCAGCACTGCCTTAACCAGAGAGTTGCCACCTGACAGAAAACAAGAACAATTTAAGGCGCTGCCAACTTAACTCAAACAGGGCTGCTTTGTGATAAATTTGATTTTAAGTTAACAGACAAAAAATTCTGAAATTATAGGTAAAAAATATTTATTTTTTCGTATGTTTAAATTAAAATTTTTTTTTTTTGTGTGGGCAAACCATTTTGAATTTCAACTGCCAGTTGGACCAGCAAGTGCTTACAGTGTTGCCACCCAATTTAAGGCTGTCAGGTTAGCGGCGAATCGAAACGGTGGAATTTGAAATCAAAAATAATTATAATTTTTTAATTTTCTGAATAATTACGTAACTGAATTAAAATTAATTTATAATTGATAAGAAAAACTTAAATTATTGTTATTATAGACGCCTAAGTATATTTAAACATAGCAGGTACTAAAAATAGCAAGACAAAAAGTCATATCCGAACATAAGATTGAATATCTCCGGTTTTAAATGTTTATATATAACAGATATAAAGATATGTATTCAAGTGAATTTAAAAAAAGAAAATTATTCCAATTTTTGACAAAATCAGCTTACAGTCGACCAACCTCAAAATTTTTCTATAAACATTTTCTATTTGTTATAATTTCTGGAAACGCTTTAATTTTACTTTTTTTTATTTTAATAAAAACACAAGTTTAAGCTTTTTTTTTAACATTTTTTAATATATGAAACATATATAGGGATATTAGCGTTTTTAAATAGTTTGGTTTAGTAGTTTTTTATAAAGTTGAGTTTAATTAGTTGAGTTATTCGTAAGAAAATTGCAAAAAACAAAACATATTTTTTGTTCCATTCCAATCCAGCCATTAAAATAGTTTTTCGAAATTTACTTTTGTTTCAAACAAATTCACGAGCAGAAGTCTAAGACAATTGGCTATTCGGATTCGGGATTGTAATCCCATCTAGATATCCAATTTACTTTATCAATTTTGATAAACTTTACACTATACGTATAGACAATGGACAGCACTTCGTTGGCCTTCAATGAGGTCTCCTTAATGGCCAATGGCTCTGTGCCCTTGCAATTCGGTTTCAAGATATCGGGTTGATGTAGGGATTTTGGAGAAACTTTTACTGAAATTATAAATCCCCTATCCTCTCTGCCTGCACTATGATAGGAAATCTCAAGATCTACATGATTGAAGGGATAATAGTGAAGCGGTTGATTGTATAAGGAAGTAATGGGACATCCTTCGCCATCCTGGCGCACTAAACAACCCATGGGAAAGCCAGTGCTGCAATATGGTTTGATATTCTCCAGCTGATAGCACCAGGTAACGGGCATATTGTCCACAATCCAATGATGTTGATAATTCAAACTGATGCCGCTCTTCATAACCATCATACGACGATCGCTATCCGCCTGTCCGCCAGTATAGTTTTTGGTACAGGCCTAGAAGAAGAAGGGTGTTATAGGAGTTCTATAAAGTATTCGAAATTTACCAAAAACTTACCACAGCGCATTCTACATCCTCCAGAAACTGTATAGAATAGGGTCCTGGTTGTAGACGCTCACCGAATTCTTCCTGACCCTGACGCGGAATCTCTTCCTTGCCCAAACAGAAATCAAAATTATAATAATCATAGGGTATCCTCGATTCCTCAGTTTGTAAACGATTCACATACAATTTAACATCCGACTGAAAGGCAAGTTAAAAGAATTGAACAGGAATTGAAATAATAAAAAGGGATAACCTAACATATTGTTATAAATAATATATGGAATGCCGGATCCTGAAATAAATCGGTTAAAAATGGCCACATTTAATGGCATTACTTAAAAAGAATTTCAAAAACTAACATTTTTTTTTTTTTAAATGAATTTTTTGGTTTGATATTTTATTTTTTTTTTTTTTTTTTTTTTTTTTTTTTGAGGGTCAAGTTTAAAAACTTTTACCGAAAATCTATTTCCTTGGGATCAAGATTAAACCTTATTTTGAGGTGAAATGGAGCAAATAAATTTTGATAAAATCCACATCCAACGTTGGAAATGGTGAAATTTTCAAAGAAAATATTAAAAAATACTTTTCGTTTTGAAAATCTTACAATTTTTTTTGCTAGCAATAAAAAAACACCGCGACTGGTCAAATTAGATATGGGCGCGGGAATCCCGAATTTAAAAGCTTCCTTAGGCAGATCAGAAATATTTTAAAATCTTTGGGACGTCTTTATAATTACTAAATTTAAACACTTCCATGTGAGTTGATCCTGAAAATTAATATTTGAAGGTTCGGGATTCTCTAGTTCGAACTGAGATGGGATCGAACATAAATCTGTATCTTTTAAACACATTGTGAAAACAGAATCATTTTTTATGGGTTCGAACATCTGAGTTTTAGTATATTAACTATTTACTAGTGAAAAAGGGGCGTGTCAAATTTAGCTTGATTTATGATTAAATTTAATTAATATTAATTTAGCTTGAAAAAATCTAGCTGCTTTTGGTTTATTTTTCGTAAACCATTATAACTTCCGAATTTATTCGATTTTTTAAATATATATACTGAACTTTAGCTAATAAATAAGTCTTAAACATTTCATATTGAAACTTAATTGTTTTCGAGTTATTTAGTTAATTATTCAGAAAAATTAATAGTCAAACAAGATATCGTTTGTTAAAAGTGCATATATATAATAATACGCACCTGACAAGTCGTTGATTCATTGTTTTTTTTGCAGAAATTAATCGGTGGCAGTCCGGGCAAATGGAATCCTTGAATCCAAGTCAATGTATGCAATAGAATCACTAGCACCAACGCCATTCGGCGGTTCCCCGAATGAAGGATCATGTTTATTTTCAGAGAGGTAACAGTGGAGACGTTTCCTTTTTTGGGCGAAATTCAGAACTGCCTTAACCAGCATTGCCACCCGGACAAATAAAAAGATCAATTTTTTAGCGCTGCCAACTTTTTTCAAACAGGGCTGCTTTGTGATAAATTGTATTTTATTTCCACATAACAACAACTAAAATCTGAAACATTCATAAATTATATGTAAAAATATTCGTTATATTTGTCATACAATTCAATTCAACTTTTTTTTTGTGTGGACAAACAATTTTGAATTTTAACTGCCCGTTGAGCAACCAAGCGCTTAACAGTGTTGCCACAGTTCGTGCAGCTTCCCATGCGTATCACTTCAGAACCGGCCTGTTTCGCTTCCAATTCAGCCATAAAAATAGATAACTCCGCGTCAGGTTAATTTTCTCAAAGCTTGACAATTCAATTTACTTTTATTACAAACAAATTCTCGAAAGGCAGCGAAACAGAAGAGCCCAAGCAGAAGACGAAGAGACTACGACAAAGGTGACTCGAGTGAGTATAAATTTTTTAATGTGTGTGAGTGTGCGAGTGTGTGCGTGTGACGAATAGAAGAAAAAAAAATCAATTTCTGTGACGTCCAAGGTGTTGCAACCTCCACAAAACAACACAAAAGATAAAATGATTAATTCAATTTTTGTATTTTGTTAAAACATTTTTGCAGCTAGCGACAATTGTCTATAATTAACGCAAGATTACGAACAAAAAATTCCCTCACACACACATACGACACCCCCTACCCCTTGGCCTGTGCACAACGAAATAGAAAGTAAAAAAGCGCAAAAATGACTTCCGATATAACGCGACAATTGATTGCCATTTTGGAGAAGACAGTCTCACCAGGTAAGTGCAGTTAGAGTTGGGGATTAATATACATAATTTGGGTAATTGGGCAGATTCAGGGCCATTTTTTTTTTCTATTCTGGCAGGGACGCGCGCGCCTTGTATGTTGCGCAGGGTTGCAATCGCATATGTTTGGTTGCTAGGGGCACGCACACAAACAGAAATGTGTGTATGTAGTTGAATACATGCTTGGCCACTTGCGATATCTTCATATATTAAGGATTTATAAATTGCCATAAAAGCAGACACACTTAACCTACAAATGCTTACATAGGAAATTTGTTTGCAATTTTTGGAATTTATTTTATCTGACAAAATTGCCACTAGAAATGGAATTCTTAACATGGTATTAGCTCAGAAGTATATATGCATGTATGTATATATGTATGTGTGGTCACTGGAAAGAATTCGGGCGGGATCTGAAATGCATTAGGCTTGGAGCGGAACGGCAAGATTGAAGGCTTTATATTGGGAAGACGAAATAGATGAGCAGTAGGGACGGGAACACATTTTCTAGTATGTACATTAGAGTTCCATTTAAAGATCCAAATTTACTTGTACAATAGATAAGTCTTTGAAGCAAATCCAATTTTGCATGGTCCTATGTAGATATGGGCTTGGGAAGGGATTGAATTTTGAATTTGGCATCGGGATAGATATCGGAACGGGGTGTTAATTCTTGATCCAGATATTTTTCGATTTCCGATTTATTTTTATATGGCCTGAGCTAGCTTACAGCAATGTAAAAAAATTGAACGTATTTCGAAAATGTTCAACATTATTTAAGCATTTGCATTTTATATTTTCCGTGCTTTTTTGCTGCTTTTATAATTTTAGATTTCCTAAAGCTGTTTAATTCAGTGGGTAACTCTCAGTTTTCAAGCATTCTACTTTCCAATAACAACTTTTTTATCCTTTTGGTATTATTTTCAATATTAAATTCGTAAAAATATTTTAAATATTAATATTCACGTACATAATTATATAAAGTCTGACATATAAGATTCAAGATTATCGAGAAGAGCAGGAATGCTACAGATATCATAATTATTAGGTTCTCAAATACCAGGTCATCCTCAGTGGCAAAAGATAGGATATCCCTGGCAAGTGCCTGGAAATTCCTTTACTAACAAGATCTCATTCCAGTTGGTATGGAAACACTGGAAACCGACTACAACCTCATTAAAGGAGGTAGTTAGAAAAACTCTACATCACTTGAATGATTTAAGGCTTTTCGAATAGTTGATTTTCCTAATTTTTTAAAACATGTTTGACATATCAAACCGAAACGTTTTTATTTTCGATTTCCGGTTCGGTTCAGCATTTTTAAACAGACACGGGTTTCGTTTCGTTTTTAAACAGACTCGGGTTTTGTTCCATTAGCTGCTGGCTTTCTTGTTCTCTCTTATTCAGTTTATGGCTTAGATGCGCAAATTAAATGACGGTCTTGCTCGACACTCGCAATATCCTTTTCATTGGAACAATACTTATGGACAAATGTTCCAATTTGGGTTTTGAAAAAAAGGAATAAAAATCAACATGAAGTTGCTTACATTCATCCGCCTTTTATTTACAATTATCAATCGATAAACGACCCTGGAACCACTGTTTCATAAAAGTAATTCCGAAGCAATATCACGTGGAATTCAGAACACAATAATGAAAACGTTTTTCGGAATTGATGCGGAATTACTTTTAAAAAGTTAGGGAAATTGATAACCAGGCTTGATAGTTCATTTTTTGAACAAAAGCGATATCATTAAAAAATTTCGATATTAAATGGAAATGAAGTTGGTCGATAGGTTGGATATTTAAATAAAATGATACGAAACGCAGTAAACTACAAAGAAAAGAATGAAACACTTGGACGAAAACGATGACTGAACCAGTTTCACGTCAAAAGGTTAATCCGCAAAATTAAAAAGGATTTTTTTAGGCTCATAAATGACCCTAATATAACAGCGACAGTGCAAACAGTTGGCACATGTCTAAGAGAACATATTTAAAAAACCTGATGCCCAAAAAAGGACCCTCTAAGCGCATAAAGTTTGCAAAGAAACATCTAAATTGGTCAGATAAAAAATAATGGAATATTTTATGGAAAGATGAGAGCAAAGTTGTTATGTTTGATGAAAAATGCATTCGTTCGTACGTATCCAAAGTAAACTACAGTAAAATCCTTATACTTGCAGGCTGATCAAGTTTATTTGCGAAAAAAAAACTAATTTCTTCTACAATTTTGGAGTTAGATTGTTCGGATTTTCTAGAGTCTTTTATTACTCATCATTATTTATCGATTCACAATACATTGTTTTCCGATCAGATGAACAATAGTCGAGCTATGAGCAAAACAAATAATTATACTGGGCAGCACTGGCCGTAACCGCGATGGGCAGCACTGAAAATTTTACCCACTTTTCTTACTTGTTTTTTTTTTCAATTTATTTAATTTTTTTTTTATGAACAAAACAATTAATTATGCTGGGCAGCACTGAAAAGTTAATGGGGAGCACTGAAAATTTGATCCACTTTTCTTACTTGTTTTCTTTTCAATTTATTTGACTTTCTTTCTTTATGAGCAAAAAAATAATTATGCTGGGCATCACAGGCCGCAATCGTGATGGGCAGCACTGAAAATTTGATCCACTTTTTTACTTGTTTTGCTATCAATTTATTTGACTTTCTTTCTTTATGAGCAAAACAAATAATTATGCTGGGCAGCACTGAAAATTTAATCGATTTGATTATTTAACTTTTTTACTTTGTCTTTTCCCTTAGATAAAAATGAGCTACTGTCGGCCAAGAACTTTCTGGAGCAGGCTGCCGCTGGCAATTTGCCGGAATTTCTTAAGGCCCTATCCGAAATTTTGGTCAACACCACAAACAGTGCGGTGGCTCGTATGGCGGCTGGTCTACAGCTGAAGAATCATTTGACCAGCAAAGATGAGAAGGTTAGCCAACAATATCAAGAACGTTGGCATCAATTTCCCGATGAGACCCGTGAGCTGATCAAGAACAATGTAAGATCACTTATTTTGCAAGAGAGAATTCTGTTTAATTTATGTAATCTTTTTAGATCCTGGCCGCTTTGGGCACTGAGAATACCCGGCCCTCGTGTGCCGCCCAATGTGTGGCCTATGTGGCCGTTATTGAGTTGCCCATCAATCGCTGGCCCATGTTGATTCAGACCCTGGTCAATAAGGTGGTCAGTGAGGGTTCAAGTGAAATGCATCGCGAATCGGCCCTGGAGGCCATTGGCTATATATGCCAGGATATACGCTATGGTGTTTTGGAGAATCAATCGAATCATGTGCTAACGGCCATTATTCATGGCATGAGAAAACTGGAGCCAAGCAATCATGTAAAATTGGCTGCCACCACATCTCTGCACAATTCCCTGGAATTTACCAAGGCCAACTTTGAGAAGGATATGGAAAGGAACTTCATCATGGAGGTGGTGTGTGAGGCCACCCAATGCACAGATGCCCAAATCTGTGTGGCTGCTCTTCAGTGTTTGGTGAAGATTATGTCATTGTATTATCAATTCATGGAACCCTACATGGCCCAGGCCCTGTTTCCCATAACACTGGAGGCCATGAAATCCGATAATGATGCCATTGCACTGCAGGGTATTGAATTCTGGTCGAATGTGAGTGATGAGGAAATTGATTTGGCCATTGAGAGTCAGGAGGCCACCGATCAGGGACGTGCCCCACAGCGTGTGTCCAAGCATTATGCACGCGGTGCATTACAATTTCTTACCCCCGTGCTGGTGGAGAAACTGACCAAGCAAGATGAATGCGATGATGAGGATACCTGGAGTCCACCCAAGGCTTCGTCGGTGTGTCTAATGCTATTGGCCACCTGCTGTGAAGATGAAATTGTGCCCCATGTCTTGCCATTCATTAAGGAGAATATTGAATCGCATAATTGGCGTTATCGAGATGCTGCAGTCATGACATTTGGCTCGGTATTGAATGGCTTAGAGACAAATACACTGAAGCCCCTGGTGGAGCAGGCCATGCCTACGTTGATACGTTTGATGTATGATACCAGTGTGATTGTAAGAGATACCACCGCCTGGACCTTTGGACGCATCTGCGATGTAAGTTATATTTTATGTTTAAAAATCCTTTTTGATACTTATTCAAGCTTTTATTCTATTTTCTTTAGATCATACCCGAGGCAGCCATCAATAAGACCTATCTACAGCCTCTGCTGGAATGCTTTGTCAAGAGTTTGAAATCTGAGCCACGTGTGGCGGCCAATGTCTGCTGGGCCTTTATTGGTCTCTCCGATTCGGCTTACGAGGCTGCCGTTACCAATGAGGGTGAAACTCCCATGACATATGCCTTGTCTCCCTACTTTGAGTTCATCATTACCCAGCTGCTGGAGACCACAGATCGTTCCGATGGTGCTCAGGCCAATTTGCGTGGTGCTGCCTATGAGGCCTTAATGGATATGATTAAAAATTCGCCACTTGATTGCTATTTGGTGGTGCAGCGCACCACCATTGTCATACTCGAGCGTCTGAATCAAGTCATGCAAATGGAGACCCACATCAACAATCATAGTGATCGTCATCAGTTCAATGATTTGCAATCCCTGCTCTGTGCCACCCTACAGTCGGTGTTGCGCAAGGTGCGCGAAGAGGATGCTCCACAGATTTCGGATGCCATTATGACCGCCCTGCTGACCATGTTCCAATCGAGTGCCGGCAAATCTGGTGGCGTACAAGAGGATGCCTTTTTGGCTGTCTCCACTTTGGTCGAACTCTTGGGCATGCAATTTGCCAAGTATATGCCAGCATTTAAGGATGTTCTAATTATGGGATTAAAGAATCATCAGGAGTATCAAGTGTGCTGCGCCTCGGTGGGTCTAACCGGTGACATTTGCCGTGCTTTAAAGCAATTGATGGTCCCCTATTGCGATGAAATTATGTCCGTGATGATGAACAATTTGGCTGAGCCAACTCTACATCGCAGCGTCAAGCCCCAGATATTATCGGCCTTTGGCGATATGGCCCTGAGCATTGGCACGGAATTTTTGAAATATTTAAATGTGGTTCTGGACATGCTACGTGCTGCCTCCAATTTGCAGGTAAGACAAACATAAATCGTTATTTGACTTTGATTGGGATTATCTAAAAAAATTAAGTGCAATCTTTAGAGTAGGGTTTTTATTTATACTCTAGGAGCACAATTGATTTTTTTTGAATCCACCTAGATACAGGCACACATATTTCGGGCAGGCTTCTGAATTTTACCACAGCTTTAAATGAGCTTTGACTTAAACAAGGTTTAATTAATGCCTTTATACCTTTATACAATTATGACAACAAAAAGTGGTTTATTTTTTATTTTTTTTCCAATTTTTTTCGAGTTTATTAAAGTCAAAACATGATCACAAAAAAATGCCCTAAAAAATATTTTATTTATTTTGACTTTGAATAAATCTCAAACTATTCTTTATACATGCAAAGTATGTATGGCCGATCTTTAGTTTTATTTGTTGTCTTTAGGTAACTTGAAGAATTTCGTCAGCTTTTTATTACGCTTTTCGGTAGCGCAACTCAAAAAATAATGAAAAAAATTTAAAAAAAAAATGTTATATATATTATTTATAATTTTTCTGTTGTTTGTCTTGTTTTTTCTTGTACTCCAGTTTCAAATCTTTTAAAAAATTGACTTTTTAAGTAGCAATTCTTAAACATTAAATTTATAAGGCCTTTCCGGTTTTAGCATTCGAGTTGTTGTAAACTCCGGTGCAAGTAAATAACCGCACCAAATTTTTTTCAGTGTACGAGTACTCAGAGAGGGGATAGCAAAAATGGGTGAATGCTGATAAAGAGAGAAGCCAAAATAAGATAAGCAAGAAACAAAACAACAACACAAGCAATGCAAAATTAAACGTTATATTTAAATTTTCGTTTTATGCTTGGTGCAAGTAAATAGCCGAACTTCAAGAACGGCAAACCAACGATAGGACAATTTTTTATTTAATTTAATAATAAGAATGACCTACTTAACTTAATTAGTCCCAACAATTAGTTCAAAATTCGATTTGGCATACTGTCGACCAGAGTTTTTTTTTTATCAAATTTGGGGAAAGTTCTGCCCATGCCTCAATTATTGCCATTTTTGGCTTTTGGACATCTTGATATGTTTTGTTTTGACATATATTTTTCGAACTTACAATGCCCAAAAGTTATCCATCGGATTCATGTCAGGAGAACATGCCGGCCACCCCAAGACATTCACATGGTTGAGTTCTTGTCAATTTTTGCACTCTGAAAAGATTCATTTTTAGGTTCTCAGAGTACTCAAGCATCCAGACTCGCTGAAAGCACCCCAAACCATCAAAGAACCTCCTCCAAAATTTCTCTTTGAGAAATAAAAGGTATCTTTCCTCAAATCTCTCCAGTAGTGGGTAAACCCGTCAGGACCGTCCAAATTAAATTTTTTTTCATCCGAAAAAAATGCCTACAAAAATCTAAATTAAAATTTACGTGCCAAAAATGCCAATTTTAATTATCAAATATATTGGCACAACCAAAAGCATCGCTAACCAAACAAAGAATGAGAAATTAAATTGTGCGGCCATAGTTGTGCATCACGCATAAAACAAAAATTAAATCTTAAGTGTTGTTTTGTTTCTTGCTTATCTTATTTTTGCATCTCTTTATATCTGCATTCACCAATTGTAGCTCTGGCCTCTCTGAGTACGCGTACAATGAAAAAATTGGGTGCGGCTATTAATATGCACCGGAGTTTGACATCGTGTCTCATCACAGAACGGTCATTTACATATTTATTTAGGTTTCTCTGATCAATGCTCTTGATTGATTAAAGAGATAGTGGTGTGATAACACCAACCTACCTAATTATTTATTATCATTTTAGTAAACTACAGTTTGCAGTGTACAGTTTTCGAGTTGGGTCGATTGAGCTTTGGCATTCTGTCCATCTGTTCGGCTGTCATAGCCTTCAACCCTATAACACATTTCTTATCCATTCCTACTAATTGTGGGGCGTTATTAGTTATAATTACCTGAGTTTCTTTGTTGTAGGAACCTTTAGGGCTAGGTCCATCCTACTACCTTTATGAATCCTGAGATTTGTCTTGGAGATATATCCAAAAGCTCGGATATATCTGTTAGAAAGTGTGAGCCGAGGAATTTCTTTCTTCGACGACTTAGAGTCAAAGGACAAGAGCAAAATAAGTGTGAGGCAGATTCCACTTCTTCCTCGTCCCTGCAGCTTCTGCAGAAGGCGTTGTAGGCATGTGTTGTTACAGTGAATAGACCTAAGGCATAGGTTCGATGAGCGTTTTTCGCTGTGATTCGGCCAAGGCAGCCGCGCTTTCCTGCAGGTATTAACTGACTGCCATTTTTGAGTAGCTTTCTGCTCGAACAATTCTTTTATATTGAGCCTGTACGTAGCCATGGACATACCTACATTTTCCTTATCGGAAAGGAGGTTAATGGTAGTGCCTTCTCTCGTGAGTTCGTCTGCTTTGCAATTGCCCTTTATGTCCGTGTGTACTGGGACCCACCCGGCTGTTGATGCTGATCAAGAATATATATACTTTATAGGGTCGAATTTGTTATCTTCTGTCTGTTACATACATCAGCTCTTTTTACCCATTTTTAATTTTAATTTCTTTTCCTTTTTACTTGCAGATTGATGCCAACAACTTTGACATGAGCGAATATATCAATGAGCTGCGCGAAAGTGTGCTCGAAGCCTACACTGGCATCATTCAGGGTCTTAAGGGTGTAGATCAGACCGCCAATACGGATGTATTGCATATGGAACCGCATCTAATGCACATTATTGGCTTCATTAAACGCATTGCTCAAGAGGGTGATGTCTCCGACTCTATGATGGCCAGTGCTGCTGGATTTATAGGTGATTTATGCACATCCTTTGGACCACGTCTCTATCCCCTGTTGGATGATGTGGTCATCACACAATTCCTGGCCGAAGGCAAACGTTCCAAGGGATCGCGCACTAAAATGCTTTGCGCCTGGGCGGCCAAGGAGATCAAGAAAATGAATAGCCAACTGATTGCGCAGTAAAAGTTTCAATTGCTAGAGGTTAATGTTTCCCCCAAAAAACCCAAATCCCTCCTCCAATGTGTGTGTGTTAAGCAGCCAAACTGGTGAGTAAACATTTTTTGTGTATATCAATTATTTAGTTTTTAAAATTTATTTTAATTTTATTTTTTTTTAATATTACATTTTCATTTCAGTCCAAGTCCGAATAGTTTTTTAACTTTGCTAAGTTTGTTTGTCCGATTTATTGTTGCTGTGCAACGTCTACAAATTTAAGACAAATTGTTATATATATTTAAGCTTAAAGACAACAGACCTTCTTAAATAATTGTTATTTTTCCTGTAAGTCTTTAAACAGGCTGCTCTCATTTAAACTATGACCATTTCTACGCCAGTAGCAGCAGCCTGGGTAACGAAACCCTATATACATACATATACGCCTATTATTATTATTATTTTTTTTTTTCAAAATTCCCCGATTTTTCGAACCTAACCAAATCATGATGTTTCGAGTTTTAGTTTAAGCAAAATCGGCATTAAATTTATTAAAAAAAAAAAAACAACAACATTTGGAAACATTAACTTGTAGTAACCAAAAAAAATGATTAGTTTTTAAGCTTAAATAATGTAAACTCTCCCTAAAAAAAAAAAAACAAACAAAAAAACACAAAAAAAAAGAGCAAGTACGATTGGTTGTGTGCGGCGTGTGTATGAGATCTAATGGATGAGAGAGAAAGAACATGACAAATCTATCTATCTAAATAATGAATGAATGATTTCCAAGAATGTGTGAGCGAAAAGATATGAGTATGTATTTTTGAAATCTACTAATTTCCTTCTCCCCAACTACAACAACACCCCATCTCTCCCCCCTTTCTAAACTTTAGTGTGTGACTCTGTGACTGTGATGAATGCCTGGGAAACTCAAATTCAAAAAAATGAAAGAAGAAAATGGTTTGTGATTTGGAAGCCTTTCCTAATAAAAAAAAAATGAAAATATTCATTTTTTGCGCGCATGTGTGATGAAGTGGCGTGTGTTCTGTGTGTGATATTACTTAATGTAAGAGAAACATTTTTCTAGTGACATAACGAAACGAATGATTTTTAGATTTAAGTAAACAAAATAAAAGATTTTAAACGGATTTGAAAAGAAAACAATTTCAAAAACCAACTAAAATGAATAAAAAAAAACAAAACACAAAAAAGACGACTGCAAATACTTGAGAAACTTAAAACTAAATGACTAAATGGGGACGTACAAAATGCCAGAGCGTGGCCTTTAAACATACATCAAGGAATCAATCCATTACATTAGTTTGCCAAAACGAAACTAAGCTGCTTAAACAAATTAAACGATATTTTTTATTTGCATAAATTTTTTTTTCCACAGATGCAAACCGCTTAGGAATTTAGACTGGTTAGTTAAAGGGGTTCACAGCAGACTTTAATCGACGATTTGGTTTATTACATGGTTTTTCAAGCTAAGTGAACCACGGTTATAGTTTTACTCAGTGGTTCAAGCTTAATATTTAATCAGGAACGTTCCCGTTATTAAATTTCCAACTTTCCCCAGATAGAAATATTTACTTTTCGTATTTAATTATAACTCCTTGAAAACATTTAAATGACCTTAAAGTCTAAATTTAAGTGTACGAATTATATAAATGCAGAATCACAATGCAGGATCAGCGAATTATGACTTTTTCGTTTTTAAAAATTTGTATTACCATCACAATGGGCGCGTTCAGCAGAGACACTTGATCAGTGATCAGTTTAATAAAACTGTTCTTATTTTTTGGCATACTTTTAGGCGGTCTTGTTTAATTGACATTGTGAAAAGCTTTATATAAATAACATATTAAACACAAGAGGAAAAGTAGGCAACGTAAATTACTAAGAAATATATCATTGATCAGGGATCAAGTTTTTCTGCTGAACGCGGCCAATTTTTTCAATAAATGGTCAAAAAATTTAATTATTTAGTAATTATTAAATTTATTATAAAATTCAAATTTTTAAAATCTGAACAATTTTTGTTAATTTGTTAAAAATTGTTATGCAATTTTAAGTTATATGAAAATCCTTATTACATTTAATTACCCAAAAATCGTAATGGTAATGATAATTTCAATTTACAGCTCGGGTAACCATTTTATAAATTCCGGCATCACTAGGGCTCAATCCGATCCATTTGTTAGGGGTACGATGTTGAAAACCAACCCAACCGAAAGTAGAAAAAAATTCATAATCCACTTGTATCAAAGAAAATAAAGTATGAAAGAAATCGATATTGCACCCGCCTGAATATCTTTTAAAATAGTGTTGAATGATCCTTTGGGCTGAAATGACACTTTACCTTTTTAGAGACAATTACTTTCACAATTTTTCCTTTATAGACAAAAGTAGCAGATTTGTGGTATCTCAGTCTCATCAAAGCCATTTTACATATTATTAAAGCATACTATGGCTAGCTTATTTAAACTTTATTTCTTCATAGAAGACAAATTGTGATCAAAGTTGTTCCTAAAAATTGTGTCATTCTAGCTTTAGCTTCATTTTGATTATATTATTATCATTATAAGACTCATCCAAACCCTTTAAAACAACCTTCATGAAAGAACTGAACAAGTCTTCTGTCTAGCATTTGGACTCGAAATGCCTAATTTTTTCTGGTGCGACACACGAATTATATTTTTCATAACTTCAAAACCAAACCTGGAAAAAACTGTTAATTTCTTCGACTTTTTTTTCGAAAACTATGACTACCAGAGACCTGCAACGAGCATACACGATTCTGCTAGCTTAGCCTTTTCCAAAATGCGATACGAGCAAGCTTGCCTGGAAAAAAAAAATACGCGTAATAAAAAAAGAAACAACATGTGCGAGCAAAGAGATGGCATGATCGCCTTTAATTTTGTGAATTGTGGAATTTGTATTGGGACTAAAGAACAACTAAAGAAAATTGCAATCTTTTTAATAGTCAGATTTTAAATAATTCTGTAATTTCTAAAAAAAATAAAGAGCAGGCTTGAGTTTGTAACGGGGCAGCAAATCTCTTCAAATTGGGAAGGGGTACACTCCGGAGTTAGAACGCGCAAAATTGTCCTGGTTTAGGTTTTCGGAGCTCGTTTAGATAGTCCGTGAACCTAGGTTTAGATTAAAAACTGTCTCTGGCTTTGGTTATCAAGTTTTGTAGATATCGTATAATTTGGTTAAGCACCTTAGTTACATATATATCTCGTCTTCTTATTCACATTGCCACGCTCTGGCGCCCAACAACACTATACAACAACAAAAATAGTATGAAAATATCAAGAATACAGGAAACAAATTTGCTCTCATTTAATTCCACATACAAAAATAATAAAATTACGCTTAATTTGCTATTCAAATTGAAATAATTAAAATGTTTTATTGTTTAACAAAACGAACACAACAACAACAACCGAGCAACTACCTGCAGCATATATAAATATATATATATAGACCTAATATGTATATATTATAAAAACAACAAAAACACTAAAACTAACGAAAACGGACCAGGGTATATGAAAACAAACAACTTACTTTTTTACATTTTACTTTACATAGGCCTATAAAGAACGCGCATAAAGACAACTTAAATACAAATCATGACTGTTTTTTTAGGACCCGACACATACTATACATACATACAGGAGTTAATTTAGAAATCATTTAACTTATATACTCATACATAACCAAAAACTACCTTACGAAAGACGTGACAAACGATATAAATAAATGGAAAGAAAACAAATATAAAATGAAAAATCAATCAAACTAACCGTTTAAAATCTTTTCACACAATTCACATTATATATTAAAAATCATTAAACAATTTATGTATGTGTGTCGCTAAATATTGTATGAAACGAATTATAAAATTAGCTTACATATACATATATATACTTTAACCAATTTCTATGTTTAAACGTAGCCTGTAATTATTTCCCAAAAAAAATTGAGAATTCTGGGTTGAATGAAAGTGCTTTTGGTATCAAATCTTTATAAAATGTATTTTCTTATTTAAATTCTTGAAAAAATATTATTTCTAATTTATAGTAGTTGAAAAACAAATTTCATGAATTAATATCGTATCGAATTTCGGTTTGTGCTTTGGTTATCAGTAGACAGCGGTTTTTTTTTATATTTTCAGATTGAATTTTACTCAAGTAGGCCAGGGGAAATAAGTTTTCAAAATCCATTTTGTGTTTTAAACAGGCCGTTTTTTGTTTTTTTCTGCCTTTACTCCGGCATAGGATAGAATTCTATTTGAAAATATGCAAAATCCGCTGTCTAGTTATCAGTTCCTTATTCCGTTTAAAATTAGGGCAATTAACTCAGTCGCATAAAAAGTAAATACAAAATTGAAGTTCAA
Source organism: Lordiphosa mommai (assembly GCA_018904225.1). Taxonomy (NCBI): domain Eukaryota; kingdom Metazoa; phylum Arthropoda; class Insecta; order Diptera; family Drosophilidae; genus Lordiphosa; species Lordiphosa mommai. Next base: position 379,837 of record JAEIFT010000156.1, read on the forward strand.
ATCCAAGTTGATTTATTTACATTATTTTTAAATATTTTGTTGTTTCTTGCCTGTACTCAGATGAGATAAAAATGCATTTCGGCTCATATGAATAGAAACACTTTCGAAGTGCTTTACAAGTTGAATGCTTTTGAATAGCTTCCCTATTATAATTATGTATTGTGCCGAACTAAATTTTATTCTCTTCTGAATACAGGCCTTAAACCAATGTTTGTCCACAAGGGCGAGACCACAAAGCGAGAGTATATTGGTATGCTTTGCACTGCACAAAAATAAAGGAAACTTTTTGATTGCTTGGCGGAATTCTTTAAATCTGGAACTATTTACCATTAAATAAGGGATACTTTTCTTACCAGTAAGGCATTCTGCCTCATTTGTAGTATTTATCTGCATCACACGGTAGGTTCCCATTTTTTCTCTATCAAAACTTGGACAAAACAACGCATACAAATCAAAGCAATCGCAACCTGCACCTGAGAAGGTTAATGGATAAGTCAATTAGGACTTGTCAATCAAATGTACAGAACTTTTTCGCTTAATGTACATCGAAAATAATGCGATGCAAAGCAACACTGATCTACTTCATCTCACGCTGGCCAGCGACTGAAAAATTGCTTGATCTGTTGGCATAAGCCTCGGCATGCGTTCGACTGTGTTCGGTCCCCTGGGCACACACGAGAGAATTATAGACTGAACGATTTCTCGGTCGCAGCCTTAGTCCCTTTCACTTCCTTCGCTGCTGAATGCTTATTTAAAATCGCATGCGTTAGAGCGGAGCTGCTGCCGCTGAGAATTCGAAATCATAGCAACTGCGAAGCCAGCGTCCCGATTAACAGACAAAAATCAGCTCACAACAATCATACAATTGAGAGAGAAGTTGCGTCTGGTCGCTATAAATCATCAGTGAGCACTAATGCTCGCAGGGGAAGTGCAAATCATATGGTCGCATATTTCATTCGCAGGCAAAGCAAGCCAGCACTAAATTCCCCTCCCCATGCTTTTTGAGTTGCGACGCTGACGTTCGATTGTTTGAGAGAGAAAAACGCTAACGTTCGATGGTTTGAGAGAGAAAATCGCGTTGCAAACAGCTGTTTCAGTACTAGCGAGTCGAACATTTAACGATTACAGATAACGATCGCTCTGCTCGAACCTAAAATTAAAAGAGAAGAGAAGCAGAGCAGAGATTCAGTCTAGGTTAATTAGTCAATGGTCAAACACTGTCTTATATCTTTAGGGGTTACATGGGATTTGACGGTCTGAAATAAGCCTATTTTCTCTCAATTTTATTCAAACTTTTAAGCATAGGAAAGTGAAACATTTAAACAATATTTTGTAAACATTTGCATCATAAAGATAATGCTTGCCACCCACCGTTGCTTTGAACTATTTAATACAAAAATTGTATCTCATTCGCAATGCCCAAATTCCAGAGTTTAAGAAAATCTATTAAAGTGAATTTTTTTAGCCGGCTAAAAAAGAATGCGATCCGAATATTTACGTACTTTTGATTTTTGAAAAAAAAAATGTTTCTTTGAAGATAATTGAATAATAATAATATTTTTTTAATTTATACTATGAAAACATATTTTTCAAAGTACGACAAAATGTAAGGGTTTAGTTTTAAGCCCTTAAAAACACGAAAACGGGTGTCTAACACGACAAAACGCGATGAACATGACACATGCCGACACTATTTGAATCAACAGTATAAAAAAGACTCCGTAACGTCTGAGTGGCGTCAAATTAAAGGAATAACTGAATGGGCTAGCTGACCCAAAAGGGCTATGGGCTGCCCAACGCTGCACTAGATAAACTTAACGATCTAAGACCTGAGAGAAATTAGTTTAATCGATTTAATTTAGAGCTCAACTACACAACTCTTATAAAAACACCAACCCAAAATTCTCAATTTTTTTTTCTAACAGTTGTTCCATTTCAAAATTAGTTTTCCAAAACCCGCCCAACATCAAATATAAATTTTTTGCTAATATCGCACAGCCGTCCACAAAAAAACTGTATGCACATTTAAATTTATTCTGAAATAAATAATTTAATTGTAATTATTATTTTCCACATTAAATTACATATATATTCGATAAAACAGATAATGAAATGAAGAAATTCTTGATTACTTTTTAGGAATTATTTTAATTAGAACTTGAAATTAAAATTACAATAATAGCAAAAAGTGAAGTGTTATTCCCAGCAACAAAAAAATTACTTAATTTTCCATTAAACATATCAAAAATTAAGTTTTGGAAAATTAATTTGGAAATGGCTACAACTACCAAAATATATTTAAAAATTAATTTAATAACATTACAATCAAAGCAACACACAATTTCAATTTGCCAAAATTAATTAGATTAATATTAACATTAACATTAGCTTTTTGAATGATGAAGAGGATGATGAGAGGATGGATGTGTGTCTGTCGCTTGAATGCTGGGTGACTTAAAGCTGAGCGCCAAAAAGGAACTTGTACGTTTATGGCTGTGGTATGCAAACTAAAAAATGTAAGTGATGATTTAGCCTCTAAGTATATGTAGTTAGTTTCTCACGCACAATTTTTTACCAAACATTAATAATAATTAAATTTTTCAATCTTTCTTTTTTCTTTGCACATATTTTGCAGGTGTGTTTATAGAGAGAGAGAGAGATTAAGAGAAAGAGAGAGATGAATGATGAATTTATGTGATGATTGACTAAAAATGGTTGTTGAAAAATATTAAAAAGAATGGATGGATGGAAATATGATGACAAAACTCATCTAGCACAAATTTCTACCTTTTATACATAAACATTTATTGTACAACTAAGTCTATGGCATGTGTATATCATCATCATGAGTGCGCGAGACTGTGACTGAGATTTGCTGTGTGTTTTTATCATTCCACAAAAAAAAAAAAGAAAGAAAAAAATCTTCACAACTTCTTAAGTTGGTGTTAATATTTAAGCCTATAAGAAATTACATTTCATGTCATCAAAATAGGTTTAAGTTATATTTTATATTAAATATATATGTGTGAGCGAGTTGTCATTGTCGTCTGTTCTAATGCAACAAATTTTTGTAACCTCCTAAACTGTGCTACAAAAAACAATGCCTGTGATTTGAACAGTAGTCTGTGTGTATGATACAAAAAAAAAAAAAAAATGAAAAGCACCACGCGCAGCAGAGCAGCAAAATGTAAAAGATGCATATTTTTTGTAAAAATATAAGAAAAAAGCAAAACTTAAAACTAAACAAAAAAAAACAAATTGAAAACGCAACATATGGTACTGATTTTATACTGAGAACTGAGACTTACTATTTATACATTACACTTAACATAACTACATACAATACTACCTACACTTACTTAAGGACTCTCACATTGAATTACGTTACGCGGGACTATACACGGGTGTGTGGGGTATATATATGAGTGAGTGAAACAAAATGAGTAAAATTAAGTGCTCATTTTTGTTCAGTTGTTTAGTTGCTCTCCCACTAAAACAAGTGAAAGAATACTCAACCACTGAACAAGTGAGCAAGGAGCACCATGTAACAACTCCACTCTCTTAAAACTAAATAACCCCACCACCAACTTTACACTAGACTTACATACATACAAAACATAAAAAAAAAAACATACCAAAAACGAAACGGCAAACTAGTGAAATTTACAAAACGTATACACATTACATACAACATACATATGAACATTTTATAAAAACAATTAATCAAATAATAATGAAAAAAAAACAATTGGTAACGCTGACGCGCGGTGCTTTAGCCCAATCAAATTATAAATGAAGAGAGAGAGCGTATTCTGTGCTAAAACTCTGTATGCTAGTATAACACCTTGTAGTATGTAAGTAAGGGAGCTAAGCGAGAGTGAGCTTTTAAGTTTAAGTTTGTGAACGAAATAATACCTATATTTGATTCTGAAAAAAAAGTATGTCTAAAGTGTGGCTTATAAATGTTCATAAACAAATTGTATGACTGATAGTTTGTACGCGACAAAATTTTAGCAAAAATGTAAAATGTGTTTTGTGTGTGCACGAGCGCGAGAATAAAAGAATTTTGAATGCTAGAAAACAAAACAGGAAAAGCGTGTTTTATTTTGGGTGTGATGGAAAAGCTGGGTGAACTCAAAAGGTAAGTAAGACGACAAGTCTTTAAGTGGAAACTGTAAATAACTAAAAAGGCAGGTGATGCTGAAATTTGAATACACTTGCAAATGCTCGTTCCAACTGAGCTTTATGTTATTCTGTTCTTTCTTTAGTTAAGATTAATGACAGTTCGTTCATGTCATTGTTGGGAAAAAATAAAAAATTCGAAATTATAAGAAAAAAAAAAACTGGCGTATGGCAAAATCGTCATCTATGGACAATTCTAAGAACATTTTACCCAGAAACTATAATTAATAAAATAAAATCTAAGACCTTTTGGTTCATAAATAACACAGGCCAAAAAAATGGCGAACATTGCGTGATGCAGCCTTGTTGGAGTTATAATAAAATTATCTGCACAGATACCAAAATTGGCTTCGGTTCAGCTCCATCGATTCTTGGTTCCAAGATATGGCGTAAAAATTTAATTAGGCCTCTTCTTACTTGTTGGAACTTTCTGAACTTGTGACGGAATATAATTATTGCCGAAAGAGTCGGAATTGTCCTTTCAAGTCAGACTATTCACGATTTATAGCAATTTTTTAAAGTAAAATATATTAATTAGTTGTTTAATTTCTATTGGAACATCCCAAGCATATGGCCAAACTTGTTCTCCAATTATGTAAATTTTGTTGCATTTATTTCAGCTTATTTGGCTGAATTAAAGTTTATGGAAAGACAACTAGATTTATAGTCTAAAGGGCGAAGCCGGATTCGCATGGGCAGCGGCCCTTTTTGTGGGTATATTCGTCATGATATAAAGATCTTAAAAGTTTTTTCAGATTTTTTAAAAATGTGGAAGGCGGTTAAAACGCTAAAATTCAGAATTTTTTTTTTCAGAATTTTAGCATGGCCATGACATGACTTGAATTATCCACATTAAATCTATAGTTATTTTTATAGCATAGTTAATTTTTTGAACCGCTCTACTTAGTCCACATTTACACGATGAAGTTTCCTTCATGAAATTTCTCAAAAAGCTTTTGTTTGTGGGAAAGAGGTGTGGTGGGGTAGCTTGCCCCTCTACACCTCTTTCCTACAAGAGAGAGCTTTTAAAAAAACTTCATGAAGTTTGCTTCATCGTGTAAATCTTGACTTATACTATAAAATCTTATAATTTAAAAAAAAGTTGAATAAACTGAACAAAATCAGAGTTTGAGTAAGCTCGTTGACATGGACTTACAATTTTCAGAAAGCCTTCAAATATCGGGTGAGTAGTTCAACCAGCTGGAATTTTTCGGATGTGTTTTAGAATCGGGCTTGTACAGAACCGCCAGACCATTCAAACAAAATTATAAGACTTATTTTACTAAAAAAGAGTGGGTGTCGTGTGACACCCGGTACGAGAAAAGCTCTTTATTAGAGTTGAGTAGAGTTGTTTATGAACTATATTCTCTTTTGAGCTATAGTTAATTTTTTTAACCATAAAACCTATATATAAACAAAAATCCGAAAAGATCTATATTTAGACATGTGTTTCTTTGAAAATTTGCAAGTCCTTTCTAAATAAAATCCCTCTAATTAAAGGAAAAAGATTTCAAAGTTTTCGAAATTTTTTTCAAATATAGAATTATTAGAAAAATGTTAATCTTAATTTTTGAAATGAAATTTCTTAATAACGATCTCCAATTTTCAAATATTATTTAGTTGTGTTCCAATATTTAGAAAAATTAATTATAAGAAAAATCTACGTCAGATTAAATGTCTATAATGGTTTTAGAGCGTTTTTAGGGCTGTCATACCCCTTTGAGTATTTTACGACCCTATTTAGACTTATGGTACGTGTTTCAAACTATCCAAAACGTAGATCTATTTTTTGCGAGTCTACGGAAGACTTTCTGGTTTTTAGATAGATTTTATTAAAGTTTTCTTAACTTAGGGCCGATTTCTCATCTTTAAAATAGGAGCTATGTGTCAGATAAAACAAAACTTTACCCTGTTATTTGTTAGTTTATGTGAGATAGTGATAAGTATGTAGGTGATGAGAAATCGGCCCTTAGGCTGAGTTCGCATTGTTCGACGCCTAAGACACGACAATCTAGTAGGCCCTTAGGTTGTCTTGTTTTCATTGTGAATAGCTTGTCATTTGGCATTGAAAATAACTCAGCCTTAGAAACATTTTTTTAAAGTTAAGATATCAAACGAATATTGATTTCGATAATTTTGGAATTTTTGTTCAGGTTGTAGGGATAACACTTTGTAAGCGTGATCAGATGCGTTTAGCGAAATTATTCGTTAAAAAAAAAGAAAAGGCACATTTTTAAAACACAATTATAACGTCACCTACTTCATTGAATTTAAAAATTTCACTGAATGCTATTACGTCGGCTAATATTTATATGTCGGGAACTCGTAACTGCCAATAGTTAAAATCTGGTAATACCAAAATAAAGTTTGAAGTTTTTTTTAGCATAAATGGTCTCACAACGTATTGATGTTTGTACATCATACAGCGCTATTTGTTTTGTTTTCAGTGAGTTGAAAATATCTATTAGGCAGATTCAAGAGATGGTTTTCATTGGAATATTATTTACAACTTTGTGTGTCGATGATCTTATTTCATTGTATGGCGATAAAGCACCATAAAAATTACCGTATATCGCTGGTATAGTCAATTCTGATCGTAGCTCGCTAAGCGACAAATTCCGTGAAGGACTCCCAAAATCGGTTGTTTTTGCCAGAAATCATCGATGCTGTGCGTGAACTGATACTGCAATATCCTTACGTACGAAGCTGTTGATTCGTTTAAAACCCATGTTTTGAAAGTGCCTTAATCGAAGTAAAAAAAAGTGATTCGAGAATAGGTGTAGAAAAAGTGCTTCGAAGATTGATTTCAGCGAATTCATTCAGGGCTTTTCAAAAGTGTTTCTATTCATATGAATTAGAGCGCCGAAATACATTTTTATAAAATCTGGAAAAAGACATTTTAAATATATTGTGGCGACTATTTCTACCGTTAAGCTAAGCCACCATGACACCATATTTAAAAATAGGAAAGTTTTCTTTATGACAAAATTTTTATTAGGTAAAGTGGCGATCAAATAAAAGAAAAAAAATAATTGATTAATAGTAAATAAAGTAAAAAGTTATAGTAGAGAATTTCAAAATTTAATCATGCATGTAAATAAAAGTACTAGTAGCCCGCTTTAGTACAATTAAGTCTGATATGCATCAGGGTATTTGCAGGTCGAGTTGATAATTGTGATTCTATGACAAATTTTCAATAATACAAAAAATTTTAATAGAAATTGTAAGCCAAGATAATTAAGTAAATTACTGAAATAAATAAAATCGTCCTTAGCATCCAAAGAATTCGATTCATACTGTTCATTCCATGACTAGATGCAGGAATTTTCATTGTCCCATGGGTCGTGCCGATTCCCTGGCCCTTTTTGTATCATAAACCGACCAATTGGCTTGCCGTTGGAATTACAGAGACTTGCGCTCTATTATTGGCCAACTCTTTGGATTTGGCATCATCAGTTAAAATTGATTCCAGCTTTTTATTCCCCGGCTTTGCCAGTTCCTGCTTCTGTTGTTCCTTCTTCTGCTGTGTACCATATCCTCGGACAATTAACTCCTTTTTTAATGACATACTGTATTCGGTGGTTTGTTTTGAATTCCGACATTCCTGCACTACAGCAATTTCCTTGACATAGATCACATTGAGTAGAGCAAAATCAATGGTCAGTTGTATCTCCTGTTCACTAGTCACTCCACTCAAAGTATTTGCCATCCATTTGGTAGCTTCTGGCGACCATTGAATCTCTCCTTTGGCTGGTTGCACTCCAGTCAGTCTCACATCCATGGCCAAAGGTGGCAACATTCTAAACTGCTGATCACACTCAATCAATTCATCCGAATGAATGTACATCAATTGAGTGCCATGATCCATTAGCTGAACCGTGACAGGACGTCTTTTTGGTATATCCATAATGCGTACACGCTTATAGTGTCCTTGATGGTAGAACACACAAACATCGTGCATGTTAAGTGGATAATGTGGTTGAGCATAGGGTTTAATGGCCATATTCCTGTCGATGGCCTTAATCAATTGGCTGGCTGGATTGGGTACTTCAAGCCATAACGTGGTATCCTTTGGTTTATACTCGGTGGGCCAAACGGCCATTTGTGCAGGATTGTATAACTTTTGAAGCTTACAACGGACTAGGGTGCCCGGTAGCTGGAGGGGACTGTGTGTTTTTTGGTAGTCTGATTTTTGTAAATAATGCCGCTTGTTGCACTGCTTCTGTTGGCACTCGCCTTTGCTCAACAAATAAGGGCAATAGGAATGCCTTTGGTAGCCCTGTGGCTGGCAATTGCTGCCCAATTGTTGTATGCCATGCGCAGCAAGAAATTCCATTAGACGTGGCAGCTCAAGATGGTTGTTCTCGTCCAGCATGACATAGGTGATAATCTGCTTTTGGTTCTGTAGGGGAACTAGACAATTCATAATGTTATCAGCCATTGTATGGAAACGCCAGACAAACTTTGACCAGGATTCTGGCAGGCTATAGTGCACCAATATATCAATGTTTCGCAAAGATAACGTCGAATGGGTTAGATGATCCGAGACCAATAACAGCTCATTGGGTTTCTGCAGAGAAAGAGAGGGAGTTTGATGCATTAGTACATAAATGTATACGGAACAGGGACCGTAACGGTTATAAGTTATAACTATAAAAATCAATTGTAATTAATCATTTATGATTTATATTTTTAAAAATCAATCGAACAAATTATTTTTGATTTTTATTTTAAAAATTATTTTTAGGTATTCATTTTTGACTTTTATTATAAAAAATCAATTATAAAACTCTTGAGTGATTTAAAAAAAAATCAATAATAAAAATCAAGATTGATTTTTTAAAATAAGAAATAAATAAAATAAAAATCTGGATCTGGATCAGGAAAATAAAAATCAAATATTTAAATTTTTTATAAATAAAAAAAAAAAAACATCGAAAAAATTGTTAAAACTACATCAATTTCGTACTTCATACATATATTTGAAAAATACTAGAAAAAAAAATCGAAATTTAGCGAAATTCAAATTCCCCAAAGCACTAAAATATACCAAAAATACCAGCTATATAAAATGAATAATAAATTCAAATAAAATATTTTTTTATGGTAGATTTAATTTTAGAAACAGTAATTTTTCAACAGATTCTGCATACAAATTGAAATATTGATATATTTAACACAGGTTGATTTTTATTTTCCTGATACACAAAAATAAAAATCACAGTGATTTTTATTTTTAATTTTTTTTTTGAAAATCAATCTTGATTATTATTATTGATTTTTTATACCCTTTCAGAGGGTTTATTTTAAATAAAAATCACCCATGAGTTTTATAATTGATTTTTTATAATAAAAATCAAAATGAACATTTAAAAAATTACACAGGGCAACAAAATGACCAACTTTGTGAGGTGCAGCCTTGTTGGTTAAAAATTATGACCGCATCATCGCTTTTGTTTCACCAGCTGTTCTTTTCAAGATATGGGGGAAAAACGGATTTCAAGTACATTTTGCCCTCACGAATTTCTTGTGGTGACAATAGGCATTAATTTCTGGATTTATCTGGCCGAATCGACAGAGTACATACGTAGGTTGCTATATATATTTCTGGCCTAATAATGAAAACGCGAATATTTATGATCAAAAATGGTTTTATTGTTTTTCAAAGTATTCTCCAGCCAGATTTATACACGTTTGCATGCGCTCAAACCAATTGTCGAAGCACTTTTCCACTCCGATTGAGTCACCTGCAAAACATGGTTTTTGAACTCTTCAACAGCATCTTCTGGCGACGAAAATCGTTGTCCACGCATTTTTCCCTTCATGTGCGGGAATACAAAGAAGTCATTGGGTGCCAAGTCAGGGCTGTACGGCGGATGAACCATCAATTCGACGTTTTGGGCGGTCAAAAAGGCGCTGGTGTGAGCTGTGATGTGTGAGAGCTCGCATTGTCATGGTGCACAATGATCTGTCTTCTCTTGTTCGTTTTTCGAATTTCTCCAAAGACTTCAGGCAAACAAATTTGGTGTACCACTCAGAATTGACCGTCCTAGTCCTGGTCAAGCGGAACAGTCGCCACATGACCAGTTTTACCGAGGAAACAGGCGACCATTTGCTTCGAAGTGCTTCTTCCACGAACGACTTTCGTTGGATTTGGCTCGTTTTCGAAGGCCCACACGGTCGATTGTTGTTTTGTTTCGGGCTCATAAGCATAGATCCATGATTCGTCACCTGTGACGATCTTTTAAACGTCTTTTGAAACACCGAGATTATATTTTTTCAAAATATCTTTGCTCCAATCCACACGAGCCTTTTTTTGAGCGATTGTCAAATTGTGCGGGATCCAACGAGAACAAACCATTTTTACGCCCAGGTGTTTATGCAATATCGAATGTATGCTGGTGGAAGAAATGCCCAAGGATGCCTCTATCTCACGGTATGTCACATGACGATCTTGCATTATCAGTTCACGCACGGCATCAATGTTTTCTGGAACAAAGACTGTTTTTGGACGACCTTCACGACCTTCGTCTTCGAGCCCGCGATTGAATTCATTAAACCAATTTTTCACAGTGCTATAGGATGGTGCTTCATCGCCATACAAAGATTTAAGTTCATCGTTGCACTCTTGTCGTGATAATCTACGTCGAAAGTTGTGAAAAATGATTGCACGAAAATTTTCACGAGTAAATTCCATTTTTCTGCCGAGGTAAGTTTTTGATTAATCGTTAATCGATATCAAACATGGTCACACATGAAAGAGTTGTATGAAGCTTTTATCGATTAAAGTCCAAACTTTTTTTGGGAAAAGGCCAATTGGTCCTAAAATGGCTAGAAGTGACCTAGGCCAGAAACTTAAATAGCAACCCACGTATTATCAGTTAAAGATAGGGCTGCACCAAAAACACTGTTGCCCTGTGTAATTTTTGAAATAACAATCAAAAATAATTTTTAACAATGATTTTGAAAAACAACGGTTCATTACATATTTCCATACAAAACAAATATATGATGTATGTGTAGGACATCTGCATCTCAATGATTTTTTTAGTTTAAAATTTACCCCATAACCGTTATTTTCGGTCCCTGATACGGAACTCACCTGCTTTTCGGCTTCTTCAATGTTTAAACACTGATAACCCTTATCCTTCAGTGCCATGGCCACACTCTCCATTTCCCGCGAATTCTTGAAGTATATCAAAGTTCGCTTATTTTTCTCACGATGCAAGTACAAATATTCAATTAATTGAGGCAACTTTTTGTTACTTCCTAGCATCACCGTTTCCAGTTTCAAACATCCATACATGGCTGCCTCAAGATAGTCCCCAAACAGCAGCAAGACATTATTAGCCAGTTTCTTTATGAGCTTAAGAAACACCTGTGCATGCCACTGTTGAGCCACCACAATGAGCTGCATGCGAGGCATGGCCAATCTGTACAAGCGCTGGAGCACATCATCCAAAAGCTCTGGTTTCGCTGAACGCATTCGATCAATGTCATCGAAAATAAAATGCTCCAAGCGACGCGGGTCAATTAAACTGATGCCATCGTTTTGATTCTCCAGCAACTCCGAGAAATGGTTTAAAGTGGTCACCAGAATGCCACACGCATTAAGCAGCAACAGACACACATTGGACATGGTGTGAGCATGGGTATTGACAATTTTCAGCAGTTTTGTATCATAGGATTGCATGAGAAAGCCACAATGGCCAGCCAAAATGTTGGCATTGTCCTTTGAGTCCGTGAGCAACAAAGCCAAAGGACCAATCCTCACCTGATTTGTGGTCGATTGCATGCGACGCATAACCAGGGAACAGAGACTGGGTAGATAACACCAAGAACGGCCAGCACCGGGACCATTGATCAGCATCAGGGAATTACCCTGCATGAGATGAGGCCAGGAATACATTTGAGTGGGCAATGGTGTGTGAAAGTTTAAGGCCTTTATGGCATTATGAATGCCCGGATGCAGTGGCACCGCCTGAATGTCGCTAATGGGCTGTACAGGCTCCTCACTATGAGCCAGAACCATCTCTGCGGGCATAGCTGGACCTGCCAAAAAGAAAATGAAAATTAGATATTATTTAGTGAATTGTTATGATATTAGTATAGACTCTCAAGGAACTGATGAATCATCAAGCCTCGTATTGTGTTACCTAAACAAAAAAGGCAAAGATTATATGCTTCCTTCTGTGCGTTACAAGCATCAGTATAATTTTTTAGAACCCTCTGCAAGGATATAAAAACGCCATACCTAAAACTCGAAAACAATATCGTTTTCAAAGATTCGGAGTTTCCGAGTTTTTTCGAAAGTGGCAAATGTTTAACATAGTTTGGTGTTACTTTTTTTAAGGAAAAAACTCTATTCCGGGTTAGTATGTAGAATATATTGAGAAAACTGCGTTTAATTTATACTTTATGTATGTAAAGAACAAAAACATTCATTCAACGAGAGACGGCTTCACGTGAAACTGCTTCCAAGTGATTTTTACTCTATTATGGAGTTTTTCACAAGCTGAAAAGTCTTCTGCAAAGTACAATAATCCTCCAACAAAGTGCTGTAAAGCGTTCATCCATTTAATCCTAACCATAACTAGTTTACAGCGAAAAAGACGCATTCTTTTTCAATATGGTTTTTTATTTTGTGTTATTTTTTAATTATATCAAAAAATAACACAAAATATTTTTGAATTTGGGTCTGTTTAACAATTAATCGTCGTGCCAAACAAGGACTCCAAAAGCCATGATTCAGGGACTCCAGGTTATCGGAAATGAAAACGGTAAATGAGGTTATGATCAGAACTGATGTAATTCTGGCCCGTACCTCAATCATATTTTTCAATACATTTTGGAAAAATTGGCGGACATTTAAAAAAAATTTAGATTTTTCAAGATTTTTTTTTGTAGTTTACTGTTAAAAAACCCTTTTCGCATGGTCGAATATCGGGCGTTTGATTACTTCCAAAAGCATTAATACGTGCTCTGTTGAATAGGCTAGATAAATCCAGAAATTAATGCCTATTGTAAGCTCATGAAAATCGTGAGGGCAAAATGCTCCAGAAATGCGTTTTTCCGCCATATCTTGGAAAGAAGAGCTCATGGAACAAAACTAATGATGTAGTTACATAAATGAGTGCACATAAATGAATCATAATTTTTGATCATCAAGGCTGCACCTCAAAAAGTTTGTAATTTTGTTGCCCTGTGTGATGATAATTATTAAAGTGGATCGATACTTCTACACTATATTCAGTTTATTCTTATTCTTAGAAGATTAAAGAAAAGTTATGATTATTTTCAATCGGTAATTTAATGATGTTTTTTTTTTTTAAGTTCAGACAATTCTATCATTGTAAAGAATATAAGTATTAGTATATTACTGTGTATTGAAAAAGTTAACATATTTAAAATTATAATAAAATAAAGTTATTCTATTACTTCTCAATTTAATCTTAAAAATCGCATAAATCCTACTATAAACCAGGGACCGTAACTGTTATAACTTTTTGGATAACAATTTTGAAATAACAATAATTTTTAAATAAAAATTAAAAAATAATTGTTATTCTATGATTTTTAAAAACAAATTTTGTTTTAACAGTTAAATTTTAATTTTTAAATAAAAATTTTTGAATAACAGTTAAAAATTAATTTTTAATTATAATAAAAATTAATTTTTAATTGTTATCAAAAATTTTTATTATAAAAATTTTTATAAAAAATTACTAATCTGGTAGGTTTGAGTAAATCTTGTATACTTCTATCAAAATCATTATAATATTTACTAACGCCTACTAGATTAGTAATTTTTTTAAAAATGTTTATAATAAAAATTTTTCATATCAATTAAAAAAGTAATTTTTATTATAAAAATTACAAAATAAAAATTATTTTAAATTTTTATAATAAAAATTAGTTTTAACTGTTATTTAAAAATTTTTATATAAAAATTACCATTGAACTGTTTAAACAACATTTTTTTTTTATAAAATTATAATATAACAATTTCAAAATTTTGTTGTGATAAAAATTGAAAATAAAAATGTATACCATTTTAGGAATCGCCATTCAAAATTATGAAGATTCATGTACTCCATTTAATCAGGGGATCCATTTTTCGTAGTAATTTTTTCACTTTCATAACTGTTATTTTCGGTCCCTGCTATAAACGCATGTTTATTAACATAAAAAAAAAAAAGAAACCTGAACCTTTGTTCTCAGTTGTGTAGTCGAATTTTGTGAACTAAGTCAGTGAACTAGTCATTAAACTGAACTAATGAAAAGATTATTATAATGAACTAGTTCATTAGTTCATTTTTTGATGAACTATTCACTTTTGATATATAGTTTATTTCATGTGGGAAATTTGACGATCCAAAATAAACTTGATCTGCCCGCCAGTATTTAAAGGCAATGCTCCATACATTTCAAATCTTTCATATAGTAAAGTAGTGGATAAATTGTCTATAATGATAATAAAGACCATTTTAAATGTTGTTTAAATTTGTGATCTGTGCTGTCGAACTTGGCTATATCACCTCTCCTGTTGAAGAATATACATTCTTTATAGGGTCAGAGATAAACTAAAAACCGAAATAGAACCTTTAACCGATATTCTCATCATATTCGGTACGTACCGGATCCGGTACCGGAACCGATATTCGTTTCGGGATTAATCCCTGCATACAAATGTGTTGACCGTACAATTTACTATTAAATACTTTTTATTATTATTAAATTTACCTGTGGTAGCGTCTTTGGCCTTGGTCACTTCGCTGGGCAGTGGAAATACCTTACTATAATAGTCTTGAAGTTTTTCCATCATATGAAGTATTTTTGGAGACTCAGTCGATGGTTGAAAAATGTTATAGTGGACTTTAGAAATATTATTATTTAATGGTTCTCCTTTCATTTCATTATAAATGCGATCAAGTTTTTCCCTGTTAAGTGAAGCAGGTAGTGTTTTAGTTTGGACTATTGTGGAAGATTTGGGCTTTTCTTGGGATGCTATTGTAGCAGTCTCTACCAATTTTAAATTTAATGGTTCTCCCTTCGTTTCAGTATAGATAAGATCCAGTTTTTCTTTGCAAAGTGAAGCTGCAATTGTGGAAGATTTGGGCTTTTCAGTCTTTTCCAATTTTAAGTCCTTAATTTTGTTTAAACTTTTAGTTATTGGTTTCTCCTTTATATGTTCCGATTCTTCCTCTAGTGGCTGCTTAAAGACTTGTAGAAGATTTCTTCTGCCCATAAGAGACGGCAGTACTTTTTTATTTGGTAGTTCTTGATTCTCAGTAGTCTTCAAACTGCTGCTAATAAGAGCCGTTTCCACGGTACGATCAGTCGTGCTGCTGACCTTACTCAATTGCTTGGCCGTTTGGGGAATACGCAGCTTGCTGCGCACATTTATCCTTTTATCCAGATTCTGTGCCTTGGCCTGCAGATTCTTTATCACTGGCGGTTTGGACATTAACTGAAATACATTTCGTACCCGCATACGTCCTTTAATCTCCGGATTATTGATCTCGGCCAGATCTTTGTTAAAATCCTCTTGAAAACAGCATCTCAAGCCCCTATACATACTGACCATGGCATTTAGAATGGCATATTCTTTTTCCATCAGATAAGTGGCTGCATTTATAATATCATCTTGTGCCGGGGACTTGATATACAATTGACCAAAATACTGATTCGTGCTTGCATACATAATCTTAAATTGTAGTAGCTGAGCCTCTTCCAGTTTTTCGTCAATGCTACTTAGAGCCAACTTGGTCCAGCTGTTACCATTCGTTGGCATAATAAAAGCCAGGCCACCCATCTTAATGTCCAGCAACTTATTCTGCCATATCTCCGGCAGTGGATAAAGATCTTTAGCCAGACAATTAATGGTGAAACCATAGTCTAGAGCCCAGACGAGATATTCATCGTCCTTACATTGACGCACTATTCCACGCAATACTTTTGGTAGATTCCAGGGTAAATACTGGAAAATGACATACTGATTCGCTATATAGTTTCTACGTTGATTTTTTATCAAGCAATACTGAGCCAGTTGCAATTCCATTTGACGAATCTCGGAAGATTTAGACTCCAGCTGGTCGAGATTGATGTACCAGAACAGCTGAGGATTAACAAAGTGGGTTATCACAATGCTCTCAACTGGATAGTGCTCCAGCGGATCACCTGAAATTGTAGAAATAAATTAAGCGTTTAACTTTTTATACACACAAAATAAAATTTAGAATAATTCATTCAAAATTGTCGTTTAAAAAACTTATAAAATTTTACATTATAAAGTTGGTCTATATATAGACCTATATAGATTCTATAGAATCTTCTGTATATTTTCTATCTATCTAGTGCATCTCTAGCAAAGATTCCTGCGGGTCCTGCGGGAAAAAAAAAGACGGTGCTAGTTTCAGTTCTATATACGTAGCTTTCAAACTGAGAGATGGACAGCGGCTAAACGACTCAGCTAGTCGTTCTGATCAAGAATATATTTTCTTTATGTGGTAGGAAATGAAAATTTCAAGGCGTTGCAAAACTTCTGGGCAAAATTAATATACCCTTTTGCGAGTGCATACAAAAATAGCGCGTACTTAATTTTCCGAACCCAAAATAATTCCTTAATTAACACTTTGAATATAAGTTTAAGTCAGGGAATAATACCGTAACCGGAACCGTTAACCGAAATAAACCGTTTTGAGAAGCCACGTACCGGTAGCGAAACCGGAACCAATATTACATTTTTTTAAGAACCAAAAATCGTTATAATAGGAACCAAAAAAAACGAAACCATACCGAAACGCTAATACCGGAACTGTTTCGGTTTTTATACACTTGCAAAGTGTATATTAATTTTTCCCAGAAGTTTGTAACGCATAGAAATAATCATTTCCGACCCTATAAACTATATATATTCTTGATCAGGACGACTAGCTGAGTTCAACTCCGTCTGTTTCTACGCAAACTAGTCCCTCAGTTTTAAAGCTATGGAGCTGAAATTTTGCACAAAGTCTGCTCTTTACTGCACGCTAATAGGTCAGAACCGGCCGGATCGGAAGAACGAACGATCGCTCAAAAAAATAGTTCTAGTGAGAAAAACTTTATTTTTTTTCCATCGTATCGTCACCAATCTTGGTATATATTAGTTTCATATGCTTTTACATAATTCAGAAAAATGTATTATAATCGTATGACTATAACATATGTAACGTATATAGCTGGAAAATGTCTTTTACTAAGAAAATATTTTTTTTATGGAAACGCTATCAAATTTTAAATCTCAATGATTTTGAATTTATAAATATCTGATAGCTATATCCTATATAAATTCTACCGGTTAAATCAGTTGAAGTGAACTTAAGCAAGAGTATTTAAACTTCGGCACCGTCAAAGTTAGCTTTGCCTTCTCGTTTATTATTTCTCTCAGCAGAAATAGCAATATATAACCTCAGAAAAAATTCTTCCATTTTATAAATTCAGCCTTAAAGAAAGACCAGAATCATATTATTTTTTATGGTATATAAGAAAAATAACATTTTTTTTTAAAGGCAGAAAAACTTTTCTTTGGTAAATAAAAAACCTTAAAATAAATTTAACGGATTTCTAAGACTTAGAAAAATCCACTCTAAAATACACATTATAAGAAATGAAGTTTCTAGATTTAAATCAAATTTTGAAATATCATTTTCTATTTTTTGTTTTAATATTTTAAAAAATGAAATGTAAGAAAAAGCTCGCTCAGATTTCATGTTTCCATCTGTTTTAGAAGTGATACTGCCTTTTGAGTAATTTATCATCGTATTATTGGAGCCTGGTCTTAAATTATGGGTTCAAATCTATTCAAATGGCAAATAATTTTTTTGTATGACAAGGATTCGGCAGATTTTAGGGCCGATTTTTTTGAACCCTAACTAAGAAATATTTTTTTTTTTTTTTAAAGATTTTATATAAGTTTAGGTCCGATTTCACATCTCTTAGAAAACAGTATCTGTCACATAAACTGGGATTTCTTGCAATAATTTTAATTTATTAATTTAAAAAAAATGTTATACATGTTCCGGTACGTACCGGTATACTGAAATAAAAGCCGGAGTTTCGTATTGGAACTGAAAACCATAGTTCACTGAAAGGCGAAATAGAACCTTTAACCGAAAATCTAGTTTCGGTACGTACCGGAACCGTTATCGTTTCGGGATTAATCCCTGGTTTAAACGCCTAAAAAATGTATTCAACTACAGGGCGAATATTTTAAAAATCAATAAAAGAAAGTTTTAAATTCGAAAGCGACAGACTTAGGAAGAAGCCCGCCAGAGGGGACGTCCGAGACTTAGATGGAGAGACTTTTGTAAACAATGGGAGCCAGATAGCGCGAGAGGACTGACTGGCAGGATCTATTCGCAGCGGCCAACACCGACAGACGGTTGGGATTTATATTCCGGCCAAGGAAGAACAAGAAAAAGCAGAATAAAGCCATTTTCCTTGAAAAATGTTTGTTCCTCTTTTACTATTCGGCTAAACAGATAAGAAGCAGCCTACTAGGTTATGAGAAAACTTAACTGGCAAGACCTTGAGCCGGCGAGCAAAACAAGCAAAATCTTTATACAAATAAGTAGATCGGCAGGGTAAGGACTTTTCAATTGTAGCAACTATTCAAGAGGATTGGAATAAAGAAGGGGATTTTGTACTTACACTTGATTCCATTGATATCGTTGCACACGGCAGACATTTCGCACAATAGACCAAAAAAAAAAAACAATACGCACAAAGTGAGTTGAAAAACTGCAAAAAAAATTTGTAATTTGTATAAACACATTAAGAAATGTTAATTTGTTCAAGTTTAAGGTCTTACCAAATGTTTTAGGAATTTTTTTCACAAGAGAAAAAATTGCTACTTCCACTGAGCTTCGAGTACAGACATCAATTGGCAAAACCACGCTGCCAAGAGGAAACTGTCAAAGTATTTGCCATTTCATGACAGCAAATTAGTGTTGGAAAAGTCTCTAGTAGAGTTGTGTCATATTTACTCTTATATTGTTGAATTAAGCGTTGGTAACAGAATGTAATAATTCCACTTTAATAACAGATTTCATAAGAGATAAAAGTTCCAGTCACTGTTTCAACTTTCACCGGGCTTTAGCTTTTTTCCGCTAAAATGCTAGATTTACTATCGATATTTTATTCTATAGCCAAGTGTCAGCAATAGAATCAGCTAATTGTGTCAAGGTCATGGCCAAGGCGAGGGGGTGAGAACAGATGGCTTTCTCCCGACATAATAAACACACAGTTTAAACTTTCTTTTTAAATTGTTGTTCCAATCAAGTGAAACTTAAGACGAAATACCCATCACAAAAGGGACAACCCCGTGGGATTAGAGAATGCATACAGCGCAGTCTCATTGGGCTTCGGTCCTCTCGGCAGATGTCTAAAAAAAAGTAGTGTTATAAAAGCAATAGTTTTACAAATCATAGACACTTACCTTCTTATTTGGTTGGGTCATGGCGTTTTCAATTTTCTGAACGAAAAACTTGCAGTTTGCTAAATTTAAGAAGAATTGAATTGACATTCACAAATTACGAAACCGATAGTCAAAAACCGATAATAAATGTATATCGCTTGTACAAAAATCCAGTAAGTGGCAACGCCAGCACTCTTGAATTATGCAACACTATGAAATGACAGATGATAGTTCATCTGAGCTCTCAGGTCAATTAGAACCGGTACTATTTCATCTGATTTCTCAGCTAAGCAGTCGGATCCAACGTGTATCTATACTATAAGGTGTATCTAATAAATACTATCTATATCTATAATAGATACATCTTGAGTCAGCTGACAACTCAGACTTCTTTTTACACGGGCTGACATCAACTTAGACAAAAACCCAGCTGAAAAATCAGATCGTGGATACCAATATGAATATTTTCTTAGTTTCAAATCGAACTTTAAATTTGAAAAATTTATATTTTCAATGTAGATAGAATATTTGTATTTTAATAAGTGGAAAGAATTTCTAAGTCGAAGAAAAATATCTTCCTAAAGGCCTCATTCCAGATGGCATTAAAACTAATTTCGGAATACTAATTCATATGAATAGAAACACTTTTGAAAAGCTTTATAAGCTGAATGCTTTCGAAAAACTGTCTTAATTATATGAAGCATAGGCCATATGGAATGAGGCCTTTAATTTTTAACCTCCAACCTTTACACAGGGTTTTTTGAGTTTTTCTTAAAAAAATTCTGGAGAGAAAACCATAAAACCTTTTTCAATTTGGTATTTTGTTTTGTGTTATTTATTAATTATATAAAAAAAAAAAATTTTTTTTGGAATTCGAGGGCTGTTCAAAAAGTTATAGGGCTGCCATTTAGGTTCTCCAAAAAAAAAAAAATATTTCAAAGGTAGAACCCACTTAACAAAATGGAAAGAGTTTCTGAGAAAAACGTCTTTCTTAAATAAAGAAATTTGAGAAAATGTTATCAAATTGCGGCCAGCTAATTTAGAAATATCAACTCCAATTTAAAAAATTTTATTTATAATAAGAAGGACATTTTCGAACCAAAATAAAAATTATTTTTTGATTTAAATAAGACAGAAGCGGGGAACGAAATATTTCGTTTAAAACTAAGAAAGTTCTTTAAAAAAAATTATTGTTAAGCCGGCTTATTTTTAGAACCTATCCCAAGCAATCACACTGAAATTCTTATGCTATTGCAATCAAATCATTAGGATTTAATGAAACACGTATTATAAACCAAATTTGTTTTTACAATACTTCCGTTCCTTTTGTTATATCTTTAACAATATAATTTTACGCATCTTAAAATATTCCACGTAATGGTATACCGAAATATAAATTCGGGTATATTCGGTATCGGAACCGTAATTCAACCTTTAATTGAAATACACGTCCCGGTATGTACCGGAATTGAAATTCGTTTTTAAATTAAACCTTGATAAATTGTTAAGAAGCAATAATATTTCAGATGAATATAAATAAAAATCTACAGAACTTTGTGTTACAATTGCAAATCGGATCAATCTCTGTTTATGTTGGTGTCACTTTGAGCATTTACTTGTAACCTTAATGAATATTCTTCAGAGAAACCAGGAAACATTTTCAATTTAAGCATGTTGAATAAAGTTTGCCACTAAACTTAGGCAATAATTCTGTACAACTTATAGTTTTGAAAAAAAATTTTTTTTAATGTTTTTATTTGGTTTATGTGCAAATTTTGTTCTGCGTTGACCCATAGTGCATTCTATTAGGAGAGCAAATGTTTTAATTATTGGTGTCCGACTTCAATATACTCAATATATTCAATGTATAAGTAAGTAAACGTTAAATAAGACAGCTTTTTAAAAGTATTCAGCTTTTAAAAGCTTTCAAAAGTGCTTCTATTCATATGAAGCATACTGCCAAAACAAATTGTTATGCCTTTAATGTTACTTTTATGCAGCCGGAAATGCTTATATCTACCGGTTATTTATATTAGCCCAATCTGAATATACCCTTTTAGTCAATAAGTATAGGGTGTGCTAATCAAATATCGGTCTCTCCTCTTTGGCAAACTGCAACGACGCAAATAATAAACACTGGGGCCCAGCTACAGTTTCAGTCGCCAATTGGCCACGAAACTCAACGCATTGTCAGCGAAAGTTCTATTCTACTGCATTTTGGTTTAAGCAAAAATGCAAATTGTTTTGCATTCGGGACGAGTGGGGGGAAATTTTCCCTTCATTTTCGGCATACTGTTAGTTTACTCTGCGACATTTGCAGAGGCTTGGCCGGAATGGCCCGGCTATGGGCCGGTTACATACTGCAAGACTTATGATACGGATAAACCTTGCCAGGTAATGACATAATAGTTAAAGTGAAAGTAAATAATATATATACACAAACAACTGTTGCATGCGGCAATGAGTCATCCTGGTTGCAACCAGCTTTGACAGTTTTGCACATCTTGCCTCTCATTGCGTCGCAGAGTGGCGGTGCTTGTATTAGGTTGTTCTTTGCACCTTATTGCGTTTTCAAAATAATAACAGGCCGAGTGCAACGGAACAATGGGTGCCCATCGCTGATGTAGCATTTTAATTTCACGGAAATCAATAGTTTTGTATATACAGGGGGCGCCATATTTAATGTCGGTATGCGAATATTGAATTACTTATTGCGTTTCAAATAAACCCACAAAAAGAGAAGGGGTCAAATCTGTAGATTTGGCAATTTTGGCTTCACACTGTTTGGCCGTATTCCAAGCGCCCTGGACGCTCTGTTGGCAATATTCTTGAAGTCAATTGCACTTAATAGTAAAGATGGAATTTTTGGGGACTCCCGCGGGTTCCAGAAAAATCTTCGAAATCGGGACGGGTCGGGACAACTTTGGGTCAGAATCGGGACGCGACTGAATTTAATTTTTTTTATACCCTTGCGAGGGAATAAAGCAGATGAAGGAAGCACCGACCACATAAAGATATAACGACAGCGCGGCGAGTTCTCCGCGCCGACGTCCGTCTGTTTCATGCTATCTCCCTCCCTCAGTTTGTAGCTTCGCAAAACTAGTTCAGTGAGACAACGGTTTTCCATCGTAGCATCACCAATCGTGGTATATAGTTTTATATACTTCCACACAATTCTGGAAAAATTATCGAAATCGGAGACAAGCAAAGCGCCATAGGACGATAGGTCAAAAACTAATTCTAGTGAGAAAACTTTGTTATCAATGGTAGCTCCTTCAAAACGCAAGGTTTTTTTTTTTGATCTAAGATTTTCTTTTCCCAAGACAGAGTCTTATAGATTGTTGGTCTGCATGTTACATTTTTGTATATAATAAGTATACCCTAACTTACTAGCTATACAATATAGCATTCTTTATGTTAAATTTATAAAATTTTTAATTAGATATTATTAAATTATTATTATGACACATATAATATATATCAGGGATTAGTCCCGAATCGAATATCGAATACCGGTTCTGGTATGTACCGAAAAGAAACTTTCGGTTAAAGGTTCTGTTTCGGTTTTCAGTTTATCGGTTTTCGGTTCCAATACGGTACCCAGATTTTTATTTCGACATACCGGTACGTACCGGTACAAATATAACTTTTTTTATGAATTTTTATAATTTTAACATTTTTAAAATTATTTTAAGATATCAAAAAAACTAATGGATGTAATAGAACTTAAAAATTGTGAAGAATATGCCAGATAAAAAATGTTTTTTTCTTTTTTAATATACCGATTTCTAGCCGTTTTTAGTTTTGGACAAAAATTTTTGCTTCCATTGGTATCCCTACACTTAGAAAAAAAAAACAACCCAGAATTAAAGAGTTCTCAATTCCTAGACAAATTTACCTTAGGGCCATTGTTCATAAAGCTGTCAAATATTTCTTAATATTGGTTCAAAATAATCTGCTCTAAAATCTGCTTATAGATGGCGATTTGGATAGGTTTGAGCCCATACCATAAGACTACCGTCCAATATAGCTCATAATACCCTGGTAAAATACCCAAAGGGGTATATCAGCTCTAAAAAAACACAAAATCAGTTGGAATCATAAAATCTGCCTTAGCTTTTTCTTACATTACATTTTTCGAAATATTAAACCAGAATTGTTATAGGGTGAAATTTGATTAAATTCAAAAAAACTTCATTTCTAAAACTTATAATAACATTTTTCTAACATTTCTATATTTTAGCGAGGAATTTTTTGCCTTATAAATCCTTTACATTTAATTAGCCGGTTATATTTACTAAAGCAAAGTTTTGCTGCAGTTTAGAAATTTTTTTCTGTGTCTAATATATCTTAAAAATATAACTTAATTCTGGTTCCGGGTTTTTCGGTTCCTATTATAACGGTAAACGGTTTTCTGTTTTAAAAAAAAATTTAATATCGGTTCCGGTTTTGATACCGGTACCTGGCTTTAAACGGTGCATTTCGGTTAACGGTTCCGGTATTATTACCTGATGTATATATATTTTTTTATTTCTTAATTTTTTCAAATTTTAATTTAAATTTTGTTTACTTTTTTTGTTGTTGGGTTCAGAATCGGGACAGACTAGGGTCGAAATCTGGACAGGACGGGATTTATTATTGATCCCGAAATGTTTCCCAATTTGTTTTTTTTGTGTCACGGTTGATTTTTCGGATCTTGTATTTTTTTATGGCCAGGCAAAATTTGTTATCAAACTGGTTGAATGGTCACACTTACACAAAAATAAACAAAGACGTTGATATTCATTTGAAAACGTCATCTGTGTTTATTGTAAAATGTGTTAGCAATGGGACAAGAAAACTGCACTGCTTCAACAAGAAAAAATATCTAGTTTAGTTTAATATTACTTTATAGTGCATATTAATTTATTAAAATTTTTATTATGTATTTTATTAGACCCAGCTTGAACTATTTGTGAATCGCTTGAATAGTGAGGAAACCCTTCTACCCTACGCATATGAACATTTTGATTTTTGTCTGCGTGACGCGATGACACCCGTTGAAAATCTGGGCCAAGAGATTTTGGGTGATCGCATAATACGAGGACCAATTACGATTAATTTTTTGGAGGATGTTAAATGTGCGGTGGTAAGCATAATTTGTACTACGATTAAGAAAAGTCTTTATTTAAAATTTGGTTTACTTTAGGTTTGCAGTAAGCAATATTTTGGAGGTGATGAAAAAGGTGAACGTCACTTAATGAACCTGAAAGAGGGTATTCGTTTGGGTTATCAACATAATTGGATTATGGATAATCTACCTGTGATAAGGTGCAATGAGTTTGCAGATGAAAATGAAGATCACTGCGTTGAAGGCTTTGCCTTTGGTGATATGATAACCACAATGGATTGGCACGGTACACATGTAAACTATTATCCCAACAATCATTTGGACTTTGAGATAATCTATCAAAGTGGTGAAGGGGAGGATTGGTGCGACGATCTGGATAACAGCTGCGGACGCATTCTTACAGTTAGAGTAAAATCTAAATGGATTGATCATGCCAAGTCTAAAGAGCTTAACTGCGAGAAACTGGACCTATTTGAAATTCCTAAGGATCCTTTGAAAACAGGCGAAAAGCTGAATATTGTGTACACTTACAGTGTAAAGTTTGTAAAGAATAACACTCTAAATTGGTCAAATCGCTGGGATCGTCTTTTACACTGGACTACTGAGCACCAAACGAATCACAAATGGCTTTCCATTTACATTCCACTGGGTATTGCACTTCTGCTGAGTGGATTAGCGGCTATGCTCTGGTTGTACATAGCCCGATATAATCGACAGGAGAAGATAAACGACAAGGATTTACAGGAAAGCTATGCCTGGACTTTAGTTAAAGGCGATGTATTTCGAACGCCATCCAATCCTCAACTGTTGTCTGCTTTGGTCGGTTGTGGAGTACAAATTTTGGTAGCATCTGTGCTTACATTAATCATAGCTTGTCTGGGCTTTTCTTCGCTTGAATATCGAGGAGTGATCCTAAATTTTGTTATAGTAGCATTCGCCTTTTTTGGAACACCAGCGGGATATGTCTCGTCTCGCTTATACAAGAGATTGGGCGGACTTAATTGGTCGAATAATGCTTGGTTAACTTCTATGTTGGGTCCTGCGTAAGTATATACCTGAAAAGTTTAATAAGTCAGTGAAAAAAAACTCTTTAAAAAATTATTCCAAAAATTCACAGACTTATCGAACCTTGCTTGTAATATTTTTTATTTGAGGCTCTAATCGCAAATGAAATCCCTCTCTTTCAGTGTGATTTTCTTTGTATACTTGGCAATGGATTTGGTACTTCGTTTTAATCATAGCTCAGGTGCAGTTCGTTGCGGCCCCCTCATGAACTTGCTGACTTTGTGGCTGTTTGTGTCTGTACCTTTAACCTTTTTGGGTGCCTTTTTGGGTTTCTATTGGCGCGTAAGTATTTCAAATTATCCTCTCAGTACCTCTTATTGTCAGCTCATTTTGTAATTTCTTTATAGGATTCAGAACCAGAAGTGCAAATTAATCCGGTTCCCCAAGAGATTTTCCCTAAAACATACTTTGTTTGCTCCATTCCTGGAATTTTGATCAGTGGTCTATTACCGTTTGCTTGTGTATATTTCCATCTCTCTTATATTCAGAATGCTCTATGGACAACCCAATATTATCAAATGTATGCCTTTCTATTGCCCACATTTATATTGCTGATCATCAGCTGCGCTGAGTTGAATATACTGATGTGCTTCTGGAATATACGTGCTCAGAATTATCAATGGTGGTGGCGTTCTTT
The DNA here is from genome assembly GCA_018904225.1 of Lordiphosa mommai. Classification (NCBI taxonomy): domain Eukaryota; kingdom Metazoa; phylum Arthropoda; class Insecta; order Diptera; family Drosophilidae; genus Lordiphosa; species Lordiphosa mommai. The sequence goes on from JAEIFT010000156.1 coordinate 406,288, forward strand.
CCTGACATCTGGTAGCTCCAGTATCTACTTGTGTATATATTGCTACACTTATTATCAAACCAAGCTTAATATTAAGGACACCAGTTCAATGTTGCTATACTTTGGCTATACCTTTATTATGATATTCCTTTTCTTCTTGTTAACTGGATCAATTGGTTTCATTGCTTGCTTTTGGTTTATACGCAAAATCTATAGCTATGTTGATAAGAAAAATAATCTGTATGGTGGTAATCTACCGATAATAATTAATTTTCCAGAAAAGATGACCGATAAATTAGTTGGCGACCGTGACGGCAGTGCCTAGAACATGGTCTACAAGTAAAATGATTTCTAGTATTTAAAATACACAAATAAATATTATTGTTGCTTATAAAAGAAATTATAAATATTACCTATACCGAACAGTATACTCTCAAAAACATATAATTAAATAAAAAGCAAAAATATTTTTCAATATCTATATCTATATATGTTTGTATGCTCCAAAGAATAAAGCTTTAATCGAATAAACTTATGTATTCCCCCTATAATATTATCATTGATTATTTCTATATGGAATCAAGTTTTTAAACTTTGAAATACAAATTGAATTATTTTAAAAAGCTAGAATAGTTCAAAGGCGGAAATGGGAATTTTTAAGACTTTGGGATTAAAGAGCTCAGAGTTCACAACATTATATCTGATACAAATAACATTGAGGTCACTCAGAAAAAATTATACAATAATTATGTAATATTCAGGCCTGTTCCCGTTTTCGATTTCGATCAAATTGTTTTCAGAAACCGAACGTCTTATTCGGCGAATAACTTCAAATTTCCATTTATCTTCTTTCTACTGCTTTAATGCCAAAATATAAAAAACCGAATTGTCTAATCGTTTCTTGAAAATAAGAACCTCCAGCAATTCCGATCGATCGGATTCGGAAACGAGAACAGATCTGATTATCAGGTAAAGAAAATTGGTTTAATTTATCATTTTAGTTGCTAGTGGAAAATACTATTCCGAATAGACAACCCAAGATCTGTCCGATACACATTACCTGGGAATAAAAAGGAACTTTTTTGTTTTTAAGATTTTTTCCAATTTATAAATTATTTCTTTAATCAACAAAAAGGGTAGGGGTAAGACCTACCGATGCACAGTGGCTCCCGTAGAACAAATGAGATTGCAAAAATCTAAAATTGGAAATTGTTCAACGATTTCAAATATGCAAGCCTGAATACAATTTTTATTTTAGAAGATATAGCCCTATAAAGTGGGCCAATTTTCAGTTTAAAACAAGTAAGAAAGTCGGTCAAGCCCGACTGTAATATACTCTGTGCCTGTTTGTATGTAACTGATAACTGAGAGCGGCGCAAGCAAGGTCCAATTGGGAAATTACCAGTTAGCTATTGCCCTCTCGCTCTCTCTTTCTCGTAAGTTCTACCAATCGCTGTGGTATTGTTGTTGTCGTTGGTTTTTATTTTCTTTTACGTATAGCTCTTATTTCGTTCATCTGATCGAAAAACGATGTATGTCGGGTCGATTCATAATAAGTAGAATATATGTCTAGAATGTTCGAACTATCTATCTTGAAAATTGTGGGAGTTATTTCGTTTTTATACTCGTAGAGTAAAAAGGGTATACTAAGTTCGTGCAGTGCAATGTATGTAACAGGCAGACGAAGCATCTCCGACCATATAATGTATATATATTCTTGATCAGCATCAACAGTCGAGTTGATGCTCGGAGTATATTACTCGTTACTCAGGGTAAGGTTTATTTCAGAATATTTTATTAGATCACAACATGCCCAAAATTGTGGGAGATATGTGTTTTTTCAAAATGGCGGGGGTGGCAACTCTACTATAACTCATCTGATCGGTGAATTATGTATGGCGGATCGATAAGTAATGATGATTAAAATACATGTCTAAAAGGTTTGATTAATCTATTTTCGAAATTGTGGGAGATATGATAAATTTCTGAAATTGCGTGGGCGGGAACTTTTCTATCGTTCATCTGATCAAGAAATGATTTATGACGGATCGATAGGTAATGATGATTAAAATATATGTCTAGAAGGTTCGAATAATCTATTTTGAAAATTGTGGGAGATATGAGGTTTTTTTTCATATTGCGGGGGCGAGAGGGGGCGTGGCAAAAATTTGAAACAAACTTGATCTGCGTGCAGACAATACAAGTCTACACTAAAAGAATGGTAGCTCTAGCTCTTATAGTCCCTGAGATCTAGGTGTTCATACAGACGGACGGACGGACGGACAGACAGACGGACGGACAGACGGACTTGTCTATATCGACTCGGCTATTGATGCTGATCAAGAATATATATACTTTATGGGGTCGGAGATGCTTCCTTCTGCCTGTTACATACATTTGCACGAACTTAGTATACCCTTTTTACTCTACGAGTAACGGGTATAAAAAACATTTATAAAACCATGTTCAAAGGTAGAAGAAAAATCCGTGAACAAAGGAAAATACATTTTTTTTATCATTATTTTTACCAACATTTTGTGTTTGCTAGCCCACAGTGCACTCTCTAAAAATACCGCTCCTCTCTTTGGCAAAAGTGCAACGTTGCTAACTCTCACCAACAGCCAGCTATAATTTCAAATGTTATTTGTCAACAGTACGCAATACGTTGTCAGAGACAGCGGAACTGCTCTGTGATTGTTTAATACAATATGAGAATATTTTGGCATTCCAAATGCTTGGGGATTTTCCCCTTTGTATTGGCCGTATTGTTGTTTTTAGCAACGTTGGGAGAGGCGGCGTGGCCCGAATGGACCGGTTTGGGGTCTGAGAAGTACTGCAAAAAGGTAATGAAATGACATGAAAGTGTAAGTAATTTAATTGTTTAGAATATACATGGATTCTTTCGTAGGCAGATATGTAGGTTTATCTGCTGTCATTCAAGTTGCAGAAAGTATGTGCGACTCAACAATTGACGATTGTTATACCCGTTACTCATGGAGTAAAAAGGGTATATTTACTACTTCAACAGCGGCATAACTCAAAAAGATTAATTTTGAAAAGATCGCGTTGAAAGTTTTCAATGTAATTCACCCCTACAGAATCTTATTACTTCGTATCCATCTTAGTAAAATGTATATAATAAAAAATTATGTATAATATGATTGTAATAGAAAATCAAGTCCAAATAGTTTTTTAAGGGTTTTATTGAAAAAAAACCTATCTCTACTTTAAAATGTGACATTTTTCTTAATTAATTTGGATGAGATAAGGCTCTCTTACGCGGAAAATATAAAAGATAGCTATTTAAAATTTTAACACAATATAAAATATGACAAGGTCAATATTTCTGCATCATTGATTCAAAAATCATGTTTTTTGAGTATTGAAGTTGTTGAATTAAATGAGCGATATGTAACAGGCAGAAGAAAAAATCTCCGATCCCATAAGTATATCCCAGGTATTCTAAAAATCGCTCCTACCTAAAAACGTCATAATCCCTATAAGATTTTTGTCGATTTTGGGGCGGAAGCGATTTCTAGAACACATGGGTAAAACTATATTTTTGATCAGTATCAGGAGCTGGGGTCGTTTTTGAAAATCAAAAATAATTTTTATGAGCTGAGTAAAAAAATAAAAATCTTAAAATAATTGGTATTTCCGGAGTTTTAAATTTAAAAATTGGAAACTTCAAAACTTTTGTTGTTATATCCGTCTCCCAGATTTTTACAAAATAAAGTTCGGTTTAAGGTTCGATGCACAGTAAAAGAAAAAAAGAAAATCCTGTTTCGAACCGGTTCGGTTCAATTCCGGTTTGCAGCTCTGATTAAAAAATCCATTTTTGTTCAAAAACGACTAAAAAAAATCATGTTCCTGTACGATTTTTGACAAACTCGGTAGGCAGAACTGTTCTTATGGTTCCAAAAAATCTTTTTATCTTTTTTCTACATTGACAAAAACATATATATATTTTTTTTTATTTAGTCCTGGCTTAAATTGTTTGTGAATCGCTTAAATAGTGAGAGGACCCTTATACCCTACGAGTATAACGACTTTGATCTATGTCAAACTAATGACATGTTCCAATGGCTTGAGAATCTGGGTGAAGTGATTTTGGGTAATCGCCTAAAATCTTCACCATATACCATCCGTTTTTTGGAAAATGTTGAATGCGCTGTGGTATGTATATTTATAAAGAGTTCAAGATCTTCATTTACATATTGGTTTTGTTTTTAGGTATGTCGCAAAAAGTACTTGGGCGGCAATAAAGACAGTGAACGTCGCTTACTAAACCTTATAAAGGGAATCCAAATGGGTTATCAACAACATTGGATTATCGATGAAATACCTGTGATCTGGTGTTATGAATTTGAAAATGGGTTGGACTATTGCAGTGACGGCTTTTCCTTGGGTGACTTTACAACCGCCACTAATTATGAGGGCACATATGTGACCTATTACCCCTACAATCATGTGGATCTGGAGATTATCTATCAGAGCGGTGTAGAAGAGGATTGTGGCAGTATCTTAGCTGTAAAGGTTAAAGCTAAATCAATTAGGCAGTACAATCCGTATGTGCCCAACTGTCAGGACCCAAAACCATTGGCCATATCCGAGATATCTTTAGGAAAAGACGAACATCTGGATATTGTCTACACTTATAGTGTTAAGTTTGTACAAAGTAATAACACTAAGTCGTCTCGTTGGGATCGTTTAGTGCACAACGCGAATCACTCGAATATCCAATGGTTCTACACGTACATATCGTTGGGAATAGTGTGCCTGTTGAGTGGATTGCTGGCTATAGTTTTGTATTATATAGCCAAATATAAACGACTAGAAAAAGTAAGCGAGAAGGATATACAGGACAGCTATACCTGGACTTTGGTTAAAGGCGATGTATTTCGACCGCCCTCAAATCCTCAACTGTTTTCTGTATTGGTTGGCTGCGGCGTTCAAATACTTATTACAACTGTAGTTAGTTTAATCATTGCCTGTCTAGCCTTCTCCTCGCCCGAATATCGTGGAACAGTACTGTACTATGCTATCGAATTGTATGCATTGTTGGGAACAATTGCGGGTTTTTTCTCGGCACGTCTTTACAAGAGATTTGGAGGTATACGCTGGGCGAAGAATGCCTTGTTGACAAGCTTGCTGTGTCCTGGGTAAGTGTTAAGTGGACTTACGTATAAGATACTTATTTTAAATATCTATTCCTCTCTTTCAGAGTGGTTCTCTTTCTATACTTTGCTACGGATCTGGTGCATCGATTTAATCACAGCTCAGGAGCTGCTTCTGGTAACTTGCTTCAACAATTGCTAACCCTGTGGCTGTTGGTTTGTTTGCCTTTGACCTTTTTGGGTGCCTGTTTGGGTTTTTACAAGAGCGTGAGTATTAAAAATTTTTTAAAGAATTTTCTAAGTATTTGTACCAAAATATGGGCCAAAGTCTTAAGGCACTTTAAATATGCCGTTTTAATCCAAATATGAAACAAAGCCAATTATAGTTATAGGCTTTTAATTGTTTAGCGAGACACTAGGGCGTTTATCCGTCCTATAATATTTTATTTATATTTTTTTTTAAGGTCTCTTCGCATCGTTTTGTATTATTTTTAAGCTTTTCCGAAGATCCGAAGTGAGTTAAGGAAGACTCATTTTATGCGGTTGATTTTACGCAATTCTTTAAATACTTCTGGCAAAAAAATTGGTTGTATGCCACGTAGAATTGATCGTTCTACGTTTTCTAATTGAAAAATTTTTAATGTGACCATTTTTTTCTCGAAAAAATTGAAACAGGTTACTTGGAGGTGCATTGTTTTGGGCTCATATATATAGATTCACGATTCGTTATCTGTAACGATATTGTATACGACTTTTGAAATACCGCCGCTGTATGTCTCTAACATTTTTTTCCCCACTTGACACGAGTCTCTTTTTGGTCGATAGTAAAATTATTAGGTGTCCAACGAGAACAAATCTGTAATACATTTGAATGTGTATGTAATATTAAATGTATGGGTGTGGAACTAATGCCCAAATATGCCTCCATCTCACGATATGTCCCATGCCTGTTTTGCATTATAAAACATTGCACAACTGTTTTTAAACGACCATCGCAAGATTCGGTCTAAGAACTTTTATGATTGAACTTATTGTACCAGTTATTCATAGAGGGCAAGTATGATGCTTAAGCGACAAAAGTCGTAGTAATAAGTCTTGATAATCCACGTCAAAAATCGTAATAAATTATTGTACGAAAATTTGTACACGTTTCTTTCATATTCCTACCGAGTTCAATTTTTCAACAGCACGTATGCCAACAGCGACGCACATTATAGCCGTTCGAGGAAGCGATATTTAATGACAAGCCAAAAAAGTTTTTTAAAGTCTTTTAACCAGGGAAACAAACCGAATTCGATTTCGGTTCCGGTTCTGCCACGTACCAAAACTAATGTTTCGTTAAATAGTTCTACTTTTTTCGGTACTCGGTTCCGTATTGGTACCTTGGTTTTTATTTCGGTATACCGGTATTCACCGGTACGATTTAAAAATCATTTAACCCGAAGATATAATAGAACGGGTACCAACCTACACAACAGAATGTAGTTATGAAGAAGGTAAAAGAAAGAAAGAACGCTGTAAACTTTACCCCGGGAAACAAATGTCCTAATAATTCTTTACCCCAAGGAAATCCCTGATTGAAGCAAAACTGAAATAACAAAAAAAAAAAAAAACTCAGAACCGAAACTGTACCGGTACAATGTTTCGGTTTTTTTCGGTCATATCGGTTCCAGAAATAAAGGTTCCGAAAAACCGGTTGTCATAGAATAAATAATATCCGTTTTGGGTTCTGGTTGTGAGTTTTAATCGATTCTTTTCGGTATACGGTTCTGGATGGGGTTCCGGTTTGACACCCTGGTTTTAACATTAGAGCGTAAAAAATTGGTTAAACTGAAAGTTCGTTAAGCTTGGAAGCACCTTAGCTTAGTATATTGCTATTTTATGGTCATTTGAAAATCAAAGTTTTTTGAAAAACAAAATTTTTCGAAGTAGGTGTAGAATTGTGCTGATATTGGGACTTAGGATGGTCGAAGAAAAATATCCTTTACATATTCTTTAAGGTAAATAAATATCATATTTTATCTATATTTTGACACAACTTCAAAAACTATCTCCTGGTAGACCTTTTTTGGAAATGTTCATATACAAAGTGTATCATAACTGAAAATAGAGACGAAAATATTTTAAAGATACAATAAATTTGAAATTAAGATTAAAGCTAAAAGTGGTCCAACCATTTTTAGAATGCCAGGGATATTCTTCCATAATTTTTTTTGTTGACAAAAAATCGGAATAAGTATTTATCTCAAATTTAAACTCCAACTTATTTAACCTTTATCTTGGTACACATCTTACTAAGGTACAAAAAGCTAATACCTGTACCTTCACTAATGATACCCTCTTTTCTTCTTTTTTTTTCAGGATGCTGAGCCAACAGTATTTGTTAACCCTGTTCCCAGTGAGATTCCACGACAAACATGCCTAACTCGCTCCATTTTTGGCATTTTATTGGCTGGCATACTGTCATTTGTTTGTATACTAGTTCAACTCTTTTTTATTCAGAATGCACTATGGTCAACTCAGTATTATGAAATGTCTGGGTTCCTTGTTATTACATTCATATTATTGGCCATCACCTGCGCAGAGACGGCTATACTTGTATGTTTCTTGCAACTACGTGCTAGGGATTATCACTGGTGGTGGCGTTCGTTCTTCACATCCGGTAGTGTCGCCTTCTATATGTTTATATATTGTTGTTACTACTTTATGACCAAGCTAAATATTGAAGATGACAGTTCGATAATTCTTTACTTTGGCTATATCTTTATAATGACATTCCTTTTCTTTTTGCTGACTGGAACTATTGGTTTCATTGCTTGTCTATGGTTTATAAAGAAAATTTACAGTGGTGTGGATTTAAAAAATAATCATTATAATGCGAACCTTCCCATAAAAATCATTTTTCCTGAAAAGATTGAGGAAAAAACTGATGCCTAGGAATTTATTCTGTTTATTAAGCGTTTTGAATTAATATTTATATTAAACAATTCTTAAAATTTAGATTTAACAAACTCAGACTCGTATGCAAGTAGAGAAAATAAGCTATTATTTAAAAAACTCTCAATTATATAGAAAAAAAATCATTTTAATATAATAATTAAACAAATATAATGGAATTTATTTACCAAATTATCTCAACAGCAAGGTCTCAGGTAGAAGGCTTTTCCTTAAAAGCGCAAAATATTCGAATATGAATGTGAATTCTATATGTAAATATCATTAAAAGTGCTATTTGAAGAAGAATTAATTTAGTTTTTTTTTTCACAAAATTCTAAAATATATTCAATACCCTAATGGGAGAATTAATAATCAAGTTGGAACCGGCTGGAAATGGTTCAAGCTGTTTAAAAATTTAAAAATCAAATATATAGATACTAATTAAATAAACTCTGATATGCAGGTGCCGTCTATTCAAGGATTATCTTGCCGAAGAAAGATGCAACAGATAGCTAAACAAAAACGAAATGTTTGATGTTATGTCGCAATTTTTATTACAAAGATCGAAAATAATAGACAACTCGCAATTTATATATTAAAATTGATATTTAATAATTATTTTGTAATTAATTTTTTAGGTTGAAAAATAAGAGTTATTTGCCAATTTATTGAAAAAAAAATCTATAAAAAATACTTAATTTGTAATTTAAAAAAAAAATTTTATTAATGACGATCCCTGGTTTTAGTTAAATGTCCTATTTTTGCTTGCCTCGTTGCGGCTTTAATATAATTCCGATAAAAGTGAAAAGTCACAGTCGTGCCAGTCACAGTCACTCCCAAGATTGCTCATCTCTATCACACTCCCATCTCTATCGCACTATCATTTCTGCCGGCGTGTTTGTTAAATTTTTTTATAATTTTGTTTACAAGCGCATTGAAAATGACCAGCTAATTAATATGCTTTCCGTGCTACTCACCACTGTCCAGCTCATCGATCGAATCCTATTGCAACCCATATCCTATATACTTGAGACAATATTTGCGGCCGTTTATTATTTCTTCTGGGGTAGCTGGTTAATAGGTTACTGCCTGGTCCAGGGTGGAGCTAATCTGTGGAGCATCATCAAAACAGTTGCCAGGGAGATCGAAGACTTTTACGGCCAGTTGCGGTACATTACCTTGAATGTGGCTGACTATTTATATTTGGGCACTGGAGATGGCATTCAACTGGCCCATAATCTGATCCTTGCAGTTGCCGCCTTCTTTTTTGATGTTCTGATTTCTTTGGGAAATCTCATCCTGTGGTTGCTGCTCCTGCTGCCGCGTGCCATTATCATTGCGGCCGATGGCTTGCTGGACTTTGTAACACGCTGCATTGTGGCACCGGGCATGAATCTGCTTCACAACTTGTGTCTGGTATCGATGGGATTAACATTCGTCATATGTGTGTTTATTCATCGACACTTTTTGTCTGTGTTTATACTGGAATATGTGCTGGTTAAACTGCGGATGGGAATTTTTGCCAAAATGAGAAGCATTTTTCTTTGGTCCGATGAACAATTAGGCTGGATGATGCAACAGATTCGCGACAAATCGTTGGGTACCAGCAACTCGTCTTTGGCAGGTAATCCTGCTGCTGGCTGTGTCATATGCCTGGAGCGTAATCGTAATATAGTCATTTTGCCATGTCGCCATTTGTGCCTGTGCAAGGAATGTTCTCAGCAATTGCTGACTTTTGAAAATCGTTGTCCTGTTTGCCGCAATGACATTGTATCGTTTCTTTCAGTTTATGTTTAAAAAATAGTTTGTTAATTGTCTTTATAAGTTATATATAAAATTTTACAATTTTTTTTTGTATATATTTCTAAGAAACTTTAAGACTGCTTTAAAGAATATAAGTAAGAGTTTATTAAAAAAAAACCTAGCAATTACTTAATATCGCTCACTTGATTCAATACCGGCATAACTCAAAAAAATCGATTTCGAGAAAATTGCGTTTAAAGTTTTTAATGTGTTTTACCCTTATAAAACCTATAACTTCGAATCTAACTAGAAAAATGTTATATATATATAATATGTCTTGAATAGAAAAAGGAGTTCAAACAGTCCTTTAAGGATTTTAATAAAACAAACCCTATCATTACTTTAAATTATGATGTTTTTGAAGCAAAAATCATTAATTTGGGTGCCATAAATAAGATGGCAAAACTGAATTAAGTCGGTCTTACGCGGAGAGTAAAAGAGATAGCTATATGAAAATTTTACACAAAAAGTAGATTATGAAAAGGCAACGTTTTCTGATATTGAATTAAGTGAGCGATATATAGACTGAAGATTTTGCATATTTTCAGATTGAATTTAATCGTAAAAGACCAGGGTGAATGTGTTTAAGAGGCAGAAAAAAGCACAAAATGTCCTGCTCTTTAAAAACCCATTTACCCTGGCCCACTAGAATAAAATTCTATCGAATGTCTTCAATTTACCTAAAATATTTGAAATTTACGATTTAAGACTAAAGACCTTATTAGGCCTAGTGTATCCTTATTGTACATATATTAAGGTAGTTATGCTTTATTAAAAAACTTAAATATGGTGACTGTTTTTTAACAACTTTTATAATATTCAAACTAGTTTAAGCCGGCTCAAAGGTTGTATTAATTAGTTTTCTCAAAACTAAAAAACAAGGCACACACAAAGTAGACTAGTCGTATCTACAGCTGCTTCAAGAATCTACCGATACCATTTTCAGTAGACCTTGCCCAAAGACTTTGACCTCCAGCCGGCTAAATCTAGCTAATTTGAATATTTAAATACATATTTTTTGATATAAGAGCCGAACCTTACAATCTTAAGCCCTGTACGGAATTGCGAAGTATTGAGAACTAATGCTACAATTGTATTCAAAACATATTTTTTAAAAAATTCTTGTATGACATTCTGACATTACCTTTCAATCAGCCATGTTCTCAATTCCACTTCCACAAAAGTTTTGTGATTTCAAACCGGTTTCTGTATCAAATTTGGTCTCCAATTTGGTCACAAAGCTTTTGTGGAAGTGGAATTGAGAAGATGGCTGAATACTTTTCAACACTAAATAGGTCTTTATAGTCAAAATTATATTACCTTCATCTAATAACAATACAATTGATAACGAAAAAAGACACTCCCAAAGACATTACACATTACATGATCATATGCTGCAAAAAAAAAAAATGCTTTAAAAAAGTTGTACAAAAAACCAAATCATAAAGAATTCTGTTATAACTGCGATAAATCGTTGTTCGACTCAGTGGAAACTTTAAAAACTGAAGTATAGTTTGATATTTTTGGTCAGCTTTTATACGATCAATATAGAGATCAAACAAAGAAAATATATTGGATATAATACAATAAATTAAAATTATTTTTATGGTATCTAGTGCAAATAAATTTATTTTTAAACAAACTTACGTAGTTTTTATACCTTTGTAGAGAATATTAAAAGGTGAGAATCGGAGCTAGAATATTTTCGATCGGAACCATGGAATCAAACCGAATCGCATTTCGGTTCCGGTTCTGGTACGTACCAAAACTAATGTTTCGGTAAAAGGTTCTGTTTAGGTTCTAGTTTATTTCGGTATTCGGTTCCGTAGCGGTACCTTGGTTTTTATTTCGGTATACCGGTACGAACCGGTATAATTTAAAAACCCTTTAAGCCGAATATATAATAGAACCAGTAGCAACCCACACAACAGAATGCAGTACTAAATTAAATATAATAAAGTTTACCCCCTCCCCCCCCCAAAAAAAAACTTAGAACCAAAACTGTACCGATAAAATGTTTCGGTTCTTTTCGATAATTTCGTTTCCAAAAATAAATGTTTTGAAATACCCGGTTCCCAAAAAAATAAAAATAACGTTTTCGGTTACGGTTCCGTTTTTGAGTTTCAATCGGTTCTTTTCGGTATACGGTTCCGGTTCGGGTTCCGGTTTGACACCCTGATCGGAACTCGTCTGTTTTTATGCACGAATACGATCAACCAGACGACGCTTATTCGTAGGAAATGCGGCGCCGGCACGCCACACCGGGCAAGAATCCCCGCCCTTTCAAAAAGCCGTTGAGTTTTAAAGGTTTACGAAATAAAAAAAAAGGAAACAGTGGGGGGTGAACACCCAAACCTACAAAAAAGGTCGGGAAACGACGGCGAAATTATTTTAAATAAAACTTACCGCGGGCGAACACACGACCTCTGGGCACACACGAAGCAAACGCGAGCGACCAGGGGGGGGGTGGGGGAGCGGGGGCATTAGAACGCGACAAATCGCACACAGATCAAGAAGTCATAGGAAACAAGTGAACTTGTAATTGAAGGCAAAAGGCGCTCTTAAAATCAAACAATTACGCAGTTGATTGAAATGTCGTTTACGTGTAGATTGGTAAAATCAAAAGAAAAATCATTAATTACAACACTTTTAGCCAAAGTTGAAAAAGCGATTTTTAAAATTTTTGTGTGGCTTCTTATATAGATATCCTCGCCCATATCTCGATCTTGAAATTGATTTTAAAAGGTTACGGTACGGGTTACAATTATTAAACTTTTTTCGTTCGGGTAACGGTTTCGGTAATAAAGTATTGACAAATCATCTAACTCCTGAAAATTCACTATATGAATAAAATGATTTATGTCCTTGTAAATTATTTTACTTATGCACTTCAATTTAAAGGAAAAACACTAAGGAATGCAAGATCGTCATCATCACATTAAGAGCTTAAAAAAAAGGTGTACAGGTGGTGGCCATGATTCCGGGACTCCAGGTTATCGGAATTGAAATCGGTTAATGAGGTTATGATCAAAATTGATGTAATTCTGGCCCAATCATATTTTTGAGCAACGTGAAATTTACTTACTTTAGCAAGAACATTGCTCCACTAAAATGGATATATCTGCTAAACTATTTCGAATATTTAAGTGGATGAAAGGGGAATGTCCAAGCTATAATAATAAGGCAAAACAAAAAAATCGAAAAAACAATTTTCAAAGGTAGAAAACCCTTGAGAGAAGCTAGCTAGAAAGCGAATGAGGATCATTAAGGGCTGTCAGTATTTTCAGCACGAAACCCCAAAATCCCCCAAGACAAGACACAGAACACAAATGTTTTTTTTAACATTCAAGAAAAAAGTAATTCTTTTTTTTTTTTTTTTTTTATTTCAAATCAACGAAAATATACGATTCTGTTGTTGTATACATTATGTTGTAAATATGCTTGTATAACTAATTTGCTCAAATGACATATATAGAAAAAAAACAGTTTTTGTTTTAATAGCTTACGTCTTTAGGTCTTTAGTTAGATCGAAATGAAGATATATGTCTGTATATGCTTCTATGTATTTTTTTTTCATATGACATTCACATAATTGCATATTGCTTAAATGAAACAATAAAATAAGAATAAAATTACACAACGGGCTAGATAACTATAACGATTATATATGTATATATATATAATATGTATGTATATAGCATCTTTAGGTATTGTTACTATAACATTTTCTTGTTTGCTAATTTGTGGGCGCATATTTTTAAGTAGGTTATCTATTTGTTGGTGATGTGTTGTGTGTGTGTGTATATATACTATAACTTATTTGAAATATTCAATTTGTGCCAAATCAAACTAATTATTTTGTCTGCTCGTCCATAAAGCTTGATGCGCTGCTGCTACTTAGCTTAGATCATAAATATTTTTCAAAATATATATATGTATATATATATTTGTATTGTATAGTTTATATATGTATATATAATATAATTTATAGCAATATCTTCCAAAGGTTTCCTTAAAAATCGTTTCATCGAAAAATTTCACTTTTATTTATCTCAAAAATATGCACTTGACATTCATAATATGTAAGTATATAAAATTACAAAATAAAACTAAAAACAAACCCAAATGTTATATAGAAAGTAATTTTTTGTTTTGTAAAAGTTTTCTATTCAAAATATATATATAATATATATTTATATATGTGTGTGTGTGTGTGTGTGTAGGTACAAAGTAGGTCTCTATATTGGTATATAACTATGGGCTAAGTGCATGATTGATACTTAATAAAGTATAGTTTATGCTTTAACAGCGGCTAAAATATTGTGTCTTAAGATATGTAACGGCTATAAAATGGCATCAAATTTGCGGGTTTCGAACCCAAACCTTATCTTACATTTTCATACATCCATTCATATACTATTTTGGTCACTGCTTAACTGTTCCTGTTTCAATCCGTTCTGTAACCGTTACAATTTACATATTAACAAAATGTATTTAATTGTTAAGTTATTGCTCTAAATTTCGGTAATTCTTTTTTTTTTGTTTTGCAGATCATGGTTGTATAAAATCTAATTGGTTAAGTTTATCTATCTAAAATATAATGTAAACATTTTAAGGTTTTGGGCTGGCCAATTAAAAGTTGGAAATACAATTTAATAACACTTAAGGTTGTGCACTCGAAAGCTTTTTAAAGACCGGGATATGTTTATTTAATTAGCCTAAACATTTAAATAGAAGTCTTGAATTTGACATTTAGAAAATATTTTCTGTGTAATACATAATTGGAAAGTTGTTAAATTTACATAATTGCTAGCTAATTGTTTGTTTTTTTTGTTTAAAGAAAAGTTTTACATATCAAATAAACCATACAAAAAGTTAGACATAAATATATATGTTCTATATATGTGTATACATATATAGAGTTCAATGCCAATTTATCACAAAATCACATAGAGGGGGGGAACATATAGAGAGAGTGAGAGTGCCGACAATCCATTTGCAATTCTTTGAGAACTCATTTGGAGTAGTAAATTAAAGTTAATTGTTTTTTTCTTCTTTTTTTCGCGTTTGGAACGTTCTAACTACACATATGCTTGTATATATATATATATATATATATATATATATGTAGAAAAGGGTTTTGGACTAAACATAGAATACTTATGATATTTATAAAGAATAATATATATATATATATTTGATATCTTAAATATAAATTTGTGTATTTGTGTGCTGCAGAAAATGTGTCAGACACAAATCACATAAAGGTACTTAAACTCTCATGGTGCACTCATTGGTGCATTTGAAAACACCAACTGAAGTTTTAAATATAAGTTTTTAGTCTAAGCTTAGTCTAGAGTTTAGAAAAACCGAAATACTTTATGGGGTTAATTTTAAAGTTTAAGGTTTAAAGAATCCATTTGGGTTTTCGCAAATATTTTCCGAAGTAAAGAAACAGGAGATCGAAATTATTTTAAACTGAAAGAAAAAACAAACAAATGAAATAGAAAAGTCAAACAGTCAACATCATTGTTGTCGCTTAGGAGAGATTCTAAAAACTAACAAAAAATTGAACCAACCTTCGCTCGGAAAAAAATTTGATAACAATAATTTGCAAAGAGTATCGTAAACATGTTTTTTCTAAGCCCGCTAAGTGACTACCTTCTTAATAATCCAAGACTATTTAGTGTGAATGGTAAAGAAAAATGCCAATTTTAATTATTAAATTTACTAAAACAACCAAAATTATCGTTAACCAAACACAGAATGAAAAATTAAATTGTGCAGCTATAGCTATGTACCATAAACGAAAATTAAATCTTAGCGGTAAATTTTGCATTGCTAGAGTTGTTTTTTTGCTTCTAGTTTACCTTATTGTTGATTTTCTTTTTATTTATAATCGTCAATTTCTGAAAAATGATACTCTTCCTTAATAACTGAAAAAGTTGGGTGCGGCTATAGTTATGCACCAGCGTTTATGTATTGGTTTAAACCGGATTTAACCTGTAAAAATCAACTAACAAATAAGCATAAAAATGATTCGACACTTTTTACTTAAAGATACCCATCTTCAAGTTATTTGCGATCTTTACCAATTTTTTTAATTTAATATTCCATTTAAAAATCTCACGAAAATTCGAAAAAAATATATTCAAAGTGTTGGTTAATTTCTTTCTCTGATTACATTAATATTTATATAAGACGTCAAACAAAGTATTGATTGTTAAAATTCGTAATTGTCCTTGGCTTTAGTTACAGCAATTTTAGCATTTGCCAGAAATAATATGTTTAACATTTGTCCCTGTTTAGAGCTTGCATGGACTACATGACAGAGCCTTTCTTAACAGTAGCTTAACAGAGAACTGTTGCTGTGTTTATTATGGAACCCAGCCCGAAGGCAGGCTTGCTCAATTGCCAATTTATTGACATATTTTTATGAAATGTAGCAGGTTCGAGGCATAATAAATGTATTAATGTCATCGGAGAAAAATATGACTCACTTTTTAATTTTTCGAATTTTTACGAGTTTTCAAGTACAAATTATGTTAAAAATAAGCTACAAAAATAGATTTTCTCGAAGTAGCAAGCCAAATAACTTAAAAATGGTTATCTTTAAGTAAAAATTTAGTTTGACATATTAGCAGTAATTCCAAATATTACATCCCAAATCGATGTAGGATTACAAAAGTTATAGCGACCGGAATAAATGACCAAACTTATATACTGAATAGTCGAAAATTCTTCAAGAAAAATTAAAAAAATATTTATGTACTATCATGAATTGAAAAAAAATTTAATTAAAAAATAGGTGTTTCGTGTTAACAAAACTTAAAACATGGCCTTCAATAATTTTGAAAAAATACGTCTTAGTTCCGAATTACGATTTGATTTTCGTGTAAACGTTTCTATTTTGAATTTAAGTTTTGTAAATTAATATACTTAAAAAAAACATATAATGAACCAATACGGTGGTTTAAGACCTCTTTCTATGTGAAACATCTAAAGGGCCTAAAATTAGAAGATTGCAAATAAACACACACGGGAGCTTGCTCGTAAGCAAGGCGACAATTGGTTGGAGTTACAGACAGTTTCGAGATAACCATATCTCTCATCAGACTCCTTCTTGTCTGTGTGGTTGCAGTACTCAATTCTAACGTTCTATTTATGTCATCGAAGTGGCCGAATAAGCTCTTGGGGGTCTCCAAAGTGTTCACAAAGTGTTGAAACCCAACCCCTAGAGATATGCAGAAGTTGAATTGAATTGCAAGCCTTACACCTTCCGACGTGGTTTATTTGCAATTTTTTTGTTAGTTGAGTTTTATAAGTTACTCCGTATGAAAAACTGAATTTTTAGGTCATTCCCAATAGCTTTCTCCTCTTAAGAGTGCCTTGCCCAGTTCAATTGTAAGAGAAGAGCGATATTTTTAATAAAAAGATTAATTTATTCTAATTTGCCCCGCTTTTTTTTTTATTTATATGTTAAACATATGAAGGGGACTTAGAGTTGTTAGGTTGAGGTCTCAAATTAGAAGTTTGCAAAAAACTAACAATAACAGAACGAATTTAAAAAAGGCTTGCCACCCTGATAAGAATTATATGACCCAAACCATATATGTACCGTTTCAATGAAATAGAATATAATTCGCACTGCAGATAAAAACAGAACTTAAAATTAAAAAATTCACAGTCTTGATACGGAAAATGTTTGCGAAAACCAAAACATGTCTGTTTTGAAAATGGCAAGATAGAGGCATGCTGAAGCAACCTTTACACGTTACTATTTATGTACACTTTTCCCTGCACTTTAATGTATACCGTGCAAAGGAAACTTAAATGATATTAAGCTGAGGCTTACAAATTAGAACTCACTTTAAACAGCAGAGTACCAGGTAATATAGGTAGGTAAGGGTCTTATTACAACATATATACAAGTATATTTGATTTTTTTTTGTGAGAAATTTATTTAAACAAATTTTGTTGCATTTGTAAGCCTCAAATAGGGTTCAGTTTCCAATGTGATCTATTTTAGGGATAATGCTTAAACTATTTAACTAATTTATTTTTATACTTTAATGCTTAAAACAATTGACTAGAAGATAGCTAAAGGCAAGAGTGTGCTATTTTGTAACAAAAAATTAAAGGAAAAGGCAGAGCTAAATTCGACAAGCCGAATTTTAAGTACCCTTGCAAATTCCATTATATGGTTTTGATGTAAGATTTAAGTGTGAGACTGTCAACAAAAATATTATACCATTTACTAAAAATAACTTCTCTAATACATACACAAAATGCAAAAAGAGGCTGCAAAAACAGGTAACATTTTGCAAATGAAGGAGTGAGTTATTTTCACCAATTCTGATTTATTCTTTAAAGTGTGGTATACTAAATCCATAGTTTTAAACAAAATTTAAAGTTTAAACCCCTTTTAATGATACTTTTCGAGTTTCGTCGGCTACTCTAAAAAAAGATGGTTGCCTATACAATACTGTTTTAAAGACCTCCCGGTCTCATCTTCAGTAGGGTTTTTGCTGAAGGCTACAGGTTTTCGCTTTCAAATTAACTAACAAAAATCAAAGTAATGGGCGATTTCTTAGCACTATCTGTTAAACAAAGTTACAAATATCAGATTAAAATGTATGTTTATCGACACACAGCAAATATTTAGAAGATTATTAATTGGAACAGTCAAAAAATAACAAAAGAGAAAAAAAAACCAACCCTTATAAGCGAAGCTCGAGTCGAGCACACTGCCTGAATTTTGTTTTTGCTGCCGTATGCTTGTGTGATCAGGCGCCCGAATAGCATGCATTTTGTTTTTGTTATTCGTTTCAAAGCGATTGCCATTGCGTGCGCGACAAGGTCGCTGCCACAAATTATATCTCGGAGGTATGGGAGCATTTAGAATATAAGAAATCGGCCCTTAATCAGTTTCTTTTTTATTCGAACTTTCTCAATTTTTTGTAATGTTTTGGATAATTTTTCGAATTTTTTTTCTAAACCAAATAGTTGGCTCATTTTAGGTTTAAGTTAAAATTCATTCAAAAGGTTTTAACCTAATTTTAAATTCAAAAAGCGAATTATATGACGAAAATGGGGAAAACGTCTAAATCAATTTGGAATTAGAGGGAATTTTTTTTAAATTTATTCTTTACCCATTCTGCTTAAAAAAGGCCTTTTCTATGTAGAATTCTTTACTCCAAGTAAGAGGACTACATGTTTAAGGCAAACATGAATATGTAAAAATTATTTTAGAAATGTTTGAATATTTTGAAAATTTTTATTAGCGCTGAGAATGATCTTTAGGCTGTGATGTATTCCCATCCGCTTATTTTGTAATTTTTTAAAATAGTTTCGCTTGTTCCGTGGGTTAAATTTAGGTTCGATATTGAATTTAAAATTGATTCATATTTCATTTAAATTCACGAAAAAATGAAACATACTTAAAATCATTAAAAATTCATTCCTTCATAAGATTCAAGAATTTCGACCTGTTTTTTTCGTAACCGCACTCATCGTTATCTATTTTTTATATTTCTGGATTTAACTATGGATGCTAAATATCTCGGACAACAATAAACCCATATCTAGGTATTCACCAAACCGAGGGAATTTTCTGCAAGGGTAGAAAATGTTTTCTGTGCTTTCTTTTTTTTTTTTTAGTGTGGTGCTTCGTGCCTATTGATTTTGACAGTTAAAATTAAACAATTTAACCAATTAACGTCAACAAGTTGTGAATTGTAGTTGCCGCTGACAAGTCACGAATGCCTTGAGGAGGGTTCCTTAAATATTCATGTGTGTAATTATGTTAGGGTGGTTGCATATTGGATATGGCCTGGGGTCTATTATATACTAACACTTTAGTTATTTTTTGTTGTTGTTTATTTATTGGTTTATTTTTGTTTTTGTTTTAATATGTTGTTGTTTTGTATTAAAAACTAATTTTTATATTAAACTTAAATTTAGTTAAAGGAAGCAACGTTATTTTGTTTTCTTGTTGGTTTTGTTTGTGTGTTGTTTTTTTTTTGTTTGCCCTAAAAGGGCAAAGTGGTGACAAACATGTTTTCTATGAGGGCTGGAGCTGGCACTAGATCTTCTAGTTTCAGATAGAATATACGCTGTAAGCCCTGGACACTGAGCGAACGTAATTCGGGTAGTTTTCCCAGGAGACGACTGAAATAGTGTTGTTTTTTTTGCGCTTCGGCATTGTAGGTGACATGATCGCGAAGACTGCCAATGATTTTCATTTGCAATTGTTCGACTTTTTTGGGTTCGCGCAAGCCATGGCGTTCTGAAAAGAATGGAGGAGAAGGATTGAAAATTAAAATTTTTCAATATAAATAAAAATGAAATTGAAATAGTAGAAAAGTACAACAATTTTTTTTGTTATATTATTTTTATTACAAAATATTCCGACTTATATGTATATGCGTTATTCAATAATATTTTGAAATTTTGAAAACAAAAGGATTCAAATTCAATCTTTCTTTTGAGTGTACTGAAGGCACTCTAACAAGGGGCATATAAAAACGCCCGGGCATTATTCAAGTTTAATTAATTATGTAGATTTGGAGAACGGCTCCGCAGGATAAAAAGACCTGCGGGCGTTATCAATACCCTTTTAAATCTTAGAGAAAAAAATGTCTATTGTTTAATAAAATTAAAATTTTATTCATTATTTCATATTAATTATTTTGATGCGCGAAATCTACATAAAATAAGTTGAATTTTTTGCAAACCCACGCACAGTGGTTCGTTTTCGAAAATCCGGTGACAAAAATATGTCACACTTAATATCGATTTAAAATTTAAAGTGAACATCAAAACCACTAAAGACGCATCGAGACAAAAACTCTCTAAAAAAGGACGTGAAAAAGTGGATTTTAAAAAGGAGGAAATTTAACTTTGGTCAACGGACCATTGATTTAGCGGTCGGATTGGTCTGGTTTCGACATGTGTGTATCGTATATAGAAAGAAGACCATGCGCTACGTTTCATCCAGATAGCTTTAAAACTGAGGAAAGAAATTGAATAGAAGCCGACAACGAATAGGCGGACAGATGGTGTAACATGAATATTTTTTTAAAGTTTTTTTTACTTTCATTTTTAATTTTAAATATAAAAAATTTTTTTTTTCAAAAATAAAAATTAAACAAAAAAAAATTTATTTTCTTTGCAAAATGCAAAAAAAAAAACATCAACAAATTTTGTATGGAAATATTTAGCTATATTAACAAGAATCTGTCCTAAAAATTTGCAACTGGTTCTTAAGCTAAGGTACCACGGCAAATTTGCCAAAAAATGTTGATGAAAATTTTTCTAAATAAACGCGAATTTTTTTGGCACTTTTTGAGCAGATTATAGATTTCTGACCTACAGTTATTCTTTCTTGGTATTAGTTTCTTCGTAAAGGCATGTTAGTTCCATTCTAGAATTGAAAGCAAAAAAATTTAATTCACCAAAAAAAAAATACTACAAAAATATTAATCCAAAAATGTTTGTAGTTTTTTAATCTAGCTTTTACAATTTTGCAATATAAGATTGATTCTCTTATCAAATAAAAAAAACAAATTTGCATCCTTTATAAAAGAGTGATTAATTTTTGGTCTCAAAATAAGTACAGTTTGTTTTTATTTTGAGCTATTTTTGTTCTTAATTTGAGAAAAACACTTCTTTTGTTCGAAAAAGTTCCATATCAAGTCAAAAATGGTATTGAAACAAATTTTTGTTGTTCCCAGTTGAAGAGCTGTTTTTACTCGTTTTAAGGTACGAATGTGTGTTGCTTTTCTTTTCAACTCAATGCCGAATCAAACTTACTTAAATTGAGTATTGTTTGTACTCTGTTCTTGAAAACGGAACGAAATCAACTCTTGTTTGTGCGTTTTTAAAAAAATGTTCTTGAATTGAGAACTGTTTTTGATAACCTTTTGTGTTGATTTTGAGTTCAATGGATTCGTTTTTGAACTTTTTATAAATTAACTGAAATATTTGAATTTAAAAAAAAATTTATAGACTAAACCCAGAACTTACAAATGTAAATTTTTTATTAAAAATAAGTTTAAGAAGTTCTCAAGTTAGAAAAAATAGAGTTTAGGTCGAACCGAACAACGAATCATTTGATTTTTGGCACTTGTTTTCATTAATCATGCCACTGTGCTCCGTTTATAATTTGTTTCAATCAAATTAAAATTATCAAAATTTTTGTTTAACACTTACCCGTAATCAAAGTCAAAGCACACAGACAGGCGAAAGCGGATATATCTATTTCCAGATTCTGCAAACTTCGACTAAACTCCATGATGCCATTTAGCCATTCGCCAAAAGAACGCTGACATTGATTACGATGCAATACCGTGCCATTGCAGAAGATCAATTTCGTATCATCACTTCGCGCTCGATAGGACAGACGCAACACAAACAATTCCAGCAAAGCGGATTGAAACAGCAAATCTTGATCTTCCTGTGTCAAATCCAGAAATCCGGGTATTTTCTCTGCAAATTGTTTGATAACATCCACCGAATTGGTCAACAGATGATAAAACTGTTGTATCTTCTCGGCCTCACTCATGGAGGGCTCCTCATAGTGTGTATAATCTAAGCAGGAAGGATCTGGTGTGGTATCCACATGACTTCGTACCAGAGCCGTTATCAACGAAATGGGCGGTGAGGGTGGAGATTCTTGCGGTGATTTCGGTTTGGAAGGTAATCGCCCTCGTCGTCCCTTTAGCGAATCAGTGCGTACCACCTCCTTAACCATCCCAACTACCAAACATTTTTGAAAACGACAAAACTGACAACGATTGCGTCGTCTCTTGTCCACTGGACAATTTTTGTCGGCCAGGCACACATATTTGGAGCCTTTCTGCACGGTACGCTTGAAGAATCCTTTGCAGCCTTCGCAGGTTCTTACGCCATAATGTTGACAGGCGGCCGTGTCGCCGCATACGGCACACAACTGTGAGGAAGCTTGAAGTAATCTGCCCGCCTGTTGCAAATCTCCACTGACTGGCGAACTGGCGGCCGAATTGGGAGCCGAACTCAATTGCAGGGCATGAGCATGAGCATGTCGCTGGCCAAGTGTCAGTTTGGCCAGCTTGGGACTCTGAGCGGAGACTACAATTGTGGCGGAGGCGGAGGCAGGGGAAACAGTGCGTTGTACCGGCAATGAAGCACGTCGAACGGGCGGTACAACGGACGTAATATTGGCAGCAGCGGCGGCAGCGGCCACTGCAACTGTGGCTGCCTCCAACTCGGAGATGGTGGGAAATGTGGGCAGCGAATAACGTTCCCCATTGTGTGAGGTATAGTTCTGGAAAGAGATGAAAAGCAATTAAACAAAGCAAAAAAAAATTGAATCTATCAAGAAATAAAAATCAGTCAGATCCATAAATTATTTTTGGGGAAATTTTTTAATTTATTTTTATTAGTGAAAACGATTCACCTTAGGACATGAAAAGGTTCGCAAAAGCTAGTTGTATTAAAATTTTTTAGGAAAGTTCAGAACGATTGATTTACAGGCAGCAAATTTTTCAAATTTAACTCTATTCTTAAGGCTGAAAATCTCTGAAATTCTTAAGAAGATTGGAGCCAAAGGTTTCTACTTAGCATGCTAAGTCAGTCAGTTCTTAGAAACATTAGTGCAAGTTTTAGGGATATAGCATTACACTACCAAATTTCAAAGCATTATTGAAAATTCGGAAATCTATCATTTTGAATAGTTTTACGGGCGTTTTGATAGGAATTAATAGGAATCTTTATGTTTTTTTCCATTCCACGGACAATGGTGTTGACACATCTTCCTAAGAGTATCTTATAGAGTGTCGTACCAAACCGGTGTTCTTTTTAACATGCTGAACCAAACCGAAACCCGAAAAAGAAAACGGTTTTGGACGAGTTTGATGAAGTAAAATCTAACATATTGTGAATTTATCAATTTTTCTACGGTAGTGTTGCTCTCTTAATCTATCTTTAGCCAGTTTCAAGTTTTTTTCCTAGTTCGCTGTTTAACGTTTGTAGATTGTAGTGTACGCTTTTTTCTAGTTTTTTTTTCGCGAATGCCCTTATAAAGGAAATAATACAGGAACCATTAAACCAAATGAATCGAATCAAGGTTCGTATCGGTACCGGAACCGATACCGTTCCATTATAGTTGGATTCAAAATTTGATAAAGTCTTTCTATAATATTTAGAAATTTAGTATAAGGAAAAGCTACGGTAGATTAAGGATAAGTGATTATTTCAGAGTTTTTTTTTAGGGCTGTGATACTTCTTTGAGATTCTCAAAAAGTATTTTAGGGTCGTATTTGGGAAAATATTGGATCTTGGTCCTAAAGTGCGGGTTCCAATCTACTCAGTTAGTTTTGGCGATGCTATTGTACAATGCACTTGGGTAAGAAAAATGTCGATTTAAAAATAATTTTTAATATTTATTTTTCAGCTTGTAATTAAGATTTGATTAATTTTAAGAAAAAGAATTCGGGCGAGCTTGTCTGGGCGACAAATTGTGAATTCCTTAATTCCGTTAATTTGTTTAACAATTTAACAGGGTTCGTAAAATAACACACATTTTTCTTTACACGCAAGATATTAACACAAGCTGTAAAAAATAATTATTTTCAGACATGAAAATAAACAATTTTACATATAAAAACAAATTATTTTTTTTTGTTATGTTACTAACACGAGCATTTTTATACGACTGTTCTTTACAGGTGTAAAGAAGGCAGCCCAAACTATTGACATGGCTGTAATTAACAATCGTGTTAAAACGCCCGTGTTAATTTCATGAACAAAATTTTACATATGAAAAAAATTTTACATATGGAAAAAATTATTTTTTTCATGTCTGAAAATAAATTTTTTTTACATTAATGTTATTTATCATGGCGTGAGAATTATTTTTGTGAATTTTCTGAACCTAATATATTTGTACCGCTACGTACTGGTATGCCGAAATTTAAATCCGGGGGTACCGTAATGCCTCCGATATCCGAAGTATAGCTTTGTAACGAAACTCTTAATTCGATACATACCGGAACCATAATTTGTATCGGAATTAATCCCTGTCTTAATGGAATCCAATTACTATACTATATTCGAAGTTATTTAATTGTTTTCTAGGTGTTAAATTTTAAAAATAAATGAGAAAAATCAAAAGATCGGAAACTCGAAAAAAGTCGATATAATATATCGCATTAAACGTTCGGTCTATAGCGAACCAAATCGGCGGAAAGCTTATAATTCAATTAATAAAAAAATCAGTGAACCAAACCAATCTTTATTTCTGAGCGGTTTGAATGCCTAATTAAAAGCAAATTATAAAAATATCGATTAAAGTTTCTTATAACATTATATAAAAGTTGTTTTTGAACAGAACCTTTTCCAAAATCGAGATGGTTCTGTTCGGGTTTAGGTTGAAAAGGTTAATAACCTAATAAAATCCTATATTCGCAGACCTCTTTTGTTTCTGTCGCGAGCAAACGAATTCGTAGTCAGAGCTCGCGGCATACGCGGAGACATAATCTAAAACAACTACCTCTTCTCTCTTTCTCGCACTCTCTGACGAGAGAAAAGAAATAAGTATTACTGTCTGCTCTTTCATATGCTTTCTGTGGGCACCACTGGCTATGTTGCGATGTTAGAAATAAATAAATAAAATTTTTTGCATAAATTAGTTGGACTTACATGCTGTTGATAGCTCTGCTGTTGCTGTCCATAGAAACTCTCCGCGGGCGTCACACCATTAAACTCATATAGCGAGCTGGCCGATGAGCTGGGCGAGAGATTTGAGGTGGCATTGAAATGGCCATGATAATTGTAGCCGCTGCTGGAGCTACTGTTATTATTATTATTATTATTATTGTTATTATTACTAGGATGCGGCATATGAGATTGGGATTGAGATTGCAGCTGATGCAATTGCTGGAGTTGTTGTTGTCCCTGGTGGGTATTCCAGTTCGACATTATTTCAGCTGTACTTGTGAGCGGGAAACAGTCCTCATCCATTTTCAGGGTCAATACCTGATCAGTGGGCGTGGCAGCGGCCGTGGAGGAGGAGGAAGCCTGTTGGGGGCTACTGCCACTGCTGCTATTGTACTTGACGGAGTAGGTCTCCTGGAAGCTGGGCAGGCTGCTGCCACAAGAGAGTGGCCCGCCAATGGGTGAGATCAGCTGGAGTTGGACAGGCGACGAGACCTGCTGGTGTTGCTGCTGCTGCTGCTGTTGCTGTTGGGCGTGAAGAGCTATGGCCGGATCACTGCTGGAACGTAAACTAAGCAGACACAATTGCTGATCCTGCTGCTGCTGCTGTTCGGGTATGGAGGACAGACGCTTATCACGCAGGCAAGTCAACTTGGTTAGGTTTTCAATGGAGCTGGTAATGTCCTCAGTGCTGCCTAAAAGAGATGAAGCCGCGGGTTGGGTATCGGGATAACTGGCCACCGAATGTTCGAGTACAGGTGAAAGATCTGAGTTATTCGAGTCCGAAGGAAAAAAGAGATCCGAGAAGAGTTCACTGTGCGAGACAGCGGCGTCTGTGAGATTACTGATCAACTGATCCTCCTCATGTGAGAGCAAGGATTCGGTCTTAAGCAAGTGCTGATGTTGTTGGCTAAGGAAATGCTGCTGCTGCTGCTGGGAATGGGACTGCTGATGATCCGGCTGGTGATGATGATGAAGGTGTCCGGTGGCGGCTGCTGCTGCTGCTGCTGTTACGCCTGACGTCGTAGTAGTCGTCGTCACAGTTTGCGTGGAGAAATTATCGAACGGAGAGAGTGAACTAAAGGAGCTCTGCAAGGTAAGACAGTCCACAAGTGACTAAGTTAGTTTAAAAAATTCAACACTCAAGGCTTAAGGACTACAGAGCTTCTAGCATTTATGTGGGGTGGAGTCTAACACTGTCATGCGCATTTCTAGCCTATCATCTCATTGGTTCCTGTTACCATCCACAACCCTTAAAATTTAGATAGCAAAATTTTGCTACCTTTCTTCGTTTGATGATTTTCTAATTGGTTATGGTTAAACATGTTAAACAGACATATTTCATATTGTAATTAGTGGCCTATTGTTGTTGTTGTTGCTGTTGTAAATGTTTGGTGGTTGCATCTTTACCCAGTGGGCAATTAGCACCTCTATTGAATGTGATTTTTGTTTAACAAAAATTTACATACTTTACGCACAAGATGTTTTTGAATTAAAATAAAACGTTACTTTGGTATGAGTAAGAGATTTTTTAAGTAGCGTTTTGCACTAAGCAAGGAAATCTTATGGATACCGTTTAAATTTCAATATGATTCACACTGCTAAGTAATGAAACATACCATTAGCTTAAATCAAAGATTAATCAAGATTTTCTGTTACTTGCACTAAGGAAAAAAAGTTCAAACTAAATTGAATACAATCTAACATAAACATTGAAAAAAAAAAACAAAACCCTACTTACCAGCAATCTTGATAGAACTAGAAACCCATAATAAAATATGTATAGTCGAACTTGATGCAAATAATAGTCTTATCAAAAAGAAAATAAGGTGAACATTGGAATCAAAACGGCACTGACAGTGTCAACAACGTCTTTGGGGTACAATTGTACCCCGGTACTGCAGTTAGTACAGTCCGGTGATCAAAGCCAGCGGCAACAGATAAATTGAGAACCGAAATGCAACAGTTTCTGTCTGCAAATCTACTTTTTCGCGAAAAGAAGACGTACTCAAATCTATTTTGAGGTCATCAATAATTTAGGAGTTTGAGTTTTTTCTCTTTCTTCCATTTTTTTTTATTATAGGAGCGGAAAAATTAATAACGGTATAAACATTTATATCAAAATGGTTTGTTAAATGAATTTATACATTCCTTAAAAATCCATTTGAATTTCATTGAATCTCATATAAATGTACTGGGGTACAAATGTACCCCATAAAAGTCCACGTTAGTTTAGACCATAGACGGTTCTGGGTTTAAGTTTAATTTTTAAAAAATATAGTTCTTGTTGAGTTGATAGAAAAATTATATTTTATCAGGGCTGCAAACCCAAATTATTTTTGCGGATGTTCGGTTCGCGGGTTCAAAACAAAATTTATTGTTGGTTAAGGTTCAAGATTATTGTGCTTCGGTTTTGGTTCGAACCTTCGTTCGTCCCAAGTTTTACCAAATTTGTATAGAAGATTAATAAATTTGTTAAAAATATAAAAATTTCTGAATTTTTATTTATTGTACTTCTGCTGAACTGAACCGAAAGATTTGGTTCGGAACAGCTTCAGGTTCAGATATTTTTTTCACAAAAGGTTAGATTCAAGTTTCGGTTCAAACCTGGCTTGCAGCCCTGTTTTTGATCAGCATTATTTTCACTGAATATCCTTGTTGAAAATGTTTTTAGACTTATTAGACGATAAATACTTAAAGAAAATTTGGTAGAATAGAATTAAATTCAAGAAGTTTCACTTAAGTTTCGCTTGGGTTCCTGACAACAAGTTGGATCCCAAATACGGATGAAACATCAAAGCCCTAGCAGTCTTAAACTTTTTAAGGGGCACACCTAGTGTGAAATTTAATCATATTTCGATAGATTACACCTTTAAAACTAACATATTAAAATTTCAAATCGATATCTCAAATAGTTTTTGAGTTATAGCCATTTAAAGAGCAGCCGTTTGGCAGGCAGCTTTTGAATTGTTTCATTTGCGTTTTTAAACGCGTTTTTCACGAAACAGTATTTTTCGCATTTGCTGGAGTGATTACTCAAAGACAAATGATCCGATCACTACCGAATTTTTCATGACCATGACCTATCGATTTTTTGATTTGATCAAAAATCGAATTTTGGCAGGCCAAAAACGACAAAAATTTTGGGTGTAAATCGACTTTTTTAAAAAAAACTTTGATTTTTTTTTATCGTATTTCATGGTACGGACAATATCTTATAGTTTAACGAGTTTTCGTTTTTTTTTTTTTTAATTTTATCCACGGAATTACTGCAGCAGTGGAGAACCATTCTTTTCGCGCCGTCGGAGATCGTGTATAACTTAAGAAATATTGAATTTTTGTTTTTTTTTTTTTTTTTATTTCGTTGTGTATTCTTAAAACATGTATAAATATACTCTAAAAATTTTTAAACAATTAATAGAGTAGTTTTTTTTTATAAACATTCACAAAAATCACCTATTTTTAGGCCGTTACACTAGGTGTGCCCCTTAATGTGTAAAGTTTAAATAAAAATACAAATCTATCTACATACTTTTGGTCTAATGACTTATCTGACTTTAATGTATTCTCTCTATTTGTTTATTCAGATTTAAGTTAAGTTGCTTTTTAGCTGCCTTATACTACTTAGCAATCAACTTTCTTGTCATTTCTCACGATATTTCACATAAGATAACAATTTCTAAATAAAAATTGGCCAAAATTGTTTTTATCAACTTACATTGGGTTGCAGAAGTAACATGCTTGTTGTCGCTTGGTTATTAAGCCTCACTTGGCTGATTTTTGTATTGGTTGTTACTGCCGATGCAGTTGTTGTTGTTGCTGCTGTTGCTCTTGTTGCCGCAGTCACCGTTGCAGCATTTGTTGTGGTTGTTGCTGCTGCGGTGGTGGTGGTGGTGGTAGCAGCTACTGTTGTTGTTGTTGCACCACTATCGTTATCGCTTTTCTCGCTTTTCAATTTGCCAACGCCAAGTCGTGGACTTAGCTCAGCAAGTTTGGTTTTACGTGGCTCACTTGTTGTGGTTATGGCTGCACCTGTAAGGATAAGGATAATGGAAACCATTTTTAGAATATTTATCATGCATGAATGTCATGTCATGGGAAATCTCTGGGGTGTACTTAATGCTAAATGGTTGGTGAAATGCCAAATTTTTGTGAAATTAACAAAAAAAAAAAAAACAAAAATACTGTCATAAGGCGGAGCTGATGCTGCTGCTCATTGCCCAATTGTCTTGCGTTCCACACGCAAACCCACCACCATATCGAATGTCTTAATTAGAAATACTCTGTCTCCAGTCCTCAGTCCCAATCCCAGTCCCAGACTCAGCTTCTTCTTCGAGCTGGCCATATAAGAGACACCTCGCTCATTGTGATTGTGTCGCGGGGTTAGCATGAGGCAAGCTCACGTTGCCCAGCAAAAAAAAAAAAAAAAAAACAAAATAAGAAACGAAACGAAACGAGGATCACATCTCCATCTCAGTTAATGCGCCACATAAAATGTAATAAATTGTGTTGTCCATTGTGGATGCACGTTGCGGGTGTTCAGTGTTGTGTCTTCGTTTTTTTTTTTCATCTTTTGATTATAATAAATATTATGGCTTATTCCGTATTGCAAAATACCACAGTTGGGGGGGAAGTCTTTCGTTGTTGTTGTTGTTGGTAAATCAATTTTTCATAATTTACATTATTTGGTAATTTGGCATTTTAATTATGTTTCCGTTTTAAAATATAAATTGATTTAAAATAAGTTTACAATATGGAAATTAGTGAAAATTTTTTTATTTTTTGTGTTCTAAGCTTGATTAAATTTTCATTCAATAAGGTGAGAATTTTGTATTTCAGGTCATAGTAAATACTTGAGTGGAACAAGTGATTTATTGATTGAGAATTCGGAAAGTTTTGGTAAGTAGCCCAAAAAAAGTTCTGTACTCTTTTCAAGTACAAACAAAATGCACAAATAAATTACAATTTAATTTAAGTTCTGAAATACCTGATCTTATAACATTTCTGAACAATTTTAAAAATAGCCTAAAATCAATTGTGATGTATTCTTATAACAAGAATTTTTTATTTTTGAAAAAAAAATAATGTTCTTCAATTTCAAATTTTTTGTGTGGGTTTTGTCGATCTTTTAAAGAATGATTAAAAAAATTATCCACTTTAAAAACTCCAATATAAGCAAAAGGATTCTGCTCCTAACAAAACGAACACTTAATATTAGCACAAAATAATCATGATTTAACTTAAAACATTAAAAAAATGATTATCGATTTGTTCCTAAGGCAAGCTTACTGTAATGA
Source organism: Lordiphosa mommai (assembly GCA_018904225.1). Lineage (NCBI taxonomy): Eukaryota > Metazoa > Arthropoda > Insecta > Diptera > Drosophilidae > Lordiphosa > Lordiphosa mommai. The sequence goes on from JAEIFT010000156.1 coordinate 437,117, forward strand.
ATTATTGAAAGTTTCGAAGGACCTCACTTAACTTAACCTCAAGGTAGTCATTTAGGTACATTCCGTTTTACTGTCTTTATTAATGATCTACCTTCAGTGATGTCTGACCTTCATGTTCTTATGTACTCCGATGATGTTAAGCTATATCTAACATACAAAGATTTGGTCTTTCGCTATCTTTTGTTAGCAGATTCTGATACATTTCAGTCTTGGGGTAAAGTCAATATCCTAAACCTTAACAGTTCGAAGCATAGGGTTATAACTATACAGCGAATTTTGTATAATTTCAGAAAGAATTTAATCCTAGTACCTCAGAAAGTGTGGAAGAGGCAGGAATTTACCATGGCCTACTGGAATCAAATTCTTATAACAAGAATTTGTATTTAAAAAAAGGGGTTTGAAAATATGCAAAATCCGCTGTCAAGTTATAACATTTTATATAAGTTTACCACAACTGGTCACTGACTTGATTGATAATGTGGCATTAAATGATATCGCCAATGAAGTTTTTAAACCAAAGAGTACTTTTTTGATCATCAACTTAAATTTAATAACAGCAGCTGTGTAAGGTTGAAAGCGTTTTGGTTCCATTAAGCGTTGGTCAAAGAAATTGAATCTGTGTAAAAGATATTATCTATTTAATATATAATATATATTATTGATCGCTCTTCGTGGTTTGAATTGGGAATCCTGAGGTCCATTTACTCGAGTAGCCTTCTTTTAATTAACCATAAAGTTATGCTTTGGATACGTACATAGACTGATAAATGGTAAAGTCAACTCATCAAAGTTAATAAGCCATATTAATATCAATTTTTGGTCTAAGTCCGACTTGTATCTGTGTCCTTTATCTCTGAAATGTTGTACTACTAAATATGCCTTGCATAAACTGTTGCGTTAATTCTCGGCTGATTAAAAAAAATCTATTAATCAGCTGAGAAAAATATTTATCTGATATAAAAACCTTTATTTTAACGTATAGGCACGCCCTTTAGTCGGCTGGGCGGGAGGTGGGCTGCTATTTTACCTGATTTTTGTACCATGGTTCGGCTTGTTGTTGCTTGCGTCTTTAATTCCAAAAGTCACAACTAAAAAAAAAGGTATGACTACATTTCTAGTATAAGTTAAGCTTTTACTATCATTAATTCCTCGATTAGAAAGATTTTGTCATTTATATTAATTTTAAGTCAATGACTCTATTTCATTGATCGATAAAAAATTAACATTTTTAGTTTTTCAATATTCATTCATATTTTAATTTCAAATATGTAAGTTTTTAATGAAAGTCCTTGAGTCTATTTCAATGATTGTGAGTGTATTTGCCACTAATCTAAAGCAAAGTGCTCGAACTATTAGGATATTGTATTTACTGATTCTTAGAAGAAAAATTCTAATTTTTTTGTTGCATTTTTAATACACAGGCCTGTTCCGGATTTCACTTAAGTAAAATGGAATGTGATACATATTCCCATTTCTAATAAACGCTGAAAATAATCGGTATAAAAGCATATATTTTTACTTTCTTTTAATTCAACGAACTCAATATCAATCGCTCCTAGCAGTTTAATTAAATCATCTTTACAGAAGATGGAAGTTTTTGTTTGGGCAGCAATTTTGTTGAAGTAGATACTGAATATTATTATTGTTAAACAATTTGTACCACAACATATTTTTATTATATTATATATATTTCCCCTTCTACCAATTTCGCCAATTTTTTTTTAGGTAAAGAATTTTCAGCTAAATATACATAAAATTTGTTTCTATGCCAAAAGTCAATTTCCCTGGGCAATTTGCATATTTTAAAGATTTTTTTCTCCCACATTTGTAAAATATACATTTCTTGTCTTTGTCTATTTTTTTTTATCAATAAACACTCCCTTTTTGTGAGCCACCAGGTCAAAAACAATGCCACCAGATCAATATGAAATATCATTCCAAATTTAGCCTTAAGTCATTTAGAAAGCAATTCATCGAAAAACTATTGAGGCAGCCAGAAACATAATAAAAAAAACAAAAACTACCGTGGGCTACTGCCAAAAAAGCTACCGGGAAGAGTGCGCGATAAACATTTAAGATAACAATATGCCATTGTCTTTATGGGTCTTAAAGCAAGCAAATATTTGGGTTGGGTAGCATCTTCAGAGGATTCGCATTTTTCTAATTGTTTTGTGATGTCTTTTTTTTCGGGACGCCATAGAGAAAAATTACCGTCCAAGCTCGTTAACAAATTTATTATAATGGCTAGGAAAAGACTTGTAGAAAATGCAGACGAGGGTTTTCCACTCTTCTGCCATTGCATAAGCTTGCTAATTTTTCTGTATTTTTTTTTTCTTTCTGTTTTTGTTTTTATATAATATCGTTAATACATATTATTTGGCAAGCTGCCTTTTGTTCATTGCTCGTCCAAGTCTTGTGTACTTTGAACTGCGAACTGGCTGGCATCAATGGACAACATGGACATATGCATCTGCCGAAATTGACAGACAAAATGCGCGGAGAGGCAACCAAAAGCAAACGTTTGTGCAGTGACCCAAAGAAATGGTAATGCGAGTATGGCCCCGTCGTTTGTGGAGGCTTGAAGCGAGCGCGCAGGTCAGGCCAGCTTTTTTTTTTTTGGGTAGGCACTCAGTCATTGAGTCAGTGGGTGCAACGACTATGAGATGAAACTGAAAATGTTACTCTGTGGAGGAGAGCGTGAGACAGCGTGAAGCACGATTTGTATATGTCTATGGAAAATGAAGAGATATGCTACATTTGTTCCTTAGCAAATTGCACTAGTTCATAGCCAAAAAGATCCATTGAAGACATTTTATTTGTTTGATATATTTTGTGATGCTGAAGTCAAAATGAAAATCAAAAATTTTTGTATGTAAACGTTTTTGAATTAGAATTTTTTCTAGGTTGTTATTCTTTCATTTTTATCAACCGATCTGATTGTACGTTTCAAAATAAATAGATATTAGGCCTAAGTTAATGTGTTTTATACGCTTGGATCTTAGACACTATGAGAGCCATGTGTAGGAATGTAGGTAGGTGTTTACCATACGCAGATCAAGTTTGTTTTAGATTTATAAAAATTCCCGAATTCGTTAACGGACATAAAAACAAACTTTTAGCGGGCTTGAACAAAACGAGCGTTTGGCGGGTAAAACAACGCGTTAAAGATATCTTTTGCGAACTTTAGCTATCCCAAACTGAGCGAGAAAAGGACTCATTTTCCGTTCGTTTTCTGAACTGTTTTCATAGCACACATAGAATATTTTTGTAAATTTTTCCAGTTTTATTTTTAATATCTATTTGGTCTGGAAATTATAATATCCTTTTTTTCATACATTTGAGATTAAATAATGTTAAATGATTTTATATTATTCTATTTTTCATACATTTGAGATTAAACAATGTTAAATAATCTGAGTTTTGCATCCAAGGGAGCTGAAAAATGATCAAAGTATATGAAAATAAATTTTTCAAAATCCCTAAAAAAAGATATACAATAATAGTAATTCCAAATGGATCTTAATGGATCTGTTTTATTTCCGTGTAGTAAATTCTCGATTAAGCCCTATACCGACCTGCGAAGTAGCGCGAAGTTTCATAAAAAAATTTGTGGAAAGAAGAAAGTAACGATTTCTTTTTCCTTTACAGTTTGCCCATACGGAGCTTACACAAATTTGCGCTTAACAGCACACGTATGGAACCAATGTTAATAGGCTGTGATAATCATTTTACTTTGAAGAGCTGAAGAAGTATTGGCCGTGTTCAGCATAAGAACTTGCTCCCTGATCAATGATATATTTCCTGCTTATTTCCGTAGCCTCCTTTTCTCTTGTGTTTAATATGATATTTACAAGAAGCTTTTCCAAATGTCAATTTGAAAAAACTCCCTAAGAGTTTGCTTTAAAATTATAAGAAGAGTAGATTTTCTATGCTGATCTGTGGACAAGTGTCACCGCTGAACGCGCCCATTGTTGCAAACAATGACCGTGTTCAGCAGAAGAACTTACTCCCTGAGCTAAAGAATAAGAGTAGTTTTATTTAGCTGAACGCGCCCAATGTTACTTTACCCTTCTTCTGCCTTGACACCATCAGCAAACAGTTAAAATTACACTTAAGACGATAAAGTAAATCATACTTAGTTAGCGTCGAAGTTTCAATACAGTCGTAAATACTCGTTTTAACAAGGGTTTGAATTACTCACTAAAAATAGCAAAAATTCCAAAAATTTGAAATATAAATGATAGTAGCAAAATTTGATTATGTTAAATGAATAAATATTGCTTGGTGCGTAGCATATCAAAAAAATTTTCATAACTATTCGGTCAAAGTTGTTGTTGGTCAGCAAGACGAGAAGTTGCCTATCTTTTTCCAAAATTTTTTGAAAATAAATCTTTTAAGGTTTGGGAAATTCGGGAATCCGCGCTTATTTCTAGTTCATACAGAAAGACGCTCAGGGCTAGATCAACTCGGCCATTGATGCTGATCAAGAATATACATACTTTATGGGGTCGATGCAGCTTCTTTCTTTGCCTGTTAAGTACATTAACACGAGCTAAGTATACCCTTTTTATACACTTGAAAAGTGTATATTAATTTTGCCCAGAAGTTTGTAACGCATAGAAATATTCATTTCCGACCCCATAAACTATATATATTCTTGTTCAGGACGACGAGCTGAGTTCATTTCCGCTTGTCCGTCCGTCCGTCTGTCTGTCCGTCTGTCTGTCCATCTGTCCGACTGTCTGTTTCTACGCGAACTAGTCTCTCAGTTTTAAAGCTATCGAGCTGAACTTTTGCACAGAGTCTTCTTTTTACTGCACGCAACTAATATGTCGGAACCGGCCGGATCGGATGACTATATCATATAGCTGCCATAGGAACGATCGGTCTAAGAACTAGTTCTAGTGAGAAAAACTTTTTTGTTTTCCATCGTAGCGTCACTAATCTTGGTATATGTTAGTTTTATATGCTTCCACATAATTGTGGAAAAATTTATCAAAATCGGAGAAATAATAGCTAATAGGGTCGGTCAAAAAACTAGTTCTAGTGAAAAAACTTTTTGTTTTCCATCGTATCGTCTTTAAACGTATATATATTTGTTTTATATGTTTCCACACAATTCTGAAAAAATTTATCAAAATCGGATGACTATATCATATAGCTGCCATAGGAACGATCGGTCTAAGAACTAGTTCTAGTGAGAAAAACTTTTTTGTTTTCCATCGTAGCGTCACTAATCTTGGTATATGTTAGTTTCATAGCTTTCCATAATTTTGAAAAAATTATCAAAATCGGATGACTATAGCATATAGCTGCCATAGGACCGATCGGTCGGAAAATGTGTTTTACTAAGAAAAGTTTTTTTTTATGTTATCAAATTTTTATTAGCAATGATTAAAAAATTTTAAATATCTGATATCTATATCCTATATATTTTTTTGCAGTTAAATCAGTTGGAGTAAAGTTTTTCAAGTGTATTAAAACTTCGGCACAGTCGAAGTTAGCTTTGCCTTCTCGTTACTCTTCAAGAAACGGGCAACAACATGGCTAATCGAGTAGTGTGACCAACGCGCAGGTAATTGAAAAATAACACGAAGTTAAATTTTCGGCGTTATTTCTTTATATATTTAGTCGGGATTTACACCATGAAGAAAACTTCATGAAGTTTTCTTAGTGGGCGTGGAATTTAGAGGAAATCTTTCAGACCTCTTAAACGGATAGTAAAGAAATACATTTAAATCTCTCGCCTACTAAGAAAACTTCATGAAGTTTGCTTCATCATGTAAATCCCGTCTATTAAAGAGAGTTATTTTGTTGACTTAAAATTTATCCTTTTTCAGGACTCGCCCAATAAAATAATGAATATTGATGTACTCTATTTTATCGGAACAATTTTTTAAAGTAAATTTTTAGAGTTACATAACTGTTATTTTCGGTCTTTGGTATTTTGAGTACCAGGCTTGTTTTCAAATAATTTAAGAATTGTATTACGAATAAATTTAAAATTTTATTTTTTATCACGCTCACAACGCCCATCTCTATATGACCAAAAGCAGCTATTTCGTGTGAAGTTTTGTGAGAAGTATACAAATGGTTTTCAGGTTCGGCCCGGGCCCAAAAGGAGTTAGTCATTTTTGCAGGTTCGCTTGGCGGCGGCTTCGATGCTATCGCCTTTGAAATCCACGAATAGCGACAAACTTTACAGACGAAGACGACGCGACGTTTGGCCTAATAGACATACAGAGCCGGAGCCGGCAACAAGAAGAAGAAAAAAAAAGCAAGAAAACTTCCTGCAGAGAGTACCTTTTGTTGCTGATGATGATGATGAGGCCGTTCGTTCGTTCGTCTGGGTCTGGGGAGTACTTGTTTAGACTTTCACTATTAATTGTCGATTTTCATCAATTGCTGCCCATTGTTGCCGTTGCTTAATGGGTAATGGGGTTGGTATTTAAAGTTGTGCAAAAAATAAGAAAACCCAATTTCTGTACCCGTCCTCCAACGAAATTCATATCGAAATTGGATCTATTACTCAATGGTGCTCGAGTGAGAGACAATTTGATTGATTTATGCAATCGCTAGTCAGAGACTTTTCCATTGTCTACGTCCAAACTCTAATTGCTTAGAGAAGACGAGTCTTTGCTCGAATGTTTTTAGTTTTTTTTTTGGGTTATATCATGGGCAATTTAGGGTGATTCAAAAGATTGCGTCTGCATTTGCATATGTTCATTATGCAGCTAAGATTTGGCATACTTTTGATTTTTGTTGAGAATACTTCTGCGTCTGTACATTTTGCCGACATAACTTGGAAAATGTTATGAATATTTATTTGTCACTGTCAAAGTGCCGCAACGCCTTTTGCAGCTCTTTGACTTTAAATGGGGAGGCGCTGCCACAAACATTTATATTTTTTGTTTTACCAAAAAGGCAAATAATGTGTTAGGCATGCATTTGATTTGTAGTTGAGCTTAGGCATTGAAGTTTTCTTTCGAATGGAAGCTTGAAATTGTTTAAACAAAATGTGTGTTGATTTGAAATGAATTACACAAATTGGTTTTTGTATAGAATAAATTCCAATTTACTAAGAATTTTTTTTAAAAAGAGATTTTTCTAGGTTTTCTTATTTTAAAAAATTTTATTTTAATTTACCTAACTAATGATTCTTTAACATGTTTTTCATATTAAAATACTAGATGCATGATTTTCAGGATTTGTGTACCAAAACTTGCTACTCTTTTTTGCCCAAATGAATAAGTAATAACTCTGAATATATTTTCTCTGCACAAATCATAAATATTTATAAATTACATACCTTTACATTTTATATACATCTACATACAATTTTTTCATTATTTTTTATCGCTGCCCCCTTTGAACTATGTCCACGTTTTTCTTTCTTGTAAAAAAAAAAGACAAGCCGACACGACAGCAACAGCAGCAGCAGCAGCAAAACAACAACAGCAAAAAATCATTTATTAATTTGTCAAATTCAACGACACGTTAGGAAATAAATATCTTTGAAGGTTTGCTTCTCTTGCCGTTGTTATTGCCAGTTTTTAACTAATTCTTGCAGATAAAAAGTGTCAAAAAAGTCAGGCGGCCAGAAGTCAACAAAAGTGCATGAAAAAAAAAACAATATTCATACATACTATAAATTAATGTGCATACAAAAATGTTGTAATATGAGCATGTGTGAGAAAAATGGAAAAAATATTTAATTGATGGTTAATAGATTTTGTTGACAGTTGAAGATTTATGTGAGGTGATATGACGAAAATTAGTAAGTAAATTAATGAAAATTAAATTGATGGAAGAATACTGCACTGATTTATTGTATGACATTAATTAAAAGTCTGAATAGCTAATACAAAAATAAAAAATAAAATTTGCTATTGATAAAAATTGTTTAATTAGTTTTAATCAAAATTAAAAATGATTTATAAATAAGATGAATTAGCAGTGTTTAATAATAAGTTATGAAAATTTTCAAAGTGAACACAACAAATAAAATACGATAAATATTGATAAACAATTATGAAGGCATTGCAATGTCAAAGTTCGAATTTCCCCTTTAATAGATCCAGTATGTTATTATGTTAAACCTGGTAATATCGGGACTGTAACTCAGCAGGTACTATGTTAAGTCCACAACCTTCTTTTGACTTGCTAAGATAATTATGTTCTGTTAATCGTTATAAATATAGAAGAAGAGTTCCTTCAATTAAATTTTACTCAACAGTAACTGAGAATTTTCGAAAGGGAAATTTATACAAAAACTATTGATGGATTTACCGTGAACAGATTAGATCGATCTTCAGGGCCCGAGACATGTCGCTGTGCCTACATTCATCCCAAAAGTGTCACGAACCGATACAAATCAATAATTATGTTAATAGTGGCAAAAAGATTTTATCAGCGTTTGCGCAATGATTTGAAAAGGTTCGTTTGGTGCCCCATTCCCTGATTGCAAACAACTGTACCAAAAACTATAGCATAAATGTCACTTGTCAAAATGCCGTCAAATTGGAGTGGATGCGTGCAATGCTTATCAAGAACGAGTGTGTTCAATTCGAGTACTAAAACAAATGCGTTTACTAGGTATTACACATAATAAATTGTACATGGCATATAGTAGGAATATACAATAGAAAGTCATAAAACATAAGTTAAATGCATAGAAGTACTAAATATAGTTATACAAAATTATACAAGGTTAAAAGGAAATTGCTTAAAATTGATAAGCTTTAAAAATGTTTGATAGAAGCCGAGTTATTCAGCACAAAGTAACCCTATGTTTGTGTAATTGGTCGAAAAATTACATAGCCAAAAAGAATATGAACGAAACCGTTTTATTTTTATAATCAAGGCTTAAATTTCTAAAAATCCTGACGTGATGGATATTTTTTCCAAACAGATTTATGTTTAGCAGACGAAAATAATCTAGAATAACCATTACTCCTTCTAAAAACTACACCATGTTGCCTAGTGTTACTTTTATCAATTTTAAGCCATAATTTATTAAAAATAATAAGATCCGTCAATAATCCAGACAGATACATACCCTGCCCTTTTAAGTATGCTATGTTTATAAATATGAATAATTAAGAAAAATATTTATTTTTTAGAAGCCTTAACACTATTTATTTTGGTAAACCTTTAACTGGTCTGAGGGATGACTGCCATAACTGACTATAAACTATCTCATTAAAATATATAATTCTTAAAGAAAATAATGTTGGCATACTTTAAGGGGCAAACAGCATGATTTTTTATAAGCCTAAACGTAGTAACTAAAACATTTTGTCTATTTTGTATATTTATCTACTATTATATCATACGTTGTTTCAAAATTCGTTATACCTCTGATTTTCGGGAAAGAAAAGCTAATTTGACGTTTTACTAATGTATTTGTATGATCACGACAATAAACTGAACGAACAATTTTTTTTTCGAACTTTTTTTTAATCAACATATCGAGAAAAAATGTTCTTTAAAATGCGAAGGACTTTTAGTATTTGTAAGCATATTTATTACTATTCTTTCAATGTATAGCTTTTTATATTCGGTAATGCTGTTCATACGTTACGGGCAAAAATATAAGTTCACGAATCATAAAAGTAAGTCCGCGTTTACACGATGAAGTTTGCTTCATGAAGCTCTTTTCGATTTTGTTTTGAAGCATCTTCAACACTTCATGAGCATTTACATGAAGAAGTTTGCTTCATGAAGTTCGATATCAATTAGCCTGAGAACACGAGTTATCGATAAGCAAATAACCCTCAGATTAACCCTGCATCAGTTTAATCGGAACAAAGCAAAGGAGAATTATCGAAAAGCTTCACGCCACGGTAGGTCATGAAGCTTTACCAGCTTCGGCTGCCCCTCTTCACCTCTTCCCCACAAACAAAAACTTCATGAACAACTTCATGAAGGAAACTTCATCGTGTAAATGCGGACTAACAAAAAGGTGAAGTTTAAAAAATTCTTTAAAAAAAAGTGGGATCCACAATGTATCAGAAAAAATCGGTTTAAGGCTGGGATCATTGTGGCTTTGACATTCAATAAAAATAAGCGTATGTAAATAAACAACAAAAGGAAATTTTACTTTTATCAGTTTATATTTTTTTTAGACGATTTTCGTGTACTAAATACGAATCTGTTTATGATTTTTTCACATTGCCTCCGAACTAGTTATTAATAAATAATTAAATATATATTGTTGTCGTAGTTTTTTTTTTCATTTTGTCCTGTGGTTTTGTTTTAAATGTGTCGTTTCCATTTCCTAACAGCTGACGCGTAAATGTGATTCATTTGTTTTGATATCTTTCTATATATATATAAATAGATAAAGGTAAAATATTTTAGTTCAATAACAACATATTCGCTTGAAGATGTAATTTTCCAATATTTTGCACTAATGGTACTTAAAAAGCAGGAAAAAAACTAAAATGAATATCGTAAAAACAAAAAACTATTTAGTAGATTATCTTCCGTAATTATAGGTTAACACCCATTCTTATTAATATAAAAATCTTTTAATCCAAAGCTTATGAAAAGTTCATTATTATTGCGCTTGCTTAAAACCCACATTTTTTATACTTGCGACGTTTGGACACATAAGTCAAATGGAAAACAATCACTTTTAGCGGCTTGTTTAAATCTTGTCAATGATAATGAAGCGTTAAAAATCAATATAATTGTACAATAAAAAGTAACATGCAGCATAAAAAAAGGTGTCGGCTATGTTTTAAATTAAATCTTTTAATAAGCAAAAAAAACTAAACAAAAATTAACAGCTAAAGCATTATTAAATGTTTCTTACTAACTATCATGATTGTTGTCCAAAGAATTTCAATTGATTGAGTCAAAGAGAGAAAAAAAAAAAAATTGTCGCAACAATTTCGTATAAATCTCTTTGCTTTGCTTTGAATGCTAAGTAAACCGCAAGACGGAGCTGGGGAGACGGCAGCGTCATCGTTTTTTAATCGCTGCAAAAAAATCACCGAAGGCCATCTTGGACATTTCGAACCTGAGCCATCCAAAACGGATTGAAGTCATTTTTGAGCGCATCTCAACCAGTTGAAATGCGGTTTGAGTTGTGTGTGTGTGTGTGTGAGTGGAATATTGGCCAATACTCGGGGCACTTGTCGCCAAAACTAAAGATTCAGCATCAGCCACAGGTCATCTGCCCATTATGCAAAAAGTGGATTCATAAAAATGGGGAGGGGGAAAAAAACCAAATGCAAGTTGAGTTTTTTTTTTTTTAAATAATTTGCATGAAATTCTAATAAAAGATTTACCGTTTAGGTGTTAGCCGGACACCGAGGCGATTTTAAAATTGGCAAGTAAACGGGTTTAATTGAAATGTTATATCATTCCAGCTTCTAAATTCTTTTTATTAAAAGTAAATAAATTTTTTAATTTTGTTGTAAATCACATCTGAGAAATGATATCACAAGTATTAAAAAAAAGAATTGTAATAACTGAATCACATATCAACGCACAGTCTAAACGGCTGATGTTATGAAGCTGAAGTTTGTACTGTCGATTCTAAGAACCTGAAAGTCAAAAAAATTTCGTGATTCAAGTTAAAATAAAGCAAATAGAATAATATAAAATTACTTTCAATAATAATAAACAGACTCCCTGAAAAAGGTAAAAAAGTACATAGGAGAAAAGCAGAGTAAAAGTCATTTTTTACTTCTGGAAAAATTGACGGCCAAATAAATCCCACAATCACTAAAAATACACCTCGAAAACGGCCTACGAAAAAATCACAAAAATACTTTTAAACTAATTTTTGTATAGTTTGATTTTTTGATTTACTTGGAAGTTCCCAAGAACCTCTTAGCTACAAAACATTTTACACTTTACTATGTAAAATAAAATTCCCAAAAATCCAAAAAAATTCTCCTCCTCCACTAACCAAGAAAAATCTATTGTATCTTTTAGATACAAAACTCAAATTTAGATATGCAAAGACCCAACAAAAAAAAACGAAACAATTTTGTTGTAGCGCCACAACCCGCTGTTGCTCACACTAAATCAAATCTTCATGAGCGCACCACAAAGCTCCCTGACAAATATATGGGTTAGGCTCAATTTGCAAAGACGCTGAGGCTGAGAGGCTGAGGCTTGGACTGGGTCTGGCTGTGCATCTCGTATCTCACAGATACCCCAGACAAAGCATTATTGGCGTTTTAATGCATGTTGCCTTTGGTGTTTGTTGCAACCTGCTGGGAAACTCTCTGGCACTGCTCGCTTTGTTTGGCGGGGGCGGGGGAGGGTAATCGATTTGGTATACACCTCCGCCCCGCTGCCCCCGTCTTGGCCCACTGTTTACATTTCGAACGAAAGCGAAAACCGAAACGTGCAGCGTTGGCAACAATAGCTAGAGAGAAGGCAACGGCAAAATTAACACTAATACGATTCCGAGAGGAGTAGGAGTAGCAGAAGTATCTCGCGTGCTTTGATAGAAGCATAAAAAAAACTTTTTGTGGCAACAATTCGGCAACTGCAGCAGCAGCAGCAGCAGCCACCGAAAAAATTGTGTCAAATTTTTGTGGATTTATTTGGCTGGCCAAGCTTTGCTTCCCAGCTTCTCAGCTGCACCTTCATTTCGGATGCGCGCGCCTGGCAACCGAAATAAAACCTTTGACTAACCAATTCCATGCCCGTAATTATGTAAGCGACGTTCCAAAACTGGCAGCTTATTTATCTTTGTCTCAGTCATGTCAATCAGGCGGCGACGTTGATGCACTGCAGCATCATGTACACCTTTGACCTGCCAACAGAGCCGCCTCCATCTCTAAGCCAAAGATGCAAATTAGGCGCCTCAAAATGTGTATAATAAATGGGGGGAGGGGAAAAAAAAAACAAAACGTTTTGGGAGTGGGGAAATTAAAGAAGAAATAGAAGTTAACTTCTGGGTAGGACACATTTAAGAGATCATTGATTGAGAGATTATTTTTTGTAATTTTTATTTTTTTTTGATTTAAATTTCTTAATTAATTCACGATTTGGTTGGCTATGGAGGAAAAGTTGGCTCACAAAAAGCATCGTTTGTGCAACAGGCTGTGTCTTATCCGTTTCAATATCAGATCATGCAAATGAGACATATAGAATAGACATATACAGAAGAAGCTTGAAAACCGAATAATGATTCAGTTAAGCAGAAGAAGTCAGTTAAAACTTTCTATCCAAATCAAAGATCAAGTTTAAATTCTCGGTGTAGCAGAAAACTCTGTCACTTTGTTATGAATATTTCGTGTTTTTTAAACAGATTCATAATTTTTAAATAATTTTTTTTATTGTATTTGCTAAGTAATTGTATAAATGTAAGTCCTACTGAAGGCTTTCAAAACAAAGAAAAAGTAATTTCATGTCTATTTATTACAACAAAAATAAAATAACCTTCAAGGAAACATACCAGAAATGTTTACAGAATTCAACTCTGCTTACAAAACAGCTGTTAAACTACTTCTGCTAAGGTACTATTTTATTGGTACAACAATTTATTAGTTAAATTAGATATTTATCAACACCATTTAGAGTCATTGGTCGTGTTCAGCAAAAGAACTTGCTTCCTGATCAATGATATATTTCTAAATAATTTAATATGATATTTACATGGAACTTGTGAATTTAACAAGACCCCCTAAAACTATGCTAAATAATAAGAGTAGTTTTATAAAGCTGATCAGTGAGCAAGTGTGTCTGCTGAACGCACCCATTTATTCCTCTTGTGTTTAATATGATATTTAAATGGAGCTTTTCCAAATGAGAATTTAACAAGACCCCCAAAAACTATGCTAAATAATAAGACAAATTTTACTAAGCTGATCAGTGATCAAGTGTCTCTGCTGAACCCGCCCATTTATTTTGATGCAGTTTTTATAAATGAGTTAACCTCACTATTGGCCGGATTGATTTTACAGTGTACAGTACATTACAAACGGACTAGCAAAAAAATGTAAATGAGCAGTGAAAGAGAATCAAAAATGGTAAAATTGGGTGCGTTCATTCTAAAAAGCGGCAAATTCTTCACAGCTGGATCAATAAATGAAGTATTCAGTTTTACAAATAAAATGTCTTTAAATAATTATACGCTCAATCAATTCCGGGAATCTACCAAAATTTATTTCAACTCGCTTAATTGTCACCTAGTAATTCATTCAGACAAACAACTTCATTTTCCAAATTTGTGTCGCTTTCTCCCAATTAATTCATGTTTCTAATGCATCATTATATGATTTCCTTTAGGTCTTCTACCTAGGAACATGGTTTTTTGAGTGTTTTTTAGACAAATTCTGGAGAGAAACCCAAAAGATCTTTTTCAATTTGGTTTTTTGTTTTGTGAGTTTTATTACGTAAAGAAAAAAAATATTTTGGAATTCGAGGGCTGATCAACAAGTTATCGGCCTGCCAATTAAGGTCTCAATAAAAAAGGTGTATACATGGTAGCCATGATTTCGGGACTCCAGGTTATCGGAAATGAAAACGGTAAGTGAGGATATGATCTGAATTGATGTAATTCTGGCCCGTACCGGAATCATAATTTTACATATTTTTTTTTAAAGTTTTTGTTAAGCGTAAAAATTTAGTAAAAAATTGTTTCTTCTTGATTTACCACTCAATTAATCACATCAATTTTGTTTCAAAGTATAAAATTTTTGTAGTTTAGTGTAAAAAAATACAGGTCAAAAATCGTGGTTTCCTTGATTGAATAACGAGCCTAAATTATAGCAATTCTGCGTAACAAATTTGCATCATGGCTTTTCAGATGACAAAAAATCGGTTAAGTAAAACTTTGGTGAAATCATGGCTACCAGGTTGAAAAACTGTCTTATTTAGAAAAACATAGCTTAAAGTTTTAAATTGATGTCATCTGAGATCAGGCCTTTAAGGAAGAATATTGCTCCACTAAAAATTACATATCTGCTAACCTATTTCGAATTTTTTAAAATGGTTTGGGAATATCGAAGCTATAATAATAATGCAAAACAAAAAAATCGAAAAAAAAAATATTTCAAAAGCAACCCCCGTTAAGAACTACAGATGAGTCTTTAGAAAAAAGTTTTTTAATGGGTTTCCAAAACATTTTCTAATTACAATTGAAATGTTAACGAATAAGTTAGATCCAAAAACAAGCATCATTTTGACATTTTTCAATTAATTATCAGGTCTGTTCTCGTTTCCGAATTCGATTGATCGGAATTGGTAAAGGTTAGATTAGACAATTTCGGTTTATTTATTTTGCCATCAAGACAGTCGAACGAAGATAAATGGAAATTTAAAATTATTCGTCGAATAAGACAATAGATTTTTGAACCTGGGAACATTTACCAATTGCTATTCCGCATAATTTGATCGAAATCGGAAACGGGAACAGGCCTGAATATAAACATGAGGTTCCATTTTTCCAGAATTCATTGTAAATTCGTTTTACTCCCGAGACTAATTTTGGTTCCGGTACATTTCGATATGAGTTCTAGGTTCTACAATATATTAATTCTTAATTTAATTCGGCTTAAGTTTTCCGATTTCTTTACAAGCAAGATTTTCTTTCCCAGCTATTTGCTCGTTACCTTAATTTCATAATAATATCCTCTTATATGCAAGTAGCACTTGGATTTTGCCTAAATCACTCGTTTAGTTGTAGCTGCCACACTATAAGCATTTAATTTGTTTGTTTTTTTTTTGTGCACATGCCGCAACAAATTAATTGTATAATTAAAATTCACAATTGCAAGTCTTTACCAATTAAGGTAAATTCCCAAACGCATATGGACAATGCTTCCTCAATCGTCCTGGGTGGAGGAAAACAAAAAAAAAAACTCTTCTGTCTCTACACAAAATCGTGACTCTTCTGCCAAATGTTGTTGTTGTTGTTGCTGCTGCAGTGAAATCAGTTTGCGATCTTTTCACAGCAATAATGCATATTAAAATGCCACGCTAATTGTTATTATAGGCAGACTCCTCCAATGACCCCTCCTCACCCCTGGGCTGCTGTCCCTATCTACCAATCCCTGTCTCAGACTTGGAACGGCAATTAAGTAATAGACAAACAAAGTTTGCGTGTTGCCAACCATTCAATGGACAAATTTTTATGCACAAGTGGCGGTTAGAGGATGGCGGTTGGTGGTGTACTCTTGGCCAAGGCGTCGCTTGTTGCTGTCGTTGCGACTGACTATTAATTATCGCCAAAAAAAAAAAAAACAGAAGTAACTAGTGAGTGTGTGTGTGGGTGAAGAAGAGAGAGAAGAAGATGCCGAAACCTAATAAAAATAAAAACAAGACTCTAGTAATAGTTGGCGCATAAAAAAGCCCACTAAGCAAAAGATTGGCCAACATATGATATGGAGATGAGAGTGTGAGCGCCTTAATCGTGACTGAAAACTAAGTTTTAGAGGCAAAAGAAATTTTAGAATAAAGACTTTTTTATTAAAATATTTTGGAAATGATTTTTCGTGATGCTCAGTTTACACTTCAACAAAACTGCTGCCAAAAAAAAAATCTGCATGCAATAAAAAAACTAATAACATATTTGTGTAAAAATTTTGTATGAGAAAGTGAAGTGAATACTAAGCATAAAGCTGTATTTTCACTTGGGTGAGTTCTTATATGATTTACTCATGTCAGCTGCTCAGATAGACAAATAGTCAATCTGAGAAGTTTAAATGTGTAAATGTGCTCTTAGACAGCCAACTCACAGCATCCTGAGGTATTTTTCTTCCATCTTATAGGAGAACTTGAACAAATGAAAATATAGCTGAAGAATTTTCAAAGAATTTCAATAAAATTCCCTGATATTCTTTCCTTGAGGTTCCAGAATTGATCCTTCTAAAGACGAGACTGTCAGAAAAATGTGTAGGCAACAACTTTGAATGGTTATTTCTCTAAAACTAAAAACCAGCATAAACTGAATTTGGAAACATAATATTTATGAACAAATTAACTAGTTAATTAATATCACCGCATTTGTTTGAAATTTCTGATGAAATTTATTGATTCATTTAATACAATAACTTGCTAACCAATTTTGATTTATAAATTTATTATCTACACAGAAAAAAAATCATCCACATTTTGATGAAAATCAAACCTAATCGATGTCAAAAGTAGGTCGATCCTGGAATTTCTCTAACCTAGTACGAAAGGAATTTGGAAGTGGATTTTCAAAGAAATAGCCGAAATATGGACCGAAGACCCGACATTTACTGACCAATATTTGAATTAATTTTAAGTTCGATAAATATTATGAACCCTTTGAAAAAAATCTACAATTCCGTTCTTAATTAGGGAAAACTCAAGTACAAAAGATCTCAAAAGCTGAGTAAGGGCGATATTCTCATGCTCGTGTTTTTCAAATCTAGGTGAATATTATGAAAATGTGTGTTTGCATATTTTAGGCAGCTTTTAAAATATATTAGCTTGTATCTAAAACGACCCGCCTATGATGTAACAGTATCTCGCTTGGTTTACACATTTGACGCATGAGAAATGATAATCTAGTAGACCTCCATATTGCATTGTTTTCAATGCCAAATGACAAGCTATTCACAATGAAAGCATGAACACATCTTAATTTTTTTTTATTTTTAAAAATTTTCATAAAGTTTTATAAATGTGATGAGAGGACCGAAAGGCCCTCGAAACAGTACTGTACAGACAAACAACAATATAAAGATCTAACTAAAACTTTATTCAAATTATTGAAAATCTTCAAAAAGTTAAAAAAAAAGTGATGAGAGGACCGGGAGGCCCTCGATACAGTACTGTACTGACAGACCCAGCTTTTCTATGTATATTGCTTATAATCCATTGTTGATTTTTCGTTTATTACACAAACTTAAACTTTTTCTTATCTTAAGGGGTTATATACCTTTTTCATTTTCAAAAAATCGAAAATTTTTTATTGCTTTATCTTGAAGAACAACTCCTTGAGAGCATTTTCCCAAATTTTCATAAAGATTTGAGCAGTAGAAAAAAGTTCAGCGATTCTTGCCGCGCGCTCCGTCCCGGCCCCAAGCCTAAACTTGAAACTTTAAACGCAAATATCTCGAAATGGTGTTTTTTGCAAAACGACTTCGAGGTGACGTGGATTGGCGGAAAACTACTGTACCGATTTTCTTCAAATTTTTTTAAATTGTTCGTAATGAATTTTATGTGTACTTGAACGATCGATTTTTCATGCACAAATTTTTGTTTCGCTGAAATGAATTTTTTAGTAAAATTTCTAGCGTCTGAAACATTCATTTTTTGCATAAAACGTTCCCGTATGCACAAAAAAATTTTTTTTTATGAAAACGATCGTTCAGATACACGGAATTACCATTAGAAAATAAAATCATTCATGTAATAAAGAATTGCTACATACCTAAAAAAAATCCGAACTTTCCATTTTTCGACAAAAAAGGTATATAACCCCTTAAGAAAGTTAGTTAGAAAAGAATATTGTATGAATATGATTCAGTTCGATTCCTAGGTCCCAAAGTAGAGAAAAACCGTTGAGTTTGGTCAAGACTTTCTTTTTTAAAAAAAATAACTATCACAGTGTTCTTAAACTATAAACAAGATTAACCTTGAGCCAGCTAACAAAATCAAAAGCAATTTCCTCAAAAATTGAATTATTCAAAATAATATAAAATTTTTTTATACGCATATTTTGTGTATTTAAGTGATTTAGAATTTATTTTCACGCACTCAACTTTACTCTTCTCTTTCATGCATTCTCCTTTTTTTTGTTAATTTGTCAATTGAAAAAAAGAAGCTCTTAGCTCTTAAAGATGAAGCGATAACTAAATGAGAACTGTGAGAACCTGTGGTCTAAGATATCGCTTACTAGGTCATTGGACTGTTTTATAGCACTCTGCTTTTTTAGTGTTGTTTTTGTTGTTGTTGAGGAGCGTTGTCACGAAACTGTCCTAAACACCAAACAATGGAAATGACTCCAAAGGCACCCCGAACCATCCGAACGAACCCACACGACCATAATAAAACAATTATGGCAAAGCTTAACAACAGCAACAACAACAACAACAAGAAACGAAAATAAGGAAAAATATCGATGGCAAAAATTTATCACACCTTAGTTAACCTCAACACCTTGCCTTGCCTGAACATGGGCTGGAATGTGACTGAAAAACCCAACGTCTCGACTTTGACTTACACTGACTGCAATAAGTTAATAGTTCGATTTCTGCTGGGAGAGACCAAAAAAAAAACAAAAACAGCGAAAAAAAAGCAGGAGAAGCGCCCCAAACTAAACTAAACTCAGAGTTGAAAACAAAGCTTGTCTAATGGCAAAACAAAAACTGAGAGCTTGGCTTTTGGGTGCGTTCCGTGAACTCCACGATGTTTGTGTGTCAGCAGCCGGCATGCCAGACGCCGACAAGCAACACCACAACCAGTGCTAATGATGTACCCCCCCAATCATCATGATGAAGTTTTCGTTTTCATTTTCAGTTTTGAAGCGCTTTGGGGCGCCTTCGTGTGCTTCATTATTGATTTAATAACAGACTTGAAGACACGTTTAAACTGCAGTCAGAGCGCGCGCGTATGTGTGTGTGTGTGTGTGAGAGAGTCAACTTGTTGCCTAGGAGATAAAGCTGGAGATGATGACGATGATGATGCCATGAATTCCACACCACACCAAAAGACTAAAAATTTAAACCATGCCAAAAGGCAGAGGCATGTCAATCTGATGTGGATGGGATGTGGATGTGGATGTTCATGTTGATGGTGATGATCATGTTTACGTACACACATTAAAAAAACTAAGGTTGATGTGCTGCATATGGGCACTTTGTAGTTAGATTTGGCAATTTTTGTTGTTCATGCCTTTGATGTGGGCGTAATCAAATGAAAGTGAAAGAGCCAATGAAATTAGCGGAAATAAAGCGAATACAAAAGTTAATCTATTCAGGCGAGCATATATGCAGATGTAAGGAAAAGGGATTCAAATTGCAGGATGAGTTTTGGGTTATAAAATGAAGAGAAGGGAAAACTAATTTTATTGCTTTGAAATTGTGGCTTGACACTCAAATGGCCATGCTATTAATAATAAAGCGCACCTTTAAGTATGCTACTTTAATGAATGGGATTGGTTATTGAACATCTTTCTGTTAGTTTGCCTAAAAGTAAAAAGAGATGTCTGACCATCTGAGCGAATGCAGAGGGTGCATTATTCTTGACGCTGATATAACTGTCTTATAGAAAATTAATAAATGCACAAAAAGTTTGCATATTTTTTAATTGATAATCATAGTACAATATACCAGAGAAACAAACCTTTCGAGAATCAGGTCTGGTTTATTTCAGTGCTTCACAGAGGTCTTAAGCCACCAGTTCGACTTAAGACCTGCTTCAGTAGTTCCACGCTTAAAATGATATCAGGTCAGTTCGAGGTTCCGAATATTCAAAAATTATGCTTCCTCAGAGACTTTTTTGACTTAATAATATTATTTATGAATTTGAATTCAAAATACAAAATATATTTAAATAACTTCAATATCCAAATTTATTTGTAGAATGAATCTTAATAAAAAATATTTGATTGGCTAACTTCGAAACTTAAAAAGCACGTACCCAAACGCTAACTATGTATAAAGAATATTAGATAGACAGAGGAAAATTGTAGGAGATGAACGACCAGATGGTACGGATATACCTCCTAATAGATATAACTAATAGTGCCTATAATTAGGTCGCTGTTACTAGGTTAAGGCTTGAATAAAATCGTGACTCATGGTTTTTGAGAACAATTTCAAATTAATATAATAAACAGTTGGAAAAAAACATAATTAAAAAAAAAAATCATGATTTTAAAAAAATCCGCATGTGACTTAAAAATATT
Source organism: Lordiphosa mommai (assembly GCA_018904225.1). Taxonomy (NCBI): domain Eukaryota; kingdom Metazoa; phylum Arthropoda; class Insecta; order Diptera; family Drosophilidae; genus Lordiphosa; species Lordiphosa mommai. The sequence goes on from JAEIFT010000156.1 coordinate 457,971, forward strand.
ATTCTCTTAAACTCTTAAAACTCATTAGGGTTTCACTCTTGGTCAGAAGATCAGTGATTCTGGGTTCAGTTCCGAAATTTGGGCTTATTGTGAAAAAAATGGCCGAAATGCTTGATTTAAGACCATTTCGAAATACATTCAGTACATTTAGGGCTATTCCAAGGATTTTAAAAACGTATTCTTAGTACGAAATGGTCTTGAAGCAATTTCGATTCATTATTAGATTGATTAGATTGATACTTTATATTTTAAGTACACAACGTTGTAAATAATTTCCAGTTCTTTTTGAACGTTATAGTGCAAAAAATTCTTGATTTAAGTATTCAGTTCTTGATTTTAGAATTTTGTTCTCATTTTAGAAACATTTTTTTTAAATTTTACACTTAAGACTGATTCGTACTTATTTTAAGTAAAACCAAGTTCGAATTATACTTGAAATTTTAAGTACAAATCGTTATAAATTCTAATCCGTTAGTTCTAGAACGCTGGCAGGTGTTTTTTTTTTCAAAGTGTACTGTTTTTGGCAGACCTCCTGAAAGTGTTGAGCCTTTTTTGCCAGCTATCAAATTTAGGCTTGACCGAAATTTCATTTAGCCCGTTTTGTTCTTAAAATTTATAAATGTTTTGTTCTTTTTTAACTGAAGTTCTTATGAATAAATATGAAAATTAATAAAACAAAAAAATAAGAATAATTAAGACTAAGATTTTTAAGTCACGAGATTTTATAATCTTGAATCATATTTGAAATGAGAATTTTGTTCTCAGATTTGAAAGTATACAAATTAGTCAACTTTTAAGATCTAATGTACCTTATTTACCCAGGTTAGAGTTTAGAATTATTTTTTTCTTCTGAGTGTTCAATCTATTACCAAATATATTACGAGCTTTAATAACAGAAAAGCCTTCCTTCTGAAGGAAAGACTGCTCAAGGAGAAAATTTTCCATTCAATGATATAACCAACAGTTCGCACTATTTACTTCCATGTCCTTATTTGCAAGCCCCCCACCATGACTCCAAAAGCCTTGGCCCCACACAGTCAAGCCTCCAAACATAAAAACAAAAATCCACAAAATTCAACAAAACAAATAAAAAAAAACGCGCCCAGTTTCAATGGATTTTCAATTTGTTTAGACCTTTTGGCTTTCGGTTGACTTGCCTAGTTAACGGTTTCAAACTCTTTGGCGATCACAATTGGATAATGAATGATGCTTTGAACTGTGGCAAATTCTTTTGTCTGCTCGCAATTTAACATTGAACTTTTTTTATATATTTTTTTTTTTTAGCTTGAGAGCGACACATAGTTAGCAGAGATACGTTTCGATTCCCACAGCATTGAATGATTTATGGATGGAATAAACGTATGTATGTAAAAAAAAAAGGCATTTGGATTTCGATTGCGATTGCGGATCTAACGGATGAAACAAGAACCTTGTTGTTGCATTTAACACGCCTTAGAAACAGCCACAATAAAAATAAAATGCGATGAATTATGGGGCAAGTTTTTTTTTTTCTTCTTCGCTTTGCCTTGCTGTGCACTGCCAATCAGCATAAACGGTGATCGGTGATGGCTGATCGGTGATCGTCATCCAGCCGTCACTTGCCACCAATTGTGCATCGATCAAAGTTTTGGTGAGACCTTGTGGCATCAATTGGCCAAAGAAATGCGTGCACATTTTTGTCGTTTTGTTTTTGGTTACAAGACGAACAACAGTCGAAGGTCTAACAAATTTTTGGCAGCCCAATTAAAGCGATATACTTGTATGCGATTTCGGCATCGTTTCTCGCGTGCTGTCGCTGAGAACAATTAGCATAAATTAAAATTGGTTTACGGCGCAACATTTGCACGGATGACACACAGCTCGGACTGCACACAAGAGATGGGGCCTAATGATGAGAGTAAAAGTGATCCAACCGGTTCAGAGGTGCTCAATTCTATAGTTAGTCTCTGAATTTATGACCCAAGAGCAGCCGCAGCGATGTTAGAATCAAACGCAGCTTTTTTAATCGCGCCATATAAAGCGCAGACAAAAACACAAAACAAAAAAGTGCCTTGCGCATGCGCCGCATTGCTTTATTGTATTGTTTTTGTTTTTGTTTTTTGTTTCTGTTTGGCTGCCTTTGCTTTTGCTTTCATTTGACCAGTTTCAGTGACCGACCGCCTGCTGCTGCTAATGCCTTAAACAAATAGAAGATTTAGAGACATTCTTCGACAAAAGCCGTTGATTTGACTAAATTAAGCGCAGCAGCCGGCAATGGCGACGCGACTATCGCATCGGCATTAAATTGTAATCAATTTTTATGTGTGCTAACGTGAGTTGGTTCTTGGCATGGGAAGAGGCACAGCGCATCACATCAACTGGTTTCCACTTTGACCAAATTGTATTTACAGCTTCTTCTTTTTTTATAGTAAATGTGAAGTGCTTAGCAAGCTGTCAACGGTTAATTTTGCTTTCAAAAAGCTGTCCGAATTTAGTTGACATTTTTTTTTGTTGCCTGGAATTTTGTTTGTTTAGTTTAAATATAGGGTTTTTGAAGAATATTCCCAAGTCTACATCAGCTTTACATACTTTAATTAGTCCAAATTTAGACTTATATTTAAACTATAAAATTGGAAATTACTGGTTGGCTGACAGAACTTTGATAGATTTTAAATTTCTTGCTTGAAAATCCAGTTGATTGAATTAAGTCTAAGATAATGGGCAGACTTATCAACTGGGGCTGAGGCTCTCGTATAATTTATTATATTTACCTTTGACTTATTCTAATATTCAATTGGAATTGTTAAAATGTACGTGCTTTATCTTTCACTTTAAAATCCTAATTACAATTAAAGTCTCTTTATGCAAAAGTAAAATAATAAATTTAAATATTTCTTGGCAATTAATACTAATTATCTGTCAAATTTGAGGGCGATGCAAAAAAGTTCAACGGCTTTTCAGAATCTGCTTCCCGCGATTCCCATAATTCCGCTTCCAATAATTTTTAATTTTAGGAAATTGGTAATAAAGCTTTAAATTTAAAATGGTCATTAGAAAATATTTTTAAAGCATCCAAAAGCAATAATAAGCAAGCATACATTTTGTAAGTGGACAGCGAAGTCTGATCATGATAGGATCGAAGGTAATGAAACGACTAATCAGACTACCTTCTTTTTTTGTGCCATGTTGTTTGTTAACTAGTAAATGACAAACAACTTTGATTAAAAAAGAGGTCGTTGAACTTGAAACTTGAAAAAAATGAAAGCAATTTTTTTTTTAATAATAAAAAAGGATGATTAAATTAAACCTTTTTTTTAATTTTAAATTAAAGACAAAAAAAAAAGAATTAGAATAGTATTTTTTATGACCTTAAAGAAACTCTATGATTTTCTTATAGTGAATTAAAGGAAATTTACATTTAAAGATGTAGGTATATTTTTTATGACCCTAAAGAACAATCATGGTTTCGTTTACTTTTTAAAGATAATTGGGCTAAGTGACTGAAATTAGCCCATTTAAAGCCTCTGTTCGACTAGTCGAACAGCAAAATTATCTATTTTGAAAAAAAAATTATTTAAGTAGATACACTATTCAATAGTAGATTTAATTGGATTTTCGACAAAAAATATTGCTATAACATAAAACCTTGTAGGTGGACTACAGGTAGGGGTTGAATAAAACCTTACATGGTGACATCTTTTGTACAAGCTGAAAAGCATACAACTACACAGAGAAAAAAAAATCAATCTAAAACCATGATTGAAAATCTCTATATTAAGATTGAAAAATCCTAAATTAAGATTTTTATTCTCAAAATCAAGATTTATCATCTCTCTTCTTCAGCGGTTATCTAGGCAATGGTCTTGACACCAACGCCACCAGCCAAACAATGCTATGAAAGCTTAACATATGACTAGTTTACGGTTTGAACGGTTTGGTCACGGTTTCAAGAACAAAATCTATTTTTTAATATTGTCGGAAAAGGTCGAAAACAATTAGAAATAAAACAAAACATGGAAAAAGTAGCACTGGGAGTCTATATCACATATGCGAAAGTGACTGTTCGACTAGTCGAACAACGGCGGTAGCAGTCAAATATAAAACTAGCGAAACTGCTAGCTTTCTGTTCTGTTTTACTTTTTTTTTAAGCAGTTCGATGGAATAACAAATGAGGAGGACATTGACATGGACAAACTTATAGAATAATCTGGCGGGCACATTTCAGATAGAAACCCGAACCGACCGACAAGGTGTGACTGTCGCCTATCCTAGGTTTTTTTTTTACTTTTTCTGACAACGGGTTCGTGTTTTCTGGGTCCTAATTAACCAAGAAAAGTAACTTTCACCAAAAAAAAAAATTGCGGCTTAAATGGGTTAAGTGGCGCTGTATCTATTTTAATTCAGCATGGTCTAAGTTCCCCTATTTTAGTCGATATCTGTCAAAGTAAAATACATGCAAACAAAAATTGTTATACTTTATAAAAACTATAAACTGTAGTTACCAAACTTATCAAATAATTATTTTTCACATTCTTTAATTAAATTGTCACTTAACAGTTCTGATTATAGAAATCTAGGGTGCCATTCTTCGATTGCATTTTGAATTAAAATTTTTGACTTATATGGAAATGACATAATAAACCGGGTACTAGAGTTAGCGATTTGAAACAGACTGCTTCGCCAAGTAGATTTTTCATACGGGTTTCCGTCCTTATAAACTAGTAGGCGAACAAATTCTTGTCACTTCACATTGAAAGTTATTCAAATTTAGTTCAAAATGCAGGCGTTTATACGAAAATCTCCCCCACAAACCGCAATAAAACTGTCAGAGCCACAGTGAAGTAAAAATCTTGTGACTTAAAATATATTAACTTATCATTCATAAGAATGAAAACATACAGGGTATTTTAGAGTTGGGACTTGCAGTAGACTCTAGCGTTCAAACTGGTTTTAACAATGTTTCTACATTTTTTAAATTGAATGACATTTTTATCTTAGTTGTTTTTTTTAAAGATTTTTTTTAATCTAAGGTCCCACTCATATATACTATGCCACAATATAATATGCGCAGATATTGCCTAATATATTTCAGAATTCAGAGAGTGTATAACATTTTTGTTCTAGAATTTATTTATTTAAATTAAGTTCTGGGGCCTTCTAAAATTTCAAAGCAGGATCTACTTGTAATTATTACTTGGCGGCGCCTCTAGAACCAACAACCCCATTAAGCTGTTAATTTATGCGCAATACGAGTGCACATTAAGCCAAATTAAAAAAAAAAACAGATCTTTCAAATGTATCTTCCATCTGTCTATCTATATCTTTCATTTAATGGCTTGCTCCTCACATACTCACTGAGCTAACTGTGCTTTGGTGCATCATAAAAATGTTTAATTAATTTTTTATATTTGTGTTATATTCATCATAATATGGCTTTTAATGAGTTGCTTTTAGCAACAAATTAACAGCAAGAAAATAAATTTAAAAAAAAAGCAAATCTTCACTTGACCAAAACCAATGAAACAAATTGATGGCCAAGCTTTTGTATCGAGCTAATGTTTATTTAATTTAATTGCACTTTGCGCTGTTTTCTGTTCTATGTAGATCCATGCACCGGGCGCCCACATCCATCCACATCAGCATCATCATCGCCAGCATCATGAGATGTTGCGAAACTAAGCCATAAGCCTGTGACTGGCCTTGAAAATCTCATATTCTCACATACTCAATTAAAGCTGTGGCAACATTGCTTGGCGCTTAGTTACATTTTGCAGATGCTAAAAGCTACCAGCGAACGTGATTGCAAAAACATTAAATGAAAATCAAATGAATTAAAAAATGACTTGAAAGTTCTCAGACTGACCAAATGGCTGGCCAGCCAGCTAGAGCAGATGTCTGTGTGAGCCTTCACTTATGTTACAGCTCAGCCAACAACATTTCGGAATTGGGTATTCCCCGGGCATTGTTTCTACACGTCTTCTTTAGGTACATACTTGGCTTAATTAACACTTTTATTTTCTAAAACAAAACATTTTACAATCGGTTTAATTAATAATGTGGGAGAGTCGTTTATTGGCTTTAACGTAAGAAAGGTGAATGATTGTCATGGCTGCAGGTTTTGGCTTAAAGTACGGACTAAAACATTTGGGAATACAGGCAAAGAGGTGAGGCATTCGATTTAACACACAGAGAACAATGATCACGCTCTTTGTACTTAAATTTTGTTTTAAATTACTGAAAAAAAAGGTTTTTTTTCTTCAAGAATAAGTAAGGTTTTCAAATAAAGTAACCAAAATATTAAATTAGGGTTACTTTATTTAAGTAAATAATTGTTATTTTTGTCTGCTTAATGTTTTTTGTGGATTCGAAGTATATTGGAAAGCAAAAAAAAGTCGTACTTTTCAACTGTTGTCAATTGTACGCCAAGTACGAAAATACTTCATACGAGTACAAAATACTTGGTTTAAGTAAGATTTTTTCAATACCGAAATACTTGATTTTAAACCGTTTCGGGACACATTGGGGCCATTTTCGACAGTTCCAAGGTTTTTGAAAATTTATTCTTACAACGAAATGGTCTTGAACCAACACCGATTCGTTGTTATAAGATTGATTCTTACTTAATTTAAGTACACCCAAGAATAAATCATACTTAATATTTTAAGTACACAACGGTATAAAATCTATCTCGTTTCTTTTAGAACGATTGAGTACAACAAATTATTGATTATAGTATGCCGTACTTAATTTAAGAATTTGGTTCTTCTTTTGTTAAATTAAGTACAAAATTCTTTAATCAAAAATTTTGTTCTCATTTTAAGAACATTTTGGGAAAATTTGAAACTTAAGACTGATTCGTACTTAGTTTAAGTACAACCAAGTACGAATTATACTTGAAAATTTAAGCACAAAACGGTATTAATTCTATCTTGTTCTTTCTAAAACGTTTGAGTACAACAAATTCTTGATTTAAGTATTTCCTTCTTCATTTAAGAATTTTTTTTTTTAATTTTTGGTACATTTTGGGTAAATTTGAAACTTAAGACTGATTCGTAAGTACAACCATGTACGAATTATACTTTGAGTTGTTTTGAGTAGAAAATATTCTGGATTTAAGTATTTCGTACTTGATTTAAGAATTTTGTTCTCATTTTTGGTTCATTTTGGGTGAAAAATTCTTGATTTAAGTATTTCGCACTTGATTTAAGAATTTTGTTCTCATTTTAGCAACATTTTGGTAAATTTGAAACTTTAGACTGACTCGTACTTAGTTTAAGTACAACCAAGTTCGAATTATACTGGAAAATGTAAGTACAAAACGGTATAAAGTCTATCCCGTTCGTTCTTTTGAGTAAAAAAAATAAAAAAAAAAACATTTTGGGTAAATTTGAAAATTAAGACTGATTCGTAATAAGTTTAGGTACAGCCAAGTACGAATTATACGAAAAAATTTAAGTACAAAACGGTATAAATTCTATACCATTCGCTCTAGAACGATGGCTGCCGTTTTTTTCTGAGTGTATACAGAGTGTTGTTTAAAAAAAAATGTATAATCATGTGGGATCTGCTAAAATCATTTTTTAAAGAAAACACAACTTTCTAATAGGCTTCTGGATAATTTATGGTAATTGATAAATCGAAAAACTTTTTGAAACTTGTACACTCAGAAAAAAAATTAAGAATTTCGTACTTAAAAAGGGAAAATTTAAGTACGAACGATCTCAAAAGCGACTAAGTTACCAATTTCCAAATCAGAGAACTAGGTTCTCATTTCTAGTTCATTTTTTGATTGTTAAGTCGCTTAAACTTGAAATAAAAACTATTATGTTATGTTATTATTAATCATATTTTTTTATTAAAGGATTTAAGATTGATTTACTTGTATTTTAAGCAAGAAAGAACATAATTATCTTCATATTTTAGGAACAAAACGGTATAAATTCTATCACGGACGTAATAATTTCAGAATGCCATTTTTTTCTGGGTGTTGGTAAATCAATTATAATATCGATGCACTTTTGATTTCACATTTACAAAAGTTGGTCTTACAGCCCAGTGTAGGTCTAACGAGCGGAAAAGAAGTCCTACTTGACTATAGGTTTAAGTAAAAAAAAAAAAAAATGTTCGAATAATTTAAGTACAAAATTCTTTGAAAATTTATTTCGTTCTTGAATTGTTAGGAATTTCCTACTTGAAATCGAGCAGAAATTGTTTACAATTTGCTTTTTATTGAAGAATTAACTGAAGAGTATTGCGTTCAAAACTCTAGGCTCAAAAAGTTTGTATACAAATATGATCATAAATATTTATTAAATTTTTCGATCCAACATATGACACACTATTTTTTTCTCTAAGTGCACTGTATTGCAGAATTACAATGCTGTTTTTTTTTCTAAGCAATAAAAGTTTTATAGTTTCTAGCTTTAACAAAAATTTGTATTATTTCAAATTTAATTACCAATTATACGAATTTAATTTTTCAACATAACAAAACATTAAAAAATAAATGTAAAAAACAAATTCCAAGGTGTTTATTAAATTCTTAATCATCATTTAATTATTTATTGTAGCTCATCAATTAGACAACTAAATCCATTGCTTGTTATCGCTTAAATGATTCGATTATAAATGCATTAATCTTTGCTTAGAATTTTGTGTTGTTGCCCATTAATTTCTAGTTTATCCCAAAACTCAACAAATTTCGTATGACAATTTATACATATTTTATTTAGTTAAGAAAACTTGTATTTGACCAAATCAAATGCAAGTCATTTCAAATCGAAGCTGCACATCTGTGTGTCTCCAACCAAAATCTGATCTCATGAGCTCATTTTAATCACAAAACATACACACATAGAAAGTTGAAGCCGCTAAAGCGCTAATCATAAATATCTATTCTTGGCTTGGGTTAAAACTCTCAAGGTCACAATTTGGCGAAATTTAAGTCTTTGCATTTTATTATAATTTTTTTGTGTTTGTGCTCAGGAAATGCGCGCTCTACAAAATTTATGAATTCAACCAAAAACTGGCTCTCCAAAAAAAAAAACAGCTTAAAATTATAACAAAAGATATGATAATTAGCTGAAGTATGCATGCGGTTATTTAAATTGCAATGTTCTAAAAAATCAACTTATGGACAAACGAAAGAGAACGCGTTTTTTGCACTGCCATAATGTTTGATGTCATTTTGTTGCTATTTGACAATCTTGTCACATTGTTTCGATGTGTTTGACTTGGTAATGAGACACGCTCTGGCACTGTTGCTTGTCGTTGTGCTTCAATTAAGCCAATCTTGATGTGGTTGTTGTGGCATCTTCAGCCAATTTTATGTGATTTTTTTTTGTTTGTTATGCTACATAACGAAGTGAGCAACGAGTTTTGTGGTCTCAGGGGTTTACGTTTTGGTGTCTTCTAATTGTGAGGCACTTAAAATTGGCTACTGTTTGGGAACATAGATCTTTTTTAATTGATAAAATTTCCTGTTTATGTGTGCTTAACCCACACGTGGTATACTTAATGTTTGGGTGCATTGGTACTCAGTGACAAAAAGTATAAGAGTATTTTATGTATAAGACAGACAGACATTGTGTGTGTATTTCCGTCTCACTTACGCTTCTTTGACGTCATCAAGTTTTATTTTGTACACATGGCAACAGGAAAAAAATTGAGTAAGCTCAAATGTCCTGCGTCGCTTTATCGATCCAATTTGAACCCAGTTGTGCAGCAGTCCAAAGCCAAGGACGTCATGAGTTTCCGTATTTGTTTCAAGTGCGTGTTGGTTTATATATAAACTACACTACTTTCAGGCAACACATATGTATATGAGTATGTGTGTATGTATGTGTTTATGACATCTAAAGAACTCCCCAAGTGTGTGGTTCTTTAATTATATGGCCAGAGCACGCCCCCCCCAATCCCATAGTAAGGGGAGTGACTACCTCTAATTGTAGACTTCTGTTTGTTTATGTTGCATACCTTAAGGCGTCATTAAAGTATTTTCCAACTGAGTTCACTATTTCAGTTATAACAATAATTTTTAGAATTTTTATAACATTTTTGGAGAAGTTTTTTTTACGGGGAATGAATTTAAGTTGAGAAACCCTTTACTTTTACTTTAATAATAATTTAAAGATATAAATTATGCATAATTTCTAAATTGTTCTAAAATGTAGCTTTAAACAAATATAACTGCAGCGACTCTTATTAATTTTTGTATTCAGGGTTAATCTCTTTTTTTAACTCAGACATGAAGAACCATAAAAATTGTTTAATTTATAGTTTCAGTAGCTATGAGAAAAATGTAATTTAGCAAAAGATTTCTGATAAGTTAATTGTTTAACAATACATTTTTTATGGAATCCTAAAACATTAAAAGTATTTACGACAGTAACGATAAATACTTTTGAATACCAGCTATTTGAAACCAGTTACAATTAATGCCACTTTTTGATGATATATGACGAAGTAAATACATACATGCTTTAAATACTAGCAAAAAAAATAGACTTTTTATATACTGGAGATGAATGCGGTTGTGTCGAAACTCAATTTCGAAAATTATTAACTATAAAATTGGCAAAAAGAGTCGATATCTAAGATGCTTTTAATCAAAAGGCTGATTAAAAAAAGAAATGGTCAGTTCAAGGCATATGATGAAGGGTATAAAATTGTCTTGCTGTGACATTTAAGTTTACAGAACAAAGTAGGTTCTCTGCATCAATATAACACTATTTAAGCTTGTGCATGAACATTGTTTAATAAACCCAACAGACAAAATCTTTAAGTGTTGATATGTCTAGGAAATTAAGTCTTGATAAAGATATAATAAGGGAACTTAGGGAGTGCACAATTTGGGCAGGGCAAACAAGAGGAACTGTTACTGGACTGATTTGATGCGTTTTCTAAGGGTTTCCGATTGGTGATCCAATTACAGAAGCCGAACTCCAATATCGGCCTCACATGAGATGTATTTAAGAACTTGGTCTTGTATGGGTTATTAAACTCCTTATGATAAACTTTTAAACTTGGGGAATATCTAGGTTTTAAAAAATTATAGAATTAAATCTTCTTTGATTTTAAAGCCGGCTGGGCGCAGACAAATTGTTTCATATCATAGATGGTCGCGTAGCTGTCACTATCCCTGTCACACCTCCCACAAGTAAATTTTATTGGACCAAAACTTTCGTGTTTTGTGTCCGTTTTTATTGGAATTTTATTGATATATCTATATATATGATATAGAAATTTAAAAAAAAAAAAAGACAGGACTTGCACGCACTGTGTGGAGAGCAGACACTCACTAAACTTAAAGAGAGTCAACAATACTACACTCAGAAAAAAAACCGAGAACTTTGTACTTAAATCAAGCACAAACGTTGTCAATAGTACGCCAAGTACGAAAATACTTGACCATAGCAATAAATAATTTGTTTCAAACTCCGCAGTTGATTTATTGTAAATAAAAGCACACAATAAATAAGTAAGAACAGATCGCTAAAGCTATCCACATTATTTATTACAAATCTCAATGCTCTGATATATAATTTATGGGTTTGGAAATCAATTTGAAAATTGAATACAACTACCAACTTGCCAAAATTGGTGGCATTAACTCTTATATATTGTTTTTGAGATCGCACATAGGGACAAACCGACGGACATTTCCAAATAGAATTTTATCTTAATGTTGATCAAGAATATTTATTTATTTATATAAACTTATCATAAAGTTGAAACTTAATAATAAGTGGATTAACTAGCAATGTCTGCCAGGACCTTCAGCTTGATGAAGAATATACATACATATATACTGAGTAGATGGGAAATAAATCCTACTTCCTATACATACATTTGCAGAACTTCATGATCCTTTTTTTACGCCTTTTAAAGCAGGGATTTTTTACCTTAGAACAAATTTTATTTTAAATTTTAATAACAATTTTACTAGATGCCTTTTTAAGGTAATAGCTTTTTTACCAAACTATTTCATTAAATATAATATTTAATAACAGGAAATTATTTTCCTTATTCCCTCCATGTTTTCTTTTATTGTGCTCTTAAACCTTTCATGTTTTTATATTTACCCATAATAATTTCACTCAATCTAAAAACCCATAAAAGTCAACTAACTTCAAACATTTTCTAAAGCCAACTTTAAATTTGCTTTCTCAAGGCCCCTAAAAGTAGATACCATAAAAACGCTGTAAAAAGTACACAAAAAATAACAAAAAAAAAAGAAGGCGTGTAAATACGTACAAAATTGGAATGGCTTTAAGGATATGAGTTTCTGGGGTGGCCACAAGTGTGAAATCATCATGGGGCTGAAAGAGAGAGAGCAAAAGAGAGCGAGCGAAAGCCAAACGACCTTGAAAGCCGAAACGACAGCCACGTGAGTGCCCGGAGGGGGGTTAACTTTTTTCTCAGCTGTTATATGTGTATACACAGATACCGAACAATGACGACCCCGACCTACAGACCAGACCAAACATTTCAATGACGTCACAACGCCACTGGGTTTTGTGTGTTTTAGGGAGGGCGTGTGCGTGTGTGTGTGTGAGAGTGTATATTGAAATTTCCACTTATGATTACGCCATCACCGGCAAAGCCGGGAGATTCGATTTTTTGGCTCGGTTTTATTTTTGCACGTGAACTCGTGCCAAGTGCTTTGTTAGGAACCACATTTAAAAATAGTTTCCAGGGCTTGGGGGTCTTTTGTTACGCTTTATTAGTTAATACTCGCATGTGTGTGTATGCAAGCCACTTTCGTTTTACTCAACACTTTGGAGTGGTAATATTGGTATCTCTGTCCGTCTTCGCCCGCCTGTCTGCCAATCAAACGCAAACTAAGGAATTGCAATTGCATCTTCAAGTGCGTCGTCTACCAAACAAACAAGTTACGCGCCAAAACATGAAATAAACAAGCCAATTGACAGTGTAACTAAAAACATGAAAAGGGAAAATTCTAACAAGCCGAAGATTAAATACACTTTTTGCAGAATAAAGCAAAAAAATTTTATTTCAGGGGATGCTGAAATTAATTTAAAATCGAAGAATTTCTAAATTTTGATTTGAGTAGAAAATATAACTTGTGTCTACAACCTAACCCTTAAGGGGGAAGAGTACTTAGCATGCCTAAATATTTTGATGTTCGGTATGGACCGAGCCTCCTGAATAGAATGATATTAGAATGGAATAAAATTATATCTATTTGATATTGAAAACGCGACCAGCTGATAGAGGCATAGCGAAAATATATCAATGAAAAGAGACAGGCAATGTTGAGAAAAATATAAAAGTAGACGTGTGACTATACGCGTGAGCGATGGTGCATTGCGTTGAGACGCCATTCCAGTGAAAATACTAGGGACAGTACCAAAAAAGCTTAAGAACGAATCCCTTTTTTTTTTGTAGATTGTATCTCAAAATTGACAAAATTATATATTTTTTTTAATTTTGCGTGGTGAAAATATTTTTTATAGATTTTTCCATATTAGCTTTAAAAATTCTACACTTTTTTTGATTTTGTGCCGAAAAATCTTAATAAGCAAAGTTTCAAGCTAAATAACACGATCACGACTTTAAGTCTAAAGTGATTGAGTTAGCAGGAAGTAATGGCGAAATAAGTGAAAAAAAATACAATTTCAAAATTTAAAAAAAAAAATGTTTCTTAATTTGGAGCCGAAATCTATAAAAATAAAAACAGAAAAAGTTGAAATATTGTTCTTTATAAAATAAAATTAACCTATCTAAAAAATGATGAATTATTCCATATAATTTCTTTTTTCTTTGTTGAAGAATATAATTGTTATTGTTATTATAATATAATTGTTTGTTGAGAATAATATACGTCAATTTGATCTTAAAAAACATTCATATTGTATCATATCGGCCTTTTAATTAATCTGAAAATATATATTATTTCAAACTAATTTTTATTTCTGTGCACGTAGTACAAAAAGATTAATAGGAGTTTGGATTGAGTTCATTCGGTTTTGGTAAACAGAATACCAGTCACGGTTTATTCAAAACCAAGCCATTTCTACAAACCTACTTGAATTTACCTTAACGGCAATTCAAAGTTTAACTCTTGAGAAACAAGCGGATGATATATTTACTGATTTTAGTAAGGCATTTAATAGTGATTCCCATTTCCTTTGAGCCTGAAATTGTGACTACTGGGCTTTCCATTAGCGCTTCTGTAATGGATTTCTTCGTATCTCCTAAATAGAACTCAAAAAGTCTTCTCTGATAATTGCACTTATAGTCCGGTCTTTGTGACCCCTGGAGTTCCATAAGGCAGCCATCTCTACCCTCTTCTGATTGTGCTTTTCATTAATGATCAGCCAAATTTAATAAATCATTCTCGTGCACTTGCTGATGATTTAAAAATATTCTTGAGCAATAATCACCCTACGATTCAACAGTGCTTCAAGCTGATTTGAATGCAGTATCTTGGAGGTACTCCAACAATTTGTTGAACATGAACAGAAGCAAGTGTAAATCGATGACGTTTTATCGAAGAGATCAACTTTCAATAAAATATTTCTTGAGTTTACATCAGCTTGAACAGGTTAAATCTTTTATTGATCGTAAATTATTTTTTGGATCACATATTGAATTTTCAGCAAATAAAGCCATGGATTCGCAGGTCCAAGGAATTAAGTGATCCATACACAAGTAAGCTTTTATTCACATCTCTCTTCTGGCCGATATATGGAGTTTGGTTCTAGTTTTTGGAACACACAATCCTCTACGCTTTGTAAACGTATTGAGTCTGTCCATAAACAGCTTCTTTTATTTGGTTTACGCAACCTGGGTTGGAATACTGTTATGAGACTCCCACCTTACATTTCCAGCCTTAAACTTTTAGACATTCATACTCTTGAGCATATTGGGTGTATTATTCTAACCTACTTGATCGAGTTAACTTTAATCTTCCGGAATTACACCCTCTTATGGTTTCCAATTGCTTCCATCGCTTCCACTGCTTCTAACTGTCCCTTTCCCGTTCTGTGTTGGGACTATAATAAGTTCCTTAATTCTTGAGAATTATACCCTTTTTCCACTGCTTTTCCAGAAAATTCTTCCCGGTCATTGAGTCTAACTAAATTACTCCCACCGGATTGGAAGGGTTTGCTCTATTTATTTTTTCTTTATAATCCTCTTTTTTTTGTTCTCTTTTTATATTTGTAATAAAGCATTATGTAAAAGTTTTATAAGGTCTGGGAGATGAAGTTGCTAATGCAAATTAATACAAATAATTACAGGAGCACTACACGAGAATTTAACTGAATAGGCATGTCTTACCAGCTATTCCTTCGATTTCATTATCAGATAAGCATATTTGCAAATTTTAAAAAAGTAAAATATTTGATAATTTTCTTATTTTAAATTTTTATTCATCATGTTTTAAATTAAAAATAATCTCAAATATAAAAATTAGAGCATTTTTTAATTCAGTCAATATTTTTCCAACTCTTTTCTTTTAAAATAATATTTAATCAAAATTGTTTAAGCCAACCACCTCATTAGCTGGCTATACCCTTATCCAAGTGTATTTTTAAAATCTCTGTTAAAAAATTGCTAAGCCTTACTCCACAGCTAGACAGCAACAACAAATTTGTACAAGCTGCTGTTGTTGTTTTTGCTGCTGCTTGAATTTTCTTTAGACAAGAACGGTGCGGCATGTGTTGCATGAGCAAGGTATGAAATAACAACGAAGACGAATCTTCTAGGCAGGTAGGCAGGCCAGCTACCAAACAACAGTTGCTATTAGCAAACAATTTTATTTAATTTTTTTTTTGTATTTTTTGGGCGCACATTACAACACCAAAAAAAATGGCAGAGGTGTGCGTGGTGAAGAGGGAGAAACTTGTTAGTTGGCTGGCGTTTTTTTTCTTCTTTTAAATAAATTTTTCATAGGTTTTTGTAAAAATTTATTTCAGAGTTTTTTTTGTTACCCCTCATCTGGCCAGATTCGTCATGGGGCATTTGCACGTTTATTGCATAGGAAATACATATAACAAATAATTAAAATAATAAAATTAAACAAGCAAAACATTTAAGTTTTTGCTGTTGGTTGTTGTAATCAAACTTGTGTTTGGCTATAATTCTTAACTTGTTTGGCAGACGCAGCAAAAATGTCGGCTTGGAATTTATGGCTTTGGTGCAGTTTCTAAAAAATTGTAAAATATTGTGCAATCATAGTTTAGCATTAACTATGAGTGGAAGATGTGTGTATGTGGTGGTTGCAGATGGTCAAATGGTAAGGATAATTAAAAAAAAAAAATAAAAATTCAAAGCTTTTGGAAAGCAAAGTTTTTTTTTATAAAACTTGGAATTTTCAAGCTCTTCTTTTTTCACAATATTGCTCAATATCAAAGAGTTTAGGTTAAGTTAGCTGGACTGTAAGTGTAGCCCTGTTGGACTCATAAATGATAAAGTTATTCTTGATCCTTGTTCGTACATTTATTTCACTATATCGGGTGGGTAACCGGTGAGCAGAATTATTATACCGATTTCAGAGAATCTGTCAATATTTTTTCCTTATGCCTAGCTCAAGAAAAGGTTAAAAATTTCAGGTGGGGAATTTAACCCACGACTAAAGTATCCTACTACCAAACCGCAAAACCTGAGGTCTATAATAGTCAGGGGTAATTTCCCTACATACCGCTGATCATAAACTAAATATATATATCTAATTTTTTTTGCTTGTTTCATTGTCTTAAGAAGTTGATAATTTATAACTTTTCAGTATCCTCCGTATTTAAATAGCTTAAACTATAGTTTGTTTACACCTTTTCATAAACAATTCCCTCAGCTGATTGCCAGTTATATTTGAGGTCAAAGAGGTTACATTATGATTCATTCATAGATAGGTTCATTCAAGGCAACTCCAACTCGGACTGACTGATCGCCCTCCCTTCTTCATGCAAAAAAGAAAAACGAAATCAAAGCCATCAGCTCATCAAGTGCATGGCAAAATTAAGAAATAACCGAAAAATGAACAAAAATATGAGAAAAATATACAAAATATAAACAACAAAAAAAAACGAGGCAGCAACAATAATAGTAGTCAGAGGCCAACGGCCAGGCAATCCAATCAGTTTCAAATTAAGGTTTACATATGCAACGCCAGCAGCCAAATACAGCCGAAATTGACCAACGACCGACAAAATAACCAACTAACAACAAAAAAAAAATATAAATAAAAAACTTTACAGAAAAAAAAAACATGAAAACCTGCTGGCTGAACTCTGGCGACGCCTCGAAAATGCATTCCCATGATGTTGATGGTGGATGCTGATGATGATTATCCCAATGCACGTTCTTTGCATGCCAAAGTGTGACATCGCCGCGTGATTAGCGGTACATTGCACTCGCACTCGCTTACACCAAATTGAAATTGAAATCGAAATCAAAACACCACAAACTATGCGGAAAACGAAACGAAACGACACATGACCTGAGATTTCTATTCCTGGGTTAGAGGCAGCAACAGCAGCGGCTGCCGAAGAAAAATGCGTTTCCCAATTACACGGCAATTGGTTAAAATTAAAATGTAACAAAAACAAAAAAAGAAAAGACTGAAAACCGCAATTAGAAAATTATTTTAGCAATGTAAAAGCAGACGATAAAAAAAATCTGAAGTTTCCGTATTTACTTTTGTCAACAATTTAGAGATGGGAGCGTGTTTTTAAAAGAGGAATAACCAACAAGAATGCAGACACTGAACAGCAATCCTCAAGTCGAGCCGTAAGGAATAAAGAAGCCAGGAAGACGCAGGGAGTGAATGGCTTCACGAGCTTCATACTGTCTTTGTACATTACCAGAAACCAGAAGTTTAAAACTTAAGTCAACTTGTTCGAACACTTTGCACAAGATTAAGCATTAAGGAAACTTGCCTGGCTTCTTTAATATTTATATTATCGAATGTTGTAAAAAAGTTAAAATATTTATACACTCAGAAAAATATGCCATCCTTTACTTAGGTATGACCCTGATTAAGTTAAGATCGTTTTGATATGTTATTTTAAGTTTAAGTAAATTTATAATCCCAAAACGAACTTGAAATGAGAATTTTGTTGTTAGATTTAGAAATTCCGAACTTAGGGCCGATTTCTCATTCATACATAGCATATGTCACATAAACTTACAAATAACAGAGTAAAATGTTTTTTTATCTGATACATAGCATCTATGTAGAAGATGAGAAATAGGACCTTAGTCAGCTTTTGAGATCGTTTGTACTTGATTTTACACTGTTAAGGGGGTCTTCTACCTTTGAAAATATTTTTTTTCGATTTTTTTGTTTTGCCTTATTATTACAGCTTGAACATTCCCCTTTCATCTCCTTTAAACCATTTTCAATTATTCGAAAGAGTTTAGCAGATATATCCGTTTTTGTAGAGCAATGTTCTTGCCAATGTGAGTATTTTCAACGTTGCTGAAAACTTTAACCGCGTTTTTCTCTAAACCACGTTTTTTGACCTGGTAGCCATGATTGGGCCAGTTCTACTGAACCGATTTTGATGAGCCATGTTGCAATCGACGCAGAATTGATGTAATTCTGGCCCGTACCTCAATCATGAAGATAAAAAATTTTTTACTATTTTTTTTCACTAAACAACAAAAAAAAACGTCGAAAATCTAATTTTTTTTTTAAATGTTTGTAAATTTTAGAAAAAATTTTTTTTTTATGATCGAGGTACTGGCCAGAATTACATCAATTCTGATCATAACCTCATTTACCGTTTTCAATTCCGATAACCTGGAGTCCCGGAATCATGGCCACCACCTCTACACCTTTTTTATTGAGGCCTTAATTGGCAGGCCGATAACTTTTTGAACAGCCCTCGAATTCCAAAATTTTTTTTTTATTTTACTATTTAATTAATTAATAACACAAAACAAAAAACAAATTGAAAAAACTCTTATGGTTTTCCCTCCAGAATTTTTGTAAAAAACACTCATAAAACACTCGTCAAAGGTAGAATACCCCCTTAAAGTATTATTCTTAGAATTAGTACATTCCTGATTTGTTTTCTGAGTGTAGGTAAACAGAGTTAAAAAACCTATTCAGAAAATAAGTTTCCGTAACTTCAAAATAAAAACAAAATTTTCTTCAAAATGTACAGAAAATTTTAGGTAGAATCTTAGACGTGTGGCAACAAGCGTGTGCGATGGTACACTGCATTGAGGCGGCCATTTCAATTGAGCTTTAGTCCAAAGTCCGGAATTCGATTCCCAGACCAGTCTACGCAAAGTTAACCATAAAAATATGTATAATTCTCTTGATTTTTAAAGAAGACCTCAATCGTTCCCTAATGACAGATCTAAAAAATCTACAAAACTTTAATTTCCTGGAATTATTAGTGCGATTCCTTAAATTAATTTGCTTTCTCTATAGATTTTGTGAAACGACCTGATTGGCTTTCATTTGAAAGTTTTTAGGACTATTTTCTTTAAATATCAAAAGCAGAATTTTTTGGTTATTTATGTACTCTAAAAATATTCTTACTTTTACAAGGGTAGATCAGAGATCAATTTGCCACAAAACGAAATGATGAAATTTCGGTTAAAGGAAGTTGTATATTACAAGTCCTCTGATTCTACAGCTGTGCTTCGAATAGTTGATTTTTTATTCGCAATATAAATAGTTTCTAAATTATTTAATGATTTCATAGAAGCAAGTGACTAAAGTTATAGAAGTTCGTTTGTTTTTGTTCAAACAATTCCCATTTTGTTACTTTAATAAACTAAGAAAAAACTTTCTCGCATTAAGTTCACATCCCCAGCCTCGGTCAGTCTGAAGCGTGTGAACCAATTGTCTGGCAAATGGCAAACCATTCCACAATTAATAACAAAAAAAAACATCAACACACACACACCCGTCCAAACACAATCAATATAATCAATATAATAAAATACCCTAAAAACAATATATAAAATAAAACAAAAAACCAAAAAAAAATAGGCAATCTATAATTATTACGTAATTGAGGTTTGGTTCCCAATTTTCATCTTTTGTTTATCAAAGTGGAACTGATGTTGGATTTGGATTTTGGTTTTATGCTCGTCTCGTTGATGTTTTAGCCATCGATCAAGAGAGAAGACAATAATCATAATAATAATAATGGCTAAAATGCCTTCCGATCCCACCTCCTCTGTCCCACCTGCCTCATCCATTTTGTGGTTATAAAATTCGCATAAATCAACACAAATAATTAAGCAGTCGCAGAGCAGTCGCATGAGACGCTAATACATCCCAGAGCTCATCATCGGATCCAGACTTAAAGCATAGAGATGAATTAACAAATGATTTTTGATTTTTGTGGTTTTTTTTTATATTGTTTGTTGCTGTGGTATTCGCAGAGTGCGAAAATGAAGAGCAAAAGTGGTTTTATATTGTTGAAAGTCAATAAAAATAAACAAAAAGTGCAAGTTAGAGTTGAAGTTGATATATAAAAATTAGAAGAATGAAACAGAAATAGATTAAGGTTTGACGAGTGCAGTCAGATAGTGTTAAAAAGATCAATCAAAGTTTTGAAAATGCTGGAAGACGTAAGAGTTAAAATAGATTAAATTAAAATTAATATTTTAACTATATAATTTGCGACTTCTATTAGTTTAAGAGGTCATGTTAGTTTGGTTTCTATGACTACAGTTTGGATGGCTTATAGGTCCTGTCATGATCAGACTTAGCTATATAATAGAATACAGATTTGCAATAGCTTGTGCTTTGATTGGATCGGTGTGCATTACGGCTGATCATTGTATTGTTTAGTAAAATGGTTCATTGTGAATATATGGTTCACAACATGTACTTGAACTTATTCTCTACATAGTCTGCTTTATTAGATATACGAATCAATTTATTGGTCTTTATTACTCAATCTCTTTTTTCTTTCTTCTTTCTTTCTAAATATTTTCCTTCAGTCTTTATTTTAAATTCTTCGACTTTTCTCTTTCTTTTTTTTCCACTTTTTCGATCCTTAATTTATCTTAGATATAACAAAGTAAGTTTTTGTCCTTAAAGGTTCCAGAGAAGCAAAAGCTGCATGGGGCATAGAGTCAGTAAATATACGTATGAAAAAAATGCATAAATCTACTCCCAGCTCTTAGCTTCGGTATATGCCTAATTGTATGCTTTAAAAAAAAACTTAGATTAATTTAGTCAAATTTTAACTGACAATTATAACAATTATTATGCTCTTCCACAACCACTATTTCATAACGGTATGCTTTGTCATCACGACAACCTTTGGCACAGCCTTAACTTCCCATTAATATAAATTCTTGCCTAAAAGCCTACGGAAAATGAAACATTGCATAGCCGAGAATCGTTAAGACATTCATAATTTAGTATCTTAAGCATGTTAGTAGGCCGCCAGTTTACGCCTTAATACACCTGCGTGTGCGCAGTGCGTCTTAACACCTCCAAAAAACAAAAACACACACACAAAATAATAAAATAGCAAAATTTTTAAAAACAAAAACAGAGACAACGCAACTTTTGTTTGGCGACTACTGGTCTTGGGCTCGAAGAAGAAAACCGGTGTGGGGGGGGGGGGGGGACAGAAACTAACAACAATCCCGACAGCTGCCAAAGAGATAACTCAAAACGCACGACGGATCGTGCAAAAAAAAAGGGGGAAAAAAACAGCACAGATACAATAGCGAGGCAGTAGCTATCTTTTTTTTTTTTTGGGTGTCATAGATATGCGAGAGTATTTGCATCATTTATCATGCTCATATTGCTTGGGGTCAATCAGAGGAGAGAAGATCAAGACAACAAAAGTAAATGCAAGCGATAACTTTTTTTTATTTTTTTTTTTATATATGTTGAAATTGCAATTGGCTACGCCCCAAAGTGATGTTGCGTGGTTTCTTGTTTGAAAACGGGGCGTATGATTAATAAAAAAACCTTAAAGAAATTTCAACTTATTCACACGCCAAATCGAAAAATGACTCGTGATTATTTTGCTATGCAAGAGATGCTGTCTCATCTAAGCCAAAAGCAGCGACGTCATCAGCACGTGGGCACCAAAAATAATATCAGAAATCTGAAATAAATAAATGAATGCATTCTGACGCAGTTGCGCGCTCTCTCGCCCTCTCTCTCTCACTCTCTTTGGTCAAGTTCAATATTTATCATTTTCGATTTTTGGCCCCCTTTCTCATTGTGACGTGTGCCCGTTTGCCCGTATCCCCACCCGCTGCTAATCCGTTAAACTGGCTGTAACAATTTACATTTAGTTTCATGGCCTCGCTGGCGTCATGACCACCCCCTCCGGCTTGCATCGCCCACCGCCCGCTTGGCCCATCTTCACCTGGTCATATGTTCTAAAAAGCATCTTTGGCAATTTGTTTTGCTTTGGCGGACACTTTTGGCGCCGCCAACACTTATAAATAGAGAAACTCTCGCTTTGCTTTGGTTTTGGTGATTTTGTTTTGGTCTCCGCGAGTGCAAAGGGAGCGAGGGTGGTTGGGTGTGTGAGGGTGGTTGTTTAATTTGCATTGCTATGGTGTTTAAGTTATTAGTTTGTATTTGGTTAAGATTTGTATCGCTTGCGGTTTTTAGTTGTAATAAGCGTTAAGAGAGAGAGCTGATGTGGCGCAACAGGAAGAGGATCATAATTAAGATAAAGATGCGATTTTTAGATATGTTTATTTATTTATTTTTACCGGCAAGTGTTGCTTCAAAGTCCTTTGGGATAACTAAGAAATATATCGCTTTTTTAAGATGCTTTTGATCTTGTTTTAAAATCGTTATAGTATAAATAAATTTTTTGAAAAAGAAATCAAATTATTTGTGATTCAAGACAAACAATTTCTTGTTCAAATCTTGCTTTGTTTGCATGATAAGATCTTAAGATGAAGAGGTCTTTAGAGGCTTAATGCTTATAGGCAAAAAGGGATAAATGTTATATGAAGGTTACTAAAGCTAGTTAGGAATT
The DNA here is from genome assembly GCA_018904225.1 of Lordiphosa mommai. NCBI lineage: Eukaryota > Metazoa > Arthropoda > Insecta > Diptera > Drosophilidae > Lordiphosa > Lordiphosa mommai. Next base: position 480,908 of record JAEIFT010000156.1, read on the forward strand.
TGAAGAGCCAATAAACATTTAGGCAACATATTTATTGTTTCAAATTTTCATTTCTAGTATATCACATAAAATTAATTAATCACAAAAAAAACGTATAATGCATGGATATAAAGGGTGGCTGAGGAATATTGCTACATTAATAAACTTAAATAACCCTTTTTTAAATTCATATAAATTATTTTTAGAGCTGGATGCACTCCCGTTTCATGAAGTATCTTCATACCATATTTTATAAATAAAAAAATCATTAGAAATTTTCCGATTTACCTCTCAAAACAAAAGCATTTACTTATTTTTTGCTAGAAGCATTCATCACCCACCCTTTATAATCTCATTAATATAGAATTGATCAAGAAAAATATCAAACAGGGCTGTTCTCTGAATTCAGAATGGATCAAAATTTGTACAAAATTTTGAATTCCAAAATAACGATTAGAGAATTCGGTTGAAACGTTTTCCTCATAACTAAAGTTAAAAGCTAAACAACTAAAAACAAATAAAGTATTGATTGTTATTATGATCGTAACATATAGGTTTCAATTGAAATTGAAAGCATAATATTAAGGCCCATTTCAGAGCACTTTTTCTCTTTTATTTATATTCATAGACAATGCCTCTGTATTTATTTGCCACGCGGGTAAAAATAAGTGGTTGTGAATTAAAAAAACTATTTTACTATTTTAATTGACTTATGTGTTCTCTATATACAACATTTACTGTTTTTAAAAGTAGTTCCCAAAAAACAATAAAAACTTAAGTTTTTTGTACCAAATATTTATTAACAAAATGACTTAAAACTAGGAAACATCAGACTAAAAAATTTCATTTATGGGGGTTTTCTACATTTGGAAATTTTTTTTTTCAGAATTTTTTTAAAAACACTCATAAAATACTCGTCAAAGGTAGAAGACCCCCTTAATGCCTACCATTTGGTTTCTTAACTTTTTCTTTGATTTTCTATACAAACATTTATGAAAAGTAATTTTCGTTAAAAAAATGTGTAAAAAAAATCGTCTTTTTCATTATTTTTAGTACCTTAATTTTTAACTGGACCTTTCGCCTAGTGTAATCATTTTTTTCGATTCCTGGTTAAAACGAACTTGTAACGCTAGGTTTCATCTGCTCTTCGCTTGCTATCCGCGCTCTGTGTGCGGTGCATACAAAGCTGAGCATAGCTTAAGGGGCCTTAGAGAGTATTGCGATATCCTTAGGATTATGGGTAAAGCAGCAGCATATTAGAGGAATCTAACAAAATGTTACTATTCGACCCACAAAATGTTACTAAACTGCCTTTGCTTATACCCACCCACCCTATGATTGTAGTTTCTAAATTTCATTACCAGTTCCGTTTATTTTTTTGGAAAAAATGGATCCCGACTATAGATCTAGAATCAAACTTTGAAACTCTTTTCTTGGATCAAATTGATATATAATATAAAGCTCAAATTAATCTCCAATATGCTTAAAATCCTGCTTGGGGATTGAAATAAGTTCGTATATTAGGCAAAATAAAATCTTTATGAGATTACCGTGGGCTATAATTAATACTTTCAGAATACACAAGTAAGCAAGTCAAGACAATCACCTCTGTAAAATACTCTGTACCTGCCAAAGTCAGGCACGCAGCTAGGGAAGGGGCTCTGGGGGCTCATCCCCTACCTAACTTCAAATTATCTAAGTTTTGTTGCTAAGTTATTTATCCCTCATATAATCATTAAGGTTGTGGACACAATTAGGCTACCAATTGTTTTTTTCTATTCTAATCAAAATTTATAAATTTTTAGATTTTACTGTCAAAAAATAACTTCAGTCCCCTAAAAAGAAAAGATCTAGCTACTGGGTTTAACACCGCTTCGCAACATCTAATGAAAAGTTGTTTCAACTAGCAAGAACCGTCCACAATGTGAAAAGTTGTTTCTTTAAAACTTTTACACATTCCGTCACCTTCACCAGCTATTGGCGCCAGCTGTGAAGTAAGTAGCCATGTAAAAGCTTCTTGATATTCTACAGGTTCTCTATGTCCTGAGCAAAAATTAAAAGACACACAAGCCAAAAGATTGGGTGAGGCTTGGCCCTTGTTTGGAGCTGTATAGTTTGAAATTATTTTTTTAAATTTAATTATTGCATCTTCAATACAAAAATGTCATTTTTAATTAAGGTGTGAACTTGATTTAATTAAAATCGTTTTCTTCTTAAAATTTTTTGAATATTTTGGTCCTTTTTAATTTGCTTGATAAAATAAATAAAAAACAGAAGAATACGAATTAAAAGCAATCATATTAATGTAACCGAACAAACGAACTTGTTAGAAGAATTTTGTTCTCAGATTTGGAAATTCGGACCTTTCGCTTTTGAGAGTCTGCGAATTTCCCTGTTTAGGTGTGGGATTCTTAATTTTTTTCTGAGTGTACGAATAAGATAATATCCTACACAGAAAAAAAATCAGATACTTAAAAATCAATCCTAAAGTTGGTCGATCCCTAAATTTATTAAACCAAGTAAGAAAGGGTTGACTTGAGTACGAATTTACTAATCCCCAAATTCTGAGACTTAATTTTTTAGTAGGATTCGATGAGCCTTTATTGGATTGACACCAGAATTCTAGGATTGTTTCAAGTCATTCGTAATTAAAACTTCAATCCGATGGTCGGGATCAAATCAATTTTTTTAAACTCAAATATAACGATCCATTTTTTTTCTGAAATATGATTTCAGATGCGATTCTTATGCTCTTGCAGAGTTTTCTTAATTTTTTGAATATTTTTGAACATCAGAGTGCAAAAATTGTTTATTTGCTAGAAATTTTTTTTGTGGATCAAGAAAGTGTTGGTGATCATTTCAAACGGGGTTTGTCATTACAACCAGTTCTATAGGGTTCAGTTTTGGACTGTTTTGCTGTCTTAAATATGATAATTATTGTTTAGAAAAATTAATAAAATAAATTCAACCAATAACCCTTTTTCTAGCTCTACCATAAACTTGTCTATGGTCGAATGCTTCTTCAGGTAAACAAATTATAAGAATAATGAGTAATTGGAGCAAGGCAACTCCACAAAAAGAGTTCAATGAATAGAATAAAGTTAACACACAATCAGAGCCAAGAGAAATTGTCATAAAAATATGCAATTTATAAACAAGCTTAACCCCATCCTGCCCTTAAATAACGCCTTAGCTACCTGTGCCATGACACAACTGCATTTTGCATTGCGCTTTTCGTTGTGTTATTAATAAAAATGGCACTGACCATCCCTCCTGTTTCTGCCCATCTGTCTGTCTGTCTGTGTGTGTATTCGATATTTATGTATGTTTTAGTGTGCTTATAAATCATTTTGCGTCAGGTTCGTGGTGGTGGTGGTGGCAGCAGCCGGCTGCCGTCTGTTGCCACTGCGACGCTTTGCTGACGCTGGTAAACAAGTGTACAAAAAAAACAAAAAAAAAACGAAAACCCTCTTATTTCTATTATTTGTTTAATATTTTCACCATTTTTATGATGCGCTCTTTTGATGAAAATTTATGTCGTCATTGTCGGCGGGGTAAACACTTTTGCATTTTGCAATGCAACAATGCGTATGCGTAATATTAAGTATACGTCAAAAAAAAATCCAACACCACGAGCAAAAAAAAAAGGAAAAAGCAAATACATACACGTGTTTCCATTCGAGTAAGCGGTGGAACTGCAGCAGGCTAAATGGCTAATATCACAACCGTCAGGAAATAAATTGCGACAGGGATAAATCAAAGGCGATGATGGCAGCAATATTTGTGATTGCGTTGATTGAGTCTCATTTAGATTTTGTCTATAGCAGGAATTGTTATTGATCTCATAGTATGGGGGTAAGGCATATAAAGTGGCAACACATTTAGACTGCTGCTGCTGGTGTTGTTGTTGCTGTTGCTGTTGTTGTTGTAGGTGTTGTTGATGGTGTTGATGTTGCTGCTGAAGCTGCTCCTCTTGCTTCACCACAATCAATGAAGCAAGACGATCGCGCATTATAAATGTCTAAAGATGATGCGGATGATGAGGTTCGAGATGACATGTATACATACATAAAACACACATACTTATATAAAGGACACAACACAAAACAAGACACATAACAATTTTTTTTTAAATTTTTTGTTTAGGCACCTGTTTGGCGCCCCAAAAGGCGCTTGAGATCCAGCACGGCTATGGCAAGAAAATTCCTCTTTTGGGCTGGGGGAAGGACTCTAGAGTTGAACTTTAGCCCAGTGGTTGCAAATAGTTGTAATCAGGTCTGGTCATGGTGTTTGCACTCGCGTTTGTTTGTTTGTTTGTTTGTTTGTTGTCCTTGTCCTTAGACTTGAACTTGCTGGCGTTTGCGCAATGCTCTGGTAAGGACGTAAGTCCAAGTGACGACGTAATGACTTACGCATATAAAATCATAGTATATATATATATATATTCAGCTGTAGTAGTAGGCACAAGGACGTTTGCTTAAAGTTTATGTTACACCCATAAAAATGTTTGCAAAACTAAAACAAAATTCATTTTAAAATTGTTGTTCAACAAATTATTAAATCAACCGGCTTCCGTTTCCGCATTAGAACTTTAATTTTATATTTGTGTTTTTTGCAACAACTTGTTGCATTTATTTATATAAATATTTTACTTTGACACACACTTAAATAATATTTATATATAAATTTTTTAATGTTTTTTTTTTATTTTTATTTGTTGTTATTAATACTGTACGAACGATTTAAAGTGCCGTTAGTTTTGTGAGAATTGTGAGCAAATTATTTGCTTGGATCAAAAGTTTGTTAACAATGCGGCGTCTGTGACGCGACTGAACTTATCTTTACGGTTACACGCGACTATATTCGAAGCGTTGCGCCGCTGCCGCAGCTGACGTTGACCGAGCAAGAGAGCAAACCCAACACACACACGACCTACCTTGTTGGCTGTACGCGATTCGGCTTTTAGCCGAAGTTGGTTGGGTATTACGTCATTGCCAATTTACCCCACAAACAACAGCTCGTGCGAGGAAAATCAATGACGTCGTCGTTAAGGCGCAGGCGCCTCTTGAAACAAAAAAACAACAAAAAATACAGAGCAGTGGGACAACATGAAAGCGAAAACGAAAACGGAAATAATTTGCGTCATAAAACTGTCCACTGGCCATCTCTTTCTTGCGCTCACCTGTTCAGTTCCTACCGCCCACTAGGGGGCCATCCTTTGTTGTGTGTGTGTGTGAGTGTGTGGGCTTACGCTTTGTGGGCAGAAGCTCCTGTTACGCCTTTGGGCTGGGTAGGTTCCTTTTTGGTTTTGTTTTTCCATGTGTAGGTGATATCATTGGAAATGCATATATACTGTATTGGGTTTCGGTAAACATATCTGTGTTTTTTATTCACGGTTATCATTTTGACCACATTTTTTTCGTTCATTAAATCATTAAATACCAAAATGATTTTTAATATAAAATCTTTTATATTTAACTACTTTAAGTTTCAAAGTTCGAGCTCTTTGGGCGTGGTATTAATCAATTGTGGCAATAATTAAGTAAAACAATCGCTGTGGCTAATTTTACAAAATTTAAGCATTACATTTAATTTTGACTATAGCAACAGGTGCTGTAGCTGCATATTTGCTACTATAAAAGTGTCATAAATCGCCAACACGATTTGATGTTGCTTACTGAAGTTTCTAGTTGAACAAGTTTATTGAACCCGTCTAAGTATTTCTTAGATTGTTGTACGGCTTAAATAAGCTACACCCATAAAAATTAACAGCAAAACAAGTTAGATAAAACTTAAGGAAATTATTTTAATCTCATGGATAATTCTGAATTTGGAGAAAGTTTTTGTTTCAAAAAAATGGTCCAAAAAATTAATATGAATTTTATATTTGTTCTTAAACAATTAATTTATTTTTATGTATTTAATATGAATCAGGCAGCGTATTTTGCATATCTTCAGATTCAATTGTATCCTATTAGACCCCGGTTTAATGGTTTTTAAAAACTTTTTTAAATAAGTTGGTAAATCATATTATCGCTGCTAAAATTTATTTTGATCTAGTTTATACGAGTGAACATGGACGCCGACCTATGCACTGTTTATTGAAATCCCATCAAACAGACAACATAACCATTTTTTGGTGACTATCGGCCTTCGAAGTGGTTTGAGCAGGTTCATCCTTTTTAGACCATGATCTCTTGCGCTTTACTTTCTTGTACACAACCCACTTTTCGTCGCCAGTAACAATGCGCTTTAAAAATGGATCACTTCTTTGACGTTTGATAAGCAAATCACAGTCGTTAATGCTACGAAGCAAATTTCGATCTGTAAGAACATAAGGAACCCAAATGTCAAGCGTCGAAATAAATCCTAGACGTTTCAGTTGCTTGTAAACCGTCGAGTTAGAAAAATTTAACCTTTCAGCAATCTCTCGAGTCTTTATTCGACGATTTGCATCGACCAACGACTTCATTTTATTCACACCGACTTCAAGAGGCTTCCAGGACGTGGTACATCCTCAAGACAGAAATGGCCGGAACGAATGCATTTGCGTTCGGTCAACACATCTTCTCCGTTTCGCCTTGCTTAACTGCATTTTTACCCGTTTTATAGTAGAACAGTAAAATCAGCCAAAAATACAGATTTCGATTTTCCATCTTTGATAGGGCACCAAACAAAAACTATTCCAAAAAATTGTACAACATTTTTGACAAAAAAGCCTTACTATATCAGCTGTTCAAATATATAACGGTAAAGAAGTTAAGTGTTAAGTTGGCTGCGAAAAATTCAATAAGATCAGCTGTTGTCATCAAACGAAATTACTTAGTGAACGACCCAATAGATGCATACTTTGGGTTATCAAGGTCAAAATTTTTAAAGAAATTAATTTTATGGAAACTTAAAAATTTGTTTAACAATTAAAAATTTGTTTATTTTTTTAAGGTTTTAAAATGTTTACCCAAAAGTTAAATAAAAAAAATGATTTCTTTTTTAAATTTATTTCTTGATTAAAAAAAAAAATTTCATACAATTATCAATATTCATAAAAGAATTAATTTTATAGATTAATAACTTTTTAACTATAATTATTGGACTCTAACACTTGCGGCTAGGGGCAGCTGGAACCTTTTTGCATTAGGTAAAGGAATAATCAAAGAACATATTTAAAAAAAATTTTTATCAGTAGAAGAAAGAAATATCACGATTCGTTACCTAGTTTTCGTGATATTCTGGTTGAAAGCGGACCAAGTTACCTAAAAATTGTGTGTTTTTCTGAAAACTGAAAATTTGTTAATTTTGAGGGCGATATCTTCTCATTTTATTATGGGTTGTATATTTGTAATCGTTGATCAATTTCCTATAAGATGGGTTCATTAAAAATTTCGTAGGCGCACATGCAAATTTTTGATTTTTGCAACCTCAGTTGTTCCACGGGCGCCGCTGTGTGTCGCTTACTTAAAAAATATATTTGTAGTGCCTGTAAACTGAGTCGGACACAGTTTTTTGATTGACGGAAAACTCTAGCAGAAAATCATAATGCTAATTGGACGATGAACGACACGACTTCATGGGAGAGATTCCACCGTCTAATTTTGGAAGGGATTGATTATAAATCTCACGAAGAGTATTTGCTGGTCTCTCGCGTCAAACGGGTATATTATGAATAAGGATTTTACCTCACCTACTATGTACACTTCATATGAATAAACCACGACGACAAAACTGAGTTTTAACTAGGCATTTTTGTTTAATCACTCATACGCAGTGTTGCGTATTTTTAAAATTGTGTTTCCAATTTACACAGGTCGACTGTTGTTTAAATTAAAATTCGAAATTTAAACTCAATAGGTCAACCAAACATTGATTTTCCTGGTCTTCCATATTTTTAATTTGAAATCAAAAAGTTGATGATTATTAAGAGCCGGTTTCTTATCTTTAAGATAGCTGCTTTGTGTCGGATAAATCGAAATTTTACTCTGTTATTTGTTCGATTATGTGACAGAAAGTGCTATGTTGGAGATAACAAATCTACCGTAAAATGAATTTTGTTCTAAATATTTTACACGGGTGTACGAGTCGTATGAGTAATTTTATTCAATGCTTTAGGGCCCAGACGGGGCCATTTTAAATTAAAATACAGTTTTAAGAGTTTTATAATTACACAAGGAAACAAAATTAAACTTTTTCCCAGTTTATTGAAAGAGTGATGGGAAGATTCTAAACGATTTTCGTGTGCCAAACTCAAATCTGTTTGGCAAAATGCTCCATCACGCAGGTGTTTTGATAATTTGAGCCTAAATGTGGTTGGTGAGAACTATTTCTTACCTTTCCTTTAATTTCAGTTGCTTATAAAAGTTTCCAAGCTTTTATGACCATTGCAATCCAACTATTTTTCATAACTTCAAATAAGTATCGAACCTCCTATTAATAAATAAATTCCCTGATCAGTTCAACACCATTTCAGACCAATTCCAAGTCGTTAACCCTTTTTTCACCCACTATTGTTTATTGCGAAACTTAAACTATAAATTTCTTGGCAAACCCTATCGGGCAACTAGAAAATTTCTCTCCCACAAATCATTAAGGCAATTTATCCAAAAAAAAAAACGATTCATATTTTGGCAAAATTAATGCACTTTACCATTGACACCGGCGTTTGCAGCTCATAAACACGATCAGCAACAACAGCAACAAGTTGACGCTCTCTTTAAGCTTGGCTTCAACCCACAGCGCAGTCGCGCAAGCCGACTGAATCTGGGCAGAGAGTGAGAGTGAGAGTCGTCTTTGAGGCGGTGGCGTTGTTGTTGTTGTTTTTGTTGTTGCTTAGTAGGTGAGGCCGGCAACGTTTTGGTTTTCGTTTTCGTTGGCTTTGGCTTTGGCTCGTTCGTGTGTTTGGTTGCATTCGTTGTGGCTATTTTTAGACAGGTTCCAAGCCACGTTTTCTAACTGTTGTTAGCGTACGAAGAGGCCTGGTAGCTTGAGCTTGAGACAAACGTGAGATCGTCGTCGTCGGCTGACTTGCTGCGAGACTTTGGGCGCAGTGGCTCTTCCTTTCGTTTTAGCTAGATTTTTTCCCATAATGCTATAATGCGCTGGTGCTTCGGCTTTGACTCCAACTCCGACTGCAACTCCCAAAGGGGGCTTTAACTTGGTGTGGCTTCTCATGTACATATATATTAGTTGGATTTTGGGAGCGACGCAAGTGGAACTGGTCTGTGTTGTGTGTGCCACGGCACCAGGCAACACCATGCATATGCACTTCAGTTGGTACAGTGGGTCGATGTGGCATATTAATTGCAAACGATATACGAATTTTAGATTTTGATGGTGGATCAATAAGTAGGGGTGTTATTGGGGCTGCATTGACCTAGGCAAAGTATCACACTTAATTATCGACAATATTTTAACGTGAAACTATGAAACGGTACGGAAAGCGCTTATTTTCAAATGAATAGAAGAAAGCTCCTCTGACCATTTCTATTTACATTACCTGAACCTTTATAAGGTAAAATTTTTAAAATAGATCCCAGCACTCTTAAGGTTAATTTTTGTTATATATTTTTCCTATTTTAAAAGCGTAAAATTGAATTTAAATTTTTTTTTAAGTTTTGTTAAAAAATACTCATTCGACACGTTTCCTGATCTAAATTTTTACAACATTTTAATTGTTGATAAATTTTTAAAATTTCATATTATAAATAGTGAAGACCCTTAAAATGATTATTGAGTCCAATTTTTTTAACCGAGTTTCAATTTAAATTACCGCCAACTGTTTGTAAATGAAGTATTTTTCTAAATATACTGATAGTACTATATATCACGCATACGCAGTGTTGTCTGTTGCCGTCTGGCGGCGAACGACAATGACTTGATAATTTGCATCGCAGCGAATTGGGAGAAGCCCTTAAACGTAATGGACAGGACCTGGCGACGCTATACAACAAAAAGTACAGAGGCAGCATAGAAATCTAAAAGAGAATTGTAGCCAAGCCACGTTTACACGTGTTTTTAATACTATTCCTTTTCTCTACTTTACCTAACTTTACATCGAACTTCTTCTTCTTTTGAATGAATGTCGAATATTGATATTAAAAGCCTTTTATTTTTTTCGTCGTTTTTCGAAGACGCTTCGTAGAGAGAATACACTTTTCCACAAGACAGAAGATAAGTCAAAATCTAATAAGCCGATTTGGCTGAAATTTTTAGGATTAATCTTTATAATGAATTAATTTTTCAAAAATATATAATTTTTTAAATTTTTGGGAATTGATTTCAAATAAATTAAATTAAATTAAAATAACTTCAAATGGCCTATGAAACTGGAACTATGAAAAAGGCTTATGTAATGTTTCAAAATCCTTGTTGACTTTTCGTTGTTTACATTAATTTACACTGGATTAACAGCCCCAAAAGGCCACGCCGAGCATATCTCAATCTCTTGGCTTGATTCTTTATCAATTTTCGCACAAGATAAAGGTACCCACTACAGTTTAACGCCAAATCCGAACGGCAAAGTTTATGAAGATTTTTCAAGACTAGTTAATTTACAACCACTCAAGTCCCACCGGATAAGTAAAAAAAGGGAAACTACCTACAAAATGACCACTAACCGCTGCACGCTGGTTCTGCTTGTTAGGGGCAGTGGCCTAAAATACTTTTAATAGAGGTAGAGGGCTAAAATTTTGTCCAAGTTTTAAAAAATAATATTTTAAATGAATATGATTGACCCTCCCCCTACCACCACCCACCCACCACTAGAGGGCTAAAATTTTGAGCATGGCTCTTTAAAATATGGTCTGAGGATGAATATGATTAAAACCTCCCTGCACACACTTCCACTCACGCCTACCCCCAATCCACCTACAAATATATTCTTACAAAAAAAATTTACAATAATTAAAAATTTATGATAAAACAATGCACAATTTTAACAATTTTAAATTCAAAGGATAACATTAAAATCATAATAATAACGAAAAACTAAAAGAGCTCAAAAAGACATAAGCAAAAACTCGTGAACATAATAGAAAAACTTAGCCCTAAGCAAGAGCAACGTTTGGTCTGGAGCTTCTGGCACAAAGCTCGGCGTAAGTCGGCAGGTAAACAAAACTTTTTTAAAATCTAAAATGATTCATTAATACTACAAACAATCCCATTGGAGGATTCAGGGGGGAACACAACAAAAAGCTCTTGTTCACAAATGATTTATGTGGACGAGAAAACTCTATCGAAGGCGGTGACAAAATAAGCATTTTACTGAATAATCACACAAACATAAATTTATTATTTCTAATAAATAAAGGTAATTCTTCTGCTTTCAATATTCAAATAAAGGGCATAGCAGAATAGAAAACGCCCCGTATCAGCACCAAATTTAAAAGTTTGATTAACATCTTTAAGAAACTCACTCTCCCAAAATTTTAGACTCCTAATCGCAATTGGACGGGAGTTATGAGGCTGGAAGTTAAACAGAAAACAGTTTTTCTTAAGAACCGTTGACCGATTTTGATGGGTTAAATATATGTTGTAAGTGTTCAAAATACAATTCTAAAAATATTTTTTGCAGATTTTTATTACCAAAACTTTGGTCCAAAATGATGATTGAATTTTTCAAATAATTTCCGGTGATGATCTTTTCTACACCTCCAGTTTATTTCCTTTATTTTACATTAGGATATCCCAATAACATATAATTTTTACATCAATTGGTTCTGGTGAAAAACATTGACTGTAATATTTACTATGGTATTCATATCAACTCAGTCAATTTTAACTTTTTCTTTTTTAAACCACACATTAGCTTTACATATTTCGTCAATTATCCTACACCGCTTTACAAATAAGTCAAACACGCTTTATACTTTAAGTTAATCGTTTTTGTGTTATAACTATTATAGAATATTTAAGTTTGATGGGGTTGTTACAAAAATTTTAATAAAATTCAAATTCCTTCTACAAGGGTATAAAAAAGTGTTTGCCTCGATTTTCTAGTAGTCAGTTAAAACTGCGATCGGTACCCGGTTATGTTTTTAATTTTTATAATCTAAAAAAAGGTTTTATTTGAATTTTATATCCAAATAAATTGTTTTATAATTTCCAAATATATTCAAACAACAAATGCCCGTTGAACCACTGTCCGTCGCAGTTTTCCAAGTGTTTGTTGCTTTTGTAGCTGCTGGTTGGTTGGCTTGACCCGCTCGTGGCCCCAAAAAGTGCATGCAAACAGCTTCGCGTTGGAGTTTGGAGTTGCTTCCAAAGACTTGGCTGTTGGTTTTATTGGCTGTATTAAGCATGACATGCCAAGCCAAAGTCGAAAAAAAAAATACGCGGCACTCCTTGCTTTGTCTCTGGGGCTGCCTTTGTCTATTTCTTGTGATGATATTCTAAATGTGCTGAGCCAAATTTGCTTCGTTTTGCTTGTTGTTGTTGCTGTTGTTGTTGGGCCTTTAATGCATGTATCATTTTCGCATCGTTGCCGCTGCTGAGAGTTCGTGAGTTTAATTTAAGGAATTTTTGCTCTTTTTGATTGCTATTTAGGCTTTGATTTCGGTTTTCTGCAAATTTCAATTAGCATGCGGCACTTTGCCTTGTTGTTGCTGCATTTGCAACGGCGCCTCTTGACTCATTTGCATAAATTGCTTTTTGAATTCGCCAACCCTTTACCAAAATGTTGCTTTTACTCCTGGACATGCCCACTTTGCGACCCAACCTCAGCCATCAAAACTTCCTTCGTTGACTTGATTTAGCCTGCAGGTGCATTTTGTGGCGAATTATTGTCATTATTTTTTGGTGCTTTTTTGTATTTTCTTCTCTTTCTGGTTTGCTATTAATATTTGTAACTATTTTTTTTTTTCTTGCGGTTTATAAATATTTTTTGTGGCCAATTTTGTGCTATTTTAAAGTTTTTATAGACGAACATGTCATAATATCAAGTATACGCCCAATGGACATGGCAGTCAGTCTTTTTGGGTCTGATGAAGCAATGCAAATTCGTTAATTTGGGGCTGTCTGTGGCGACTTTGGGGTTTCTGATCACATTAAATTGTTAGCGAGATGATTTACAGGCTCAAAAACTAAACATTATTTTTTTGTGCGGTAATAGATTGTAATTTGAAGAAAGTGAAGTTGGAACGAAACACATATTACTCAGTTTATTAAAGTAATAAGTAAATAGATTAATATGAAGTTGAGTAAAGGTAAATGCAACAAAATAAAGTGCAAATACGTAAACAGAAAAATTTTGATCCGGTTCTACTTTATAGATCATTAATTGATTTAAGTCATCAATGAAGTTATCCATATTTTCAGACTTAATCAATAACTTCAGGCTTTGTTAAACTCTGGTGCATAACTATAGCCGCACCCAACTTTTTCAAATTCACGTGTAGTTAGTGTGGAAAGAGTATCAAGTGGCGATTGAAAAAAATAAAAAGAGAATCAAAAATAAGATAAACAAGAATCAAAAAAACAATATTTGGAATGCAAAATTTTTCGATAAGATTTAATTTTCGTTTTAGGCTTGGTGCATAACTATAGCCGCACTTCAAGAACGTCAGACAATCGATAGACAAATTTTAAGGAAACAATTTTTTGAATTAATTTTGGTAATGAGTATGACCTCCCTTAACTTTAATTAAAACCAAAATTCGATACGGCATATTATCCACCAGTGTTTGGAGAATATTTTGGGAAAGTTCATCCCATGCCATAATTATTGCCAATTTTAGCTTTTGGACATCTTAAAATGATTTGTTTTATGAAAATTTTTTTCGAACCCTTAATAAATCCCACAAGTTCTCCATAATATTCATATCATACTCTTATTCACACTCACTACAAGTAAACTGAAAACGTTGGTTATATATATATAGTTATGCACCAGAATTTATGATGTGTTGCAGCCATAAAGAAGCATCTCCGACCTTATAATATAAATATATTTATGATCAGCATCAACAGCCAAGTTAATAAAGCCTTATCTGTATGTCTGTCTGTCCGTATGCACAAACAGATCTCAGAGCTTCAAAGATCTGGAGGTTTGAACTATGTGGAACATATAATCCATATGTACAGAAAAAAAAATCGAGATATTTAGATAAAAATCAATCTAAAAATGTCAGAAGTAGGTGGATCCCTGATTTTCTGAAACCAAGTATGAAAGGATTGACTTAAGAACGAATTTACCAATCCCGAAATTCTTGGATTTTATTATTAAGTAGGATCCGAACTTGAAATAAGCCTTTTCGAATAGACACAAAAATTCTAGGATTGTTTCAAGTATTTTGTACTTGAAACTTCAATCCGAAGGTCGGAATGAGATCAACTTTTTTAAACTCAAACTTAGCTTCCCATTTTTTTTTTCTGTGTACTTGCAGGCAGATCAAAACTTATACTTGAAACTTTAATCCGTAGGTCGGAATCAATTCAATTCAAAATAAGAAACTTTTAACGTTATACAACATGCTAACTGCAGCATTTGATTAGAGGAGATTTTTTTTAAGTCTGAGAGCGATATAATTGGACTTAATCATTTTTTTGACGATATATCGGAAAGCATTTTATGTTAATTTATTAATCTTAATAATTCTGTCTGGTTTCATCGAATCGGATTATTAAAAATATTTGACAATTGCAGCCATTTGCTAAAATAATGGAATCTTCGATGAGTGTTATAACTTTAGCGCAAGACAATAAATTTTTAACCACAATTTATCCTAAAAAGCATTGCCATATGTAAAAACCAAGTCTGCAAACCCCCTAAAATTATAAAAAAAAAATCGTTTAAGGTTCGCTTTGTGGATTGGTTTTTAATAGCATTAAACCCAAGGGTTCGGTTTGAGTCTTGGCTTAGAACATATTGAATCTTTGGATAATTCTCGCCGTTACTTTTAGTAAATTTCAGATATAAGGAACTGTAGGCTGGATTGTAGATATTTTTTGCGAGGTGATATTGTACATTATGAATTGAGCTGCTACATTTCATAAAACAAAATAGTGCGAATTTAATTTGCGGAGCTTGACCAAATGAGGTACCGACACAATTCTTCTCAAATATTTTGACCAAAAAATTTTATAAAAAATATTTTCGTTTTTGAAGAAATTTTTTGAACCTAAGTTTTTTTCGAAAAGAGAAGTTACGGTTCGGGCTTAGGCTTGGAAAGCCAAAAATTTATATGGTTCAGTTTGTGGTCCGGTTAATAAACCTATTATAAGGGATTTGGTTTTGGACCGGCTTAAAGACTTTGGTAAAATTATGTCGGGAACTTCATGATTTTGGGGAGCATTGGGAATGGTCTCTCATCACAGTCTCTTAAGACCAAGCTTTATTCTTAAAAAAATGAAAAACTACACAGAAAAACAAGTTAGATTTCTTGTCTTGATTTCGGCTTCAATTTGGGTTAGCTTAAGCTCAAAATAAGCTTATATCAAAAACACATGGAATTAATTTTAGCTACTAATTTGCGACCTCTGGTTTTAATTTTTAAATCTATTTTAAATAAATAGGCGTCGTTTCAAGGCTTTAAGTTTAGGACTCGCCAATTATGTTTTATAAATTTCAAAATAATTTAAAACTTGTCTCACTTTTGTATCTACCAGCAAGTCATGGGAAATCTTACAATTTAATTAAACAATATTAATTTCTTTCCTCACTCCTTCTATTTATTCTCTACTCGGATCTTTTTTCTACCTCATTAATTTCCGTTAAATCAACCTTCTCTTCCTCAATCGTTTGCCCTTTGCTTTACTGAGTTCAAATTAACTTTTCTGTTTACTTAAAAAACCTTGAGACAAATCGACCCACTCACACAGCTCATCTGATTCTCATCTCCCCAATTGCGTGGCACAACAGTGACCTTGGGGTGCTACTATAACCCCTCCACCTCCCCCCCCACTCCCTACTCTTCAGCTGTCTTGTTAGTAATGAATTCCCTACGCAACAATCGACACGCAAACGGACGTGTACGCTGTTGTATGTCGGCATCGGCATTGATTTTATGGTCTGCTTCCGTTGCGTCTTGACCGCGCGTCACCATGTTCGTCACGCACGCCACAAAGTAGGCAACACTTTGTGCTCGGTTTTGTTTTGTTTGTTTATCTCTGCCCATTAAATGTGTACAATGTGTGCGAGAGTTTTTTTTTTGTTATCAATGGAATTGATTGACTCAGGCCCCCCTCAGTACAGTGTATGCGTGTAGATACGTAGCAGGCCTGACGTCTGCGAAATTGTCGCCACACTCACACATATGTACATACACATATGTAGATAGATAGCCAGCCGGCATTTTGGCTGCTTGCGTGTATTACACTTTTGTGTGTCTTTGACCTCAGCGGGGACAAGCCCAAATTATAGATATTTGCTTAAGTATTACGTGCTGACGAGAGTTGATAGTAAAATCGATAGCATGGTGGGAGTAGGGTAGCAATTACGTAGAGTCATCAGGTTACGACATTGACTTTCAACAAGGAATATGTGTGGTTGGAATTGATTAAGTGAATTACTATTTTTTTTAATTAGTACAAAATGAATTTTTTTTGCTGTCCAAGCTGAACTGAAGACATCAGCAATCACAATAATGACTGGTTTTGCATAATTCAAAAATTGTAAAACAAAAAAATATAATAAAAAATAACTCATCCGCCACGTAAACCGAATCACAATTAGTACACCGAAATTTTAGTATATTTTATTCGATGTACCCGGCTAATGTCTCACTCTATAGGTTTTAATTTTGAACCGAATTTTATAAAAAATCATCATAATAAAAGAGGGCAACACTGCTTATGATTGATACAAACAAATTTTCAGAATTTCAATTCTGAGAATTTGTGTATTTGTTTTTCTAGAATTATTTCGTTATTAAACAACATAGATACACTCAGAAAAAAATCCGTTCTTAATGTGCCGAAAACCGTGTTTTTCGTTTTTTCTTCTACTGAGAAAATTGTCTCAATATGTTCGACGGTTTAGATCTGAGAACTTTGAGAACTGAAAAATGAGAACGGATTGGGTATAAAAGTAAGCATTTTGCGCTGACTTTTAGAGCGCTATTTTTTTCTGAGTGTAATTAATAATTTATTTGAAAAATTCCGGTTCCAAATCCGATTTCGGGTTTTCAAATTAAATAGTACCTGTTTTGAGACCAAACCTATAGATTTTTCAGACATTATAATCAGAGCAAAATGGACCCGACCCAATTCCGATTCACAATAGCATCCTTTAAGTAAGAAAAAAAATTAGTAAGCAAATTTAAGTACTTTTTCTATCAAGAATGTAATTTATTATGATTAAAGATCAAAAAACTCTATGAAGTTCATTAAATTAGAAAGTGAGCTTAGTCAGCACAAGGTCATGTTAGTGATGTTTCCATAACTTTAAACATCAAATGTACCAACAAAAAAAAGCGAACATATTATTCGTACAGCGCTGTTTTGGAAGTCTACCAACTACTTCATCAGCGAGGTTTGCTGACTTCTTTAGCTTTTCAGTCGTCTTTCCATGCATGAATTGCTTGAACCGGTAGATAATTCCGAAGAAACGTAAATCAGAAATAACTATTAAAGTTGTAGAATGCTTTAAGTGTGTTGGTACAATTGCTACATGTCATATCTGTGTGAGAGAGACATAACTATCAAGTCCTCGAGCCGACTAAACTTGCCATTTAAAGCCCTTAGTCTGCTTACGACAGAGCAAAAACCAATACAAATGGATGGAGAGAATGGAGTTGGAGAGAAACCGGTTATTACCACCCACCTAAATCACCTCGCGTTTTTCTCGCAACAGCATTTTCCGAATTTGCTGCAGTGATTAATCAAAGACAAATGACCCGATCACTACCGAATTTTTTTCTAAATTTTCTTTATATAGTTCTGAGCTAATCAAAAATATAATTTTGGCAGGTCAAAAACGACCAAAAATTTGGGTGAAATTCGACCTTTTCTTTAAGGGAGGGGTTTTTTTGTGATTTTTTATCTCAAATATCGATTGAGCAATTTTATTCAAATCTTCTATACATTATTGAGCATAGTTTTGACTATGTTCTGTAAATTTTTCATGCAAAAATATTAAACCATTAGCCCTTAAGCGCGTTTTTCTCAAAACTACTTCTTCGAAGTCCGTGTTCACTGCCATTTGAAAACTACCGATTCATTACAAACTTTGTACACATTTTCTTCATATAAAATACCTCCCCCTACGTTTAGTAAAAAATTTTTTTAACATTAAGGGTGTTTCCCACCTACAAAATGGCGGAAATTTTAGTCGAAAATAACGGTTCACACTTTAGATGGCCGCCAAAAATTTTTAAATTAAAAAAAAAATAATCAGAGAACGTTGGGGCGAAGATTTGTTTATAATTTAACTAAATTTTTATGGTTTTTTCATTTTCAGATAATTTCCGGCCGAGTTACAGTGAACACCGCAAATTGTTTTTTTTTTTCAATACGTCCTAATGGTTTAATATTTTTGCATGAAAAATTTACAGAACATAGTCAAAACTATGCTCAATAATGTATAGAAGGTTTGAATAAAATTGCTCAATCGATATTTGAGATAAAAAATCACAAAAAAAGTGTTTTTTTTACGCTGAAACCATTACCCCTCCCTTAAAACGCCACCATTTTGTCAATTTTAGATTTTTTTATCGTAGGTCATTGTACGAACAATATCCTCTAGTTTAACGATAATTTTTTTTTAGATTTCATTCACGGAGAAGGTCTTAATTATTGCAGCAGTGGAGGACCTTTTTCGTGTATATTTTTAAAAATATTAAATTTTTTTCAAAAAAATCGCTGTATATTCTTAAAATATGTATAAATATACTCTTAACATTTTTAAACAATTAATAAAGTATTTTTTTTAATAAGAATCCCCAAAAAGCACCTTTTTGCCCTGATTCCAAAACTTTTCTCGGTTTTTCTCCATCAGCTCTTGTTTTTTTCAAGAAATCGCGGAAAATCTATTTAGCTGTTTTTTAGCTTATGGAAAAGTATGGGGGTCACACCAAGCACAAATTTGTAGGTTTATAAGTTTTATGTGATACTACATACATCAATGCAGCCATAAAAATTCAAACGAGCGGCATCAGCAAATCTGAAAGTGACTACATTGGACCTTGAAGATAATTTGTTCTCAATTTATAGCAAATTTTTCTAAATAAACCGTCATCTACAACCTAGTGCGTAAATCGTAAAACCATAACAACTATTTTAACAATTTTTACGAATTTTGTTGCACTTTTATCAGCTTGTTGGACTAAGCTACAGCCGTTTTTTTTCACGAAAAAGTGAATTAAAATTTTTGGCAGGACCATTGTAGATTTCTGTTTATTATGTCCATATTTTGAATTTGCATCCATTTCGGTTGACTTTACCTCAAACCATAAACCAATCATGGCTTCCATTTGAAAGCGCATCAATGCGAGTCCTTTTAATGGCATGTAAATCGAATTGGTCATGGGAATTAAATCGGGGATGGGGTGGTGGGTGCACCAATTAACGTTGTCTACGATCAATTTTCATCGTTAATTACCATGCATTATTTATAGCCTAACCACTAGGCGGTTGGCCGCACTCAACTCCGCACAAACCAACCACTCAATGACGTCACAATAAATCAATAAAAATCAAAGACGTCATCAGTTTGGGTGGCGCGTGGCTGTGACGCGGACATGCGCATTGAAGCGAACCAGACAGCGACAGCGGGCATGAATGAACGAACGAATAAAGCGGCAGCACCAGGTGCCAGTGCCAGGTGAGTAGGCAGCCAAGCAGCTAACAACGACGTAGTCGACGTTCAAAACACCGGCCGGCGGCTGCTGCGGCGACGTAGGCTCTCTCGCTCTGGCCAGGAATGGCGTGTGATTCAAGGTGATGACGTCGCTGTTAATGCGTGTTGTGGTCTCGCTTCCATGTGACCTCATGTCGGAGCAGAGCAGTGGATGCTAACTCTAATCAACTAACCATCTCGCTTTCGTCTGACGTCACAGTTAGGATGGCGCGTGTGGGTCTATTTTTGAGACTACCTCCATATGATGTCACAGCAGAGATTTTCCGCTTCTGTGTGCACTCCATTGCAGCGGAAGTATAAATAGCAAAAGGATATATACAAGTGCAGGGAAGTAAGGAAGTTTTTTTATTGTAAGTTTTGCACAAATAGTTGGCAACGACACAGCGGCGTCACATAAATCTCAGGCAAATGCATTACCGTATGGGGAAGTGGACGGAAATAGTGTGTGCGGGCTTATCATAAATAATGAAATATTTAAAAAAAACAAAAACGCTAAGAATTTCAGTACATAATTGTCAAGGACTTTTGAGTTGAACTGATTGGTATTATTTGTTTTTAGAGCAGACCAACATTTGGCAGCAATAGTGAGGGGAAGTGTAAGATTTTAATCCGCATAACATTTCGTACAGGTATAAGAGGACTAATCAAACAGAGTTTTAGCATAGAGTGGCTGATGAATGCTGCTAAAAAAATATAAGTAATTGCTTTTGTTCTGTGTAGTCAATCGGGTACTTTCTTTGTTTTGATTCCACTGACAGATTTTTTTTATTAAAAAAAATAGAGTTAAGATACTTCAAGCAACAGAATTGCATCCAGCTCTTAAAATATTTATTATGAATTTATAAAAAGGTTATATAACTTTATTAATGTAGCATTATTCATCAGCCACCCTATACTAGGGTGATCTAAGCAGGCGGCCAACTGGTCCATCTGAAGCGAACTCAAAGATAAATATGTTGAAACCTTTTAAGTTGTCTACGGATGATATGTACGTTTTGTAACACGTTATCCGTGAGCAATGAAACGATTAAGATATCCATAGCTGCGTATATTACTAAGATTATATATGCAAGCAACCTGTTCATGATAAAAGGCACCTTAAAAAAATATATATTTATGAAAAGGAAGGATACTTATAAAGTATTTTATATTTAAAAGGATATTTTCTTTGACACCAGAGATCTCAAATTAAAGTTATATATAGATACTTTACGCTTCCTTTAATGCGTTACAAATATATGGATAAAATTATAATACCCTCTACAAGGTTAAACAAAATTTTATTTTTTATCACTCATACGTCATACGTTTATTACTCATACGTTGGTAGTTAATACATAAATTTAAGGTAGGGAAAGGTTAAATTTGTACTTAATGAGCCAATCAAAAAATCATTACACTAATATCCGATACCTTAAATTAATTGCCTTAGTGAATTTAAAAAATTGAAACTTTGTGAAATGTACTAAAATTAATTAGTACATTTTTTATCTGTTATACGTGTCGTATGAGTCATTTTTTTTTTACTTTTACATCGTACACTTTTTACTTCAAATTATATTCTTCAGTCTTAACAATGATAACAAATATAACAAAAATATTCAATAAAGCGACAATGGGAGAAAAGCAAAGCAGAAATGCGATCTTTTCAAATCTGAAATCAAGTTTGATCTGCGTATGCTACATTTTCACCTACTTGCAGACAAAGGCGGGTGGCTCTTTCGACGCTTTTATACAGACGGACGGCTATATCGACGCGGCTTTTGATGCCAAAATCCTGGAATTTTGTATTCCGACAAAACAATTTTATTTACTATATACTTAAGTATTTTAAAGAGTTTTTTCAAATTATATAGGAGTTCGTCTTTGTTCTAGAATTCCACTGAAGGTAGAATACACTCTCCTCACTGGATGCTAATGAAGTTGTCACATTAAATACTTGACTTGAAAGTAGAGTCATTCCAAAAACGACAAAATAGAAACTTGGTTCTTTTATTTAACCCAAATAGTGTAAACTTACCTATTTGATCCTCGAAACCTTTAATTTATTCCAACATTAATCGTACTTTTCATTATGTAGCACTGATTTTGAATCCTTCTTTTAAAGAGTTAAGTTTCTTGTCTATTAATTTCAACTTTGATTTTACTTTTACATAAACATCCTTCCGATTTTCTGCGGACAAGAAACTTAACTCTTTAATAAGAGGATTCAAAATCAGTGCTACATAATGAAAAGTAGTTGGTTCACAGCGTTTTATCAAAAAAATATGCCCAACTGTAAAATTGTGTGTCCGCAATTGAAATTACCCCAGAATTAGAATGTCTTTGGATGGAGCAATGCAGCGTTCTAGGGAGAATGGATATAAAAGAGATCACCGGCCCAGATGGGTCATGTGGCATTAGGTCAATGATAACCTTGGTCAACAGCTGTCGCAATACACCTGAAATTACGTTTTAATGGTCGCAAATCTATCTGCGATAGGCTAGCAAGTGGCCTGATGATTATAACTGAACTTTCCCTTAGCCGATGATTAAGAAGCCGGGAACCACCGCCACATTACCATCACCATGACCATAATTGTCGTCATTTTTGCTACAAACGGATTTATGAAACTATTTGCAAACCAACTGAGCTGAAAATCCCTAGTGATTTCCAGAACACCCCTTTTAAAAGAAGTAAAAGAAGAATGCTTGATAAAGTCGGTACACTGCCAATCAAACATCCCCTTTCCAACATTTTTAAAAGCAAACGCTTCCACTTTGATTTTCATTCAGTTTTGATCACCTCACACCATTTCCTATTCCCATAAAATTTGACTTTTTTTTGCATCTAATTATTAAATCGACCCACTTTTGGTTTTGTTATTGCAAATTATTTTCTGGCACGCCACATGAAGCAAGAAACAAATGTAATATTAAATTTTGGGTTGTCTATAATAAAATTACAATGGGTTTTCCTTTTTTTTATTATTTCTATGGCAGATGAAAATGCAAAAGAGTTTTCATGCACGATTCCAGTGCATCATCATGGTTTGGTGATGATGCAAAGTTAATTTGCACTACACTCCCACTTGTTGTTCTAGACATGAACTTTTGGTCGAGCGGCGCGTCCCAGACGAAAAATGATTGGCACATTAGCACAAATTGTTAGTACATCTTATTTAAGCCATTTAATTAATTCCGCAGATTCTGCAACATAGAAAAAATAAAAAACAATCAGCCATCCACACGAAGTCCAGCAATTGCCATTCGAAGACGTGCGCAGGCTTGTCAAGGCTTGCGGATGGCGGCGGATGGTGGATTGCGGATCCATAGCCAGAGCTGCTACCTTCAATTTGACAAACAAAACAAAAACAAAAACTTAAAACCCGCTGGCAGACTACCGCCGACTGTTGAGGTTGCATGTTGCCTTTCGATTTGTTGTTGACCAAGCTGCTTCGGAAAATTACACTACACTCCGGCTATCAATTGATACAAATCTCTGCAATTTAGAATATAGAGACGTAAACGTGCCGTAGCCAAGTTTTTAGTTTTCAGTTTTCCACATTGAATGTCAATAAATAATACAACAAACAACAACGAAACGTCTCCACATACATATAAATACATATATAAAAAAAAATGGAGAACATGAGCATGGCACACGGGACAGGTCGAGGTCGCCAGCTGGATTTGTCCGGTCGACAGCGCCGCAGGTGAGAAAATGGCCAATAGTCATAGACAAAAACAAAAAAAAAAAAATCCAAAAGATGCGACTTAGTTGGCTAACATGCAACCAACTTGGTAACTGGTAAAATGAAGCGCTTAATATGTATGCACTGAGAGAAAAGATGGCAAGTGTCACCCCGTTATAACCTTAATTATTTGTTAATTTGCAAATGTTTTGATAAACGAGATGACAAAAAAATTATAATATCGAAAGCGGTAAGTAAAATACGAAAATACTTGTTGCAAGCACTAAATTCTTAATTCAAGATTTTAAGAACGTTTTGTGATTCCTTTTATATGTCTTCTGCACATGGGTTTAGACAATAAAAAGTTATTTTAAAACTTATTTTTAGGTCAGAATAGAACTTGCATTCTTCAAATAAAGGGGAAAAAGTTCTTAAATTAATCACATTATCTTCAGGATTGAAGCATATCAAATTTTTTAACCAGTACCGATTCGTTCCCTGATACCATTAATCGGTCATCAAAGTGACAGAAGCAGTTAGGAATTTCATGGGCAGATTTGTATAAAAAAAAATCATTTTTTTTATTGCATACTTAATTGGTTGGCTATTTCAGTCTATTATATAATCAATCAAAGAAAATTTGTACTTAAATTAAGAACGTGTTACAAGAATTTCCTTGATTTAAGCATTTTATATCAGGGCTGCAAACCGGTTTTAATCCTAACCGGTTCGAAAGGTAGTTTTTGAATTGAGAAAGGTTCATACATTATTTAAGCACACAAAAAATTTCAGAAAAATCAGAGATATTTTGATGAAAATTAATCCTAAACAATGTGGTCCCGTAATTTCTCAAACCAAGTCCGATAGGATTGACTTAAGTACGAACTTACCAATCTCGAAATTCTTCGACTTGATTTCCAAGTAGGATTCGAACTTGAAATAAGCCTTTTCGGACTGCTACAAGAATTGTGGGATTGTTCCAAGCAAGGCAGCAAACCCATATCATTTTTTCGGATGTCCGGTTCACGGGTTCGAACCAAATTTTACCAATGGTTAAGGTTCGGAAATTTGAGGTTCAAGGTTTTTCTGCTAAGGTACCTTGGTTCGTCCCAATCAATTAAATGCCCACTTAAGTAAGACTTCTAACTTTTGTTGAACCAAACCGAATGTTTTGGTTCGGAACAGGTTCAGGTTAAGCTATTTTTTTTACAAGAGGTTCGGTTCAAGGTTCGGTTCACAGTAAAAGAAAAGTCGGTTTTCCGGTTTGCAGACCTTGTTTCAAGGCTTTATACTTGAAAGTTAGGGATTAAATCATTTTTTTAACTTTCATCATTTTTTCTGTGAACAAAACATATTTACAATTTTAAGTAAAAATTAGTATTTTTTTTAAATTCCCTTTCGTTCATACTAAAACTCTAACAAGTGTTTTTTTTTTCAAGTGCATTATTAACCCCGTCGGCATCTTCTGCTGCCTTCTTCTACTTAGTATCTTCAATTGCAATTGGAGCTTGGTTATAGCATCGTGTGCTCTTTATCAATGACAGATTGTGGCTGGCCACTTAATTTATGGCAATTCTCACATGCAGCCACCAGGCCTTAGCTAAGGCATCTTTTATTATTGTTGTTGTCAGTTACATGGAACATTATTGCTAGTTCGAATAACGATTCCCCCTGGTCAGGTTTCACTTTGCCTCGGGCCTGACAAGCATTTGAGTTATCTAATTCATTTAGTTAGCAACCTTTAGAAAAATCTTTTATCTACATAAATCAAGTGCCTCAAGAGTTAAGTTCTCTCAATGACATTGAAATTAATAAAAACGAGAATAAAGTTGTAACGGAACTTCAACAATAACATAAAGAATTTTTTTGTCATTAAAAATAATAGTAAGATATTTTACAAAATTTATTTTTAAACCCAAGGTGCATATCAAAACTTTACGACACCGAAATTAATATTGGTTACAATTAGAGAAAAGTTTGATTATTTATTATTAATGCACACAACATGAACAAAGACACTTAAGCAGTTATGGCAAATCGTTGGGCAAAACTACTGAAAATATAACTTGGAAGTTCTTGAAACAGCTGTATAGTCGACCTAGGGTGGCTGCTGATTGCTGCTAGCAAAAAATAAGTTATTGCTTTTGTTTTGTGTGGTTATTCGGTAACTTTATTTGTTTTGATTTCACAGACATATTGTAGAATTTAAAAAATAGTTCTTGAAGATTCTTCATACAACGGAATTGCAGCTCTTTAAGTACAATAATATACCCATACATGAATTTAAAGTTAAGTTTATTAATTTACCATCATTCATCAGCCACCCTCTTGTACTTACGCCTTCCGCTTCATTAATTTGGCTCTCTGCACGATTCCACTTTTTTGTGTGGTTGACAAAAAGTGTCTTGTAATGTAAGACAGATCAATGCAGTTTGCTCAACCAGAGCCACTTAACAGTGTTCGCAGCAAAAAAAAAAGTGTTTTGCATTCTTTGATCTGTTTTCTGATTAAAAAAATATTGCTCAAGTTCAGGTTCCAGAATCCAGAGCGCATTGCAGCCTTAGTTATAACTCCTTAAATAGTCAATATTTAAGTTATTTATTTTAAGTTATTGTTAGTTTTAAGACCCCAAAACCAATTATTTTTTTAAATATCAAGCCAATAATTAATTTGTTTAGGTTTTTCTTCCTTTTTTATTATTATTAACCTGGAAGGTTTCTTCCTTTTTTTATTATTATTAACCTGGAAGGTTACTCTTCGTCGTTTCGAAGCCGCGTATTTACATTTAACTGTTTTCCTTTGCTTCTTGTGTGCTAATTTGTACAGCGCGAGTAGCTATTGTACTGTAGCTGTTTGCAGTTAATCAGTTTCATATGCTCCTTATAAGTATTAATTTTTTAAAAATACGTAGTCTAAACGACTAATGATGAACTTTGTGTTAGTTTTCTTTTCAAACTGATTTTCTAAAGTTTTTTTGTTGGTTTATACATTGCTCAAGCATATGCACATAAAAACATACAAGCATGGCGCCAAAGGCAGCGCCTTCTTTCAACACAGTAGCGCAAGAAAGTATTCGCCCGCCGATCAAAAAATATTGTGCCAACTTAATTAAATAGTTGGGCGAATACATAAGTATAACCTTACTGTGCACTTTCAGCAATCACAAATTGTCATTTATTTTTCTAAAGAAATTTAAATTCTTTGTGTAAGACGCAGGCCCACCTTTGGACTTCAGAATAGAATTCATGGAGAAAGAAAAATGTAAGATATTTAAATTTTGTATAATTTTATAATTCCTTATTAGTTTTGTTTACATTGTGTTTTTTATAGTTTCGTTCCACTGGCTTGGAAAATGTTCCCCCTCACCTACAAAACTCAAAAAACCAATCAGCGCCACCAAAATTTGTTACATGCAGGAGTTGAGATGACGAAGATAAAAGAAGACGCCAAAATTTTTTAATCAAAACATTCAAAATACTGTTCATTTACATTAATTATATACAAAAACAACTGAATTTAAATTGCTTAAGCTTTTTACAGAAAAATGAACTAAGTTGATTGAACTCTTGTTGTAAGAATGGGATACTCTTGAATTTGAGAATATTCAGCTGTTTATTTAGGAAAGGGAAATTCTTGGATTTGAGTATGTTCCGCTCTTCTTCTTCTTCAAAAAGAATGAGATTATCTTGATTTTGAGTTTGTCAAGCTCTTGATCTAAGAATTTTCTACTTGAAATAATAATTTTTCGTTCTTAGATCAAGTATACAAATTCTTGGTCCAAGAAATTTGTTCTCAAAAATTCACTCTTGGATCAAGAAATTCACTCTTTGATTAAGAATTTTTACTTTTACCGTACTATTGTGCTCGAAAGCTCATTATTCAAGTAAGAAATTTTATTTGTTTTCTATGAGTGTAGGTTAAATTAACCTATCGAACTTTTATTATGTTGTCGTCGAATTGACGAAGCACTTTTGAGTTATAAAAATAAACCTTCCAGCTGAAATAAGTTTTTTCTAATTTTTTATATAAGGATATATTTAGAACTATTTAAGTCTATATGCTCAGTATTCACTTCAACAAAACTGCTGCTACAAAATACTCAAACAATATTTTTTGTGTCGAAATTTTGTATGAAGATTATTGTTTCAGCATTTTATTTTTATGAATACCTTAACAAAAAGGAATAATAAGTAAATCGCATAACATTGTGTTCTAATCGAATGCCACGAAGTGTAATACTTCCAATTAATAACGGTCCAAATATAATAAGAGCCATGGCCATGATCGTCAGTTTTTGGATTTTTCAAGCGTTTCAATATCTTTTTTTTTTCCTCAACCCATTTCCATTCACAACACAATCACATTATTTTCCGCCTCTCAAAAAATTCTCTCAAGCATTCGAAACGACACTCAAAAGTTCACTCCTCAAAGGTGTGCTAAGCGATAGCAAAAGCCATTTCCCATAATCACATAGCCCCCCAACACGAATTTCTATGGCATCAGCTAACAATTTAAAGGCTTGTCTCTTATGAAATAATGTTGTTTTTTTTTTTCTTTTTAAAGATATTTTTTAAATAATTCACAGGCGTGATTGGACACGCTTTGAGTACACACAAATTGAAGCTTAATTTAAGCTTCTCATGCAACTCACTTATATGGAAGATGATCGCAAAAGCCAATCCATAACCAAATGTCAAACTCCAACTCCAACTTGGACCAGTTAAAGTACACTAATTAGTCAAAAAAAAAAACAGAAAAAGAAAACACAAGACAGACACCTGAACATGTCAAGGCATTTTATGTGTTGTACTACACAACCATTTAAGGAGCTCGTCGAGGTCACCCATTGTGGAAGCAACAACAATCGCTACACAATCGGTGACTAACCACTATAGCTCGACGCAACTAGACTGGACTGTCCACAGGTGAGTTGATCTCTCGCCAACTAACTGGTCTCTGGGCTTCCTGCTGCTCTAACACAGACATCATTTCAATTGGCGCACAAAGTTCAAGCAGCAATTCAATGCGAAAATTTATTACAAACCGATCGAATCGAGAGTGTGTCGAATCCCATCGAATCGTATCGAATACCAAATCGTTTTGTGTTGTGTTTTGTTTTGTTTTCGCTTGTTTTTATGTTTATTAAATGCCCAAGTGCATCAAGGTGCGCGCTGACAATTATCCGATTTGCTAATGGAGCATTGTGTGCGTGATCATAAATATTGACCATTGACTATGATGGGGAGCACTTCCTTGTGAGTCTGCAGCGAGGTACGGTATGACTAAGCCCAGGTGTGGGATGATGTCCCATTGTAATTGTACCCCCGCATTCACTCATTTGTAAAGTTGAGCTTCACACGATTCAAGGGCGCCAAATAATCCGGATGCTGAAAAGGAAAGAAACATACGATTATGTTGTAGTATTAGAAGTTTATTATTATTATATTTTAAATTAGTTTAACGTTTAAGGTAACGTATTTGTAAGCCTGTGACTAATTGATGTTGGCCAAATGTTAATTTAAGCCAATAAAAAATGTACAAAATTTTCTTAGTATTAAATGTGGTCCCATAATTATTGCTAAAATGATCTAAGCATCAAATCGGCTGAACCTTTTGCACAAAAATTAAACTTCAATTAAAATGACAGAAAAAATATAAGCATGAAAAAAATCTTAAAGATTCCTTAATTTGTTTGATCTATTTAAGAGTAAAAAGTTGAATTTTTACTCATGTCAAACTAATAATTGTATTAAATTGATATCAGAAAATTAGTAAACAAATTAAAGTGCCAACCTGATATAAGCTAGTGTCAATTAGAAATCCTCAAAAATTTCAGAGACCGATAAAATCATTCCCTTTTATATAAAAAAAAATCTTTTAAAGAAGATATGTGGCATAAGCGACAATTAAGTACAAACCAATAAAAAAATAAAAACAAAACAATTTTACACGCGTGTAACAAAATTTGTTCTCATTTTTTTTTTAACAGAGAGCCGCTCAGTTTATTCACACGCGTGTAAATAACAAGCGTGCTAGAAATGTTCGTGTTAGTGACATAAAAAAAATCATTTTTTTCTTTAGTAAAAAATTTGTACTTACAAGTGTGAAAAAACGATCAAAATTTAACATTTATATCATTGATATGCATTGCATGTTTTTTCTTTTTATTAATATTCAAGATTTTTAAATCAGTGCAAAACAAAAACGTTATAAGAATTTAAGTGGAGGCATATTTCGAAAAAATCGATAAAACCATTTATCGATAATGTCTCAATAACAAAGAAGCCCATAGAATTAAACTAAATATTT
Source organism: Lordiphosa mommai (assembly GCA_018904225.1). Lineage (NCBI taxonomy): Eukaryota > Metazoa > Arthropoda > Insecta > Diptera > Drosophilidae > Lordiphosa > Lordiphosa mommai. Next base: position 510,656 of record JAEIFT010000156.1, read on the forward strand.
ATCTAAGTATTATCTCTATAGTTAAACCAAAAGGGTTATTAAAACTTAGATGAAGGCACTTTTAAAAACAATAAAAAAAAAACTATTTATTACACAGTGATAGTTTTTTTTTTTAATAAAAAAGACATGACCCACTTGAATGGTTTTCCCTAATTCAGGTCTAATAGGCTGCTAACAACAGCCGCATTATTTTCCATAAAAATCCTGAGGATAGTATGTGTGCCACATTTCACATATTACAAGTCATATTTCAATAAATTACTTTTTCAATAAATTGCTTTTGTTTTCCTCTTCCTACTACTTTGATGTGTATACATTTGGCAGGTCGAACAGCTGTTTCAATGATGAGGCTGCGGTCTAAACACTTGCCATATTTTTTCGCATCTTCGACAATGATGCGCCCTGTGTAACTCCGCTATTAGGAATCGAACTGCATCATTACTTTTTGATTTCATACAAAAACAATTTTTGAGCATTTTTCGAAAATCCAACAAAAATAATATCTTATTCTCGTTAAATCTAAATAAATAGATTCTAATCTAAAATTTCATTAAAAAATTATTTACTGTGATTTTTTCAAATCAGGCCTGTTCCCGTTTCCGATGTCGAACAAATTATGCGGAATTGGAATTCCAGAATTTTCAGAAACCGAATAACTTCAAATTTCCATTTATCTTCATTCGACTGTTTTAATGCCAAAATATTTAAACCGAATTCACGAATCGTTTCTTGAAAATAAGAAAAACTCCACCGAATCCAATCGGATTCGGAAACGAGAACAAACCTGAATAATTGAAAATTTTTAAATAATTTTTTGTAATTAATTTTATGCATTAAAGTTCGTTTTTGTTTTGATTTTTGACCATAACTTTTGAAAACGCAATAATATTGAAAATCTGTAAATGTTGTAATTTAAAGGACAACTAAATCTACTTATATGAATTTTAAAAGAACCAGATATAATTTTAATATAATTTATAAAAAATTTGAACTTCATGAAAAAATTAAAAAAAAATTTTTTAAAAGCTATCGTGATATCTCTAAGAAATAATGATGCAGTTCGATTGCTAGGGCCCGAAACAGGGAAAAACCTTGAAAGTTGGTCATGTCTTTATTTTCGACTTGCCGATAGAATTTTTAAATTTTTTGATTTTCGTGCTTAGAGGCCCAAAATACTTTAAAAAAAATTGCTTTGGTTCAATGGGCAAATGAAAAATAGATGGCAACAATAGGGAGAAAGTATATAAGAAACAAATGCTTAAAATGCGTCCAAATTTCATCTAGAGAAGTGTCAAATTAAGGTGTTGGGGGTCAAACACTAGACTCGACATGAAAACCGAGTCGGACTAGCAGACGCTCTGGTGTCTTCCTAGCGGAAATCCTAGCGATCAAGGAAGCTTCAATATGTACTGAGTGTGATAAAGATTTAGGATCTCAAACTAGGCATCACCGACCACAATAACTGCAGGCAATGCGGCAAACTAGGAGTGATCGATTTCCCTGAAATACCCAATATGCAACTGCCGGCTCTCTTAAACTGCGCTTAATGGTCAAATTTAAAAAATTTACAAATGACCAGAAATTAGGTACATTTCATAAGAATAACATGCATAACTTTTGGACAACATTTTGGTAAAATTCGACCACGCCTACCCTTACCGCTCATATGGACCACATTGCGTATACGTAATTTTATTTTAAAGATTTTATATTTATAATAAGACGGACAAAATTTTTAATGCATCAGGAGCCACAAAAAAGCCCTGGGACCTAGATTTTTTACTTCAACAACTATTTGACCTAAGTTCGAAAAATTTCCTATCAGTCTAGAAGCATAAACTTGTTCATGATTGAACATCAAACCCTTCTGAATACATTCGATAACCAATAAGAAAGTCGGTCAAGCCGGATTGTAATATAATTTGTACCTGTCTATATTTGTATATAACAGATAACTTTTACACAAACGGTGTAAGTGCTGCCCATCACGGTTGCGACCGGTGGTGCCCATATCTGATCGGGAAACGCCGTACAAAATACTCTTTGTTCCTTATATTATATCGATAAGCAATTCAGATAGAGTAAGATCAGAAATCGAAAATCCCTATTGATAGACTTAGTATTCATATATATATAAAACAAAATCCGACTTACCGTGAGCATAGTTTCCCTGATTTTGGTGCCCTGTACATTTACAATCAAACTTCGTCCCGGTGGCTTAGCACAGCATGCAATGGCATTGGTAATAAACTCATCGGTAATCTCATCACAATCCCTCAAATTGAATTGTTTAAGCTGCTCACATTTTCGCAGTAAGCCCATCAAGCCCAAATCGGTGACACGACCGCACCAAGATAAATTCAACAACTCCAATAATGGCAGATCATTGAAAAACTTGAAATGATCATCCTCTAAAATATCATTATTACTCCAGCGCATTTCTTTCAGAGAGCTCAACTGGCCCAGACAACGCGCATGCTCATTTGTAATCAGAAATTGTCCGGACAAATGTAAATTGGTTAATTTGTTGCCCTTCTTTTCGGCCAGTATGGTAAGAAAACCAATATTTAACTCATTCGAAGTCATCCAAGTTTTGAGAGTGCAACGTTTTAGTTCCGGTAATTGGGCAATTACCTCAAAATTGGTATCACAACCGGAAAATGAAAGCTCCTCCAATTCGATGCAACTTTCGGCAATTTTTTGATATAACGATTGATTCATCACCTCAAAGCAGCAATCATCCAGATCCAGGACACGCAAAGTTTTTAGAGGTAAGCCAAATTCAACCGAATTCCAGAGTAAACAATCGCGTAGGATGAGCGTATGAAGTTTGGGAAAAACGCTTAGGTGTTTGCCTGTTATGAGATATATATGTTATATATATATCTATAATTTCTCCCACCAACCTTACCCGTATAACAGCCATTGACCAGCTCAAAGAACTCCAAATCTTGATTCCCTTGCAAGTCGAAATTTAAAACATCCTCCGCATCCATACACTCAATGCTCACACGCTTCAGTTTTGTCATTTTTGACATAATCGTGCGATAATGAAACTCATCCGTCACATTGGTATAGTAAATCTCTTCAAGATTCTGACAATATTCTCCTATAAACTCCACCAGCAGCGATTCCTTTTGAAATGAAGAGCAATCCACTTGCAATACCTGAATAAATGGACCGGCTATGTTAAAGAAATCTATTAAATCTGGCAATTTCATCATTTCCATTTCATCGGCCTCCAAAGTATGCCTCTGGTTACGTGCCCAATCCTCAAAGGCATGACGAAATTTCGGAGCCACACAAGCCAAATGTACACTATCAAATAACCGGGGTAAATAATCAAATAAACGGCGTATGATATCCTCATGCAGATTGAGCAAATTACAGCACAAGGACAACGGCTGTACAGATGGTAGACTCCGTGAGTGTCCCGAGATGTCAGCCATGCCTCTGTCTGTATATACTTAAAATTTGGAATTTGCTACATTTTAGTCTAGGGAACTTTGATCGAAAAAAAAAACACACATTAGGTATACACTTCCTACAGTGACCATCACAAGTATGCGGCTGACAGCTGTTGGCAATTTTCTCATTCCTCAGCTTTGTTTTTGTTTGACAACAATTAATTGCATAATTGAGTGAATAAATGCATAAATCAAATGGCGGCTACAAACAATGACAAAATGTGTGTGTGCTGAGTGAGAAGTCACCAATGTTATGATATGATATTATTATTTATTTATTTTTACCGGATATGCTGGAGTTTCGGTATTTTGTTTTTTTGTATTGTTTAAAGCTAATTAGCACTGCCCAGGCAGTTAAATTGAAAATGCATTGTATTTGTTAAGCTAATGTAAAAAGACTTCTGGGTAAGCTTAGATACTCTATTTAAAATAAATTGAAATCAAATGGAAAGACTTACTAAAATGATGAGCAAACAAGCCGTTAACAACGTTATTCCTTTGCATAATGCAAAAACATTTCCAACCCCTTGAGCAATAGGACGAGTCAAGTCGATCTATCCTTGAATATTTCCGCTATTCCATGTATATATCGACGTTAAAAAAATTATAGTCCATAACTCTATAAATCTCGCGTTTCTCGCTGCCTTGCCCTAACTCTGCGTTTTTTCGAGAAGATATTTTCACATCTTCGATCAGCAATCCATGGATGATTTTTCAGGTGGAAAGAGCAGTGTAGGTAAACTGATAATGCCAGATGGCTACCAGGTCAAAAAACGTGGCGCTAAAAAGCTAAAAAGGTGGAATAAAAAGTAATCCTAAACTTTGGACAAACAAGCCACTCTATGGAACTCAGATAGACTATTTTAGAACCGTTAAATAAATTTCTTTCTCGAATCTTTTTGCGTTAAAAATATATGAATATTACTGCAAAAATGGTTGAAAATAATGAAAATGTTTATTGACTTTGAAAACGACTTCTCTTTTGCGAAACATAGGAACGGCACTTCAAGCAACCATTTTTTCGTATCTGAAGCATGCTAAAAAATATTTTTCCCACTTGGATCGTAAACAATGTGCCAAAATGTGCGCACGAATTTAATATTAAGTATACGTAATACATTTTTTAAAAATATTTAAGCAATTAATAGAAAGCTGGCTACGCCCTTGAATTAGTTCTCTTTGTGTTCGATTAGATAGTTATGACGAGATCCAGCTCAATAAGTTTGGTGGAAGCCCAGAAATCATTCCAAGTCACTGGGAGAAAAGAATCTTTCAAGGACATGATAGGTGAACTAAGAGCTCCAGCACAGAACTTTATAATGCAGCTTGGGATCTTATCAGGACCTGCAGAGAAGGAGGTGTCAGTCATTAACAGACTTTGTAAGCCATCACATTCAGTAAAAAATGAAAGAAAAATAAGGATATGGGGTAGAAGAGTTGTAGGATTGTGATGAGTAGGTCGTCCGAAAAAGAAAGCTAATAAATTCGCAATGTTATAAGGAGAAGATTCGGTCTTATTCTAGAAGTTAAGAGAAGGAGAATATGTATTCTATTTGCGTTTAGAGTTGACAACTGTTTTGAATCGTTACTGAAATTTATTCTGCATTGTGAGAGGTAGTTTGAATAGCTTTGGTTATTAGTGGTAAGAAATTTAGAACGATGTAACCGGAATCGTTAACCGAAATAAACAGTTTCAAGTCAAGTACCGGTATCGAAACCGGAACCGATAATAAAGTTTGTTTGAGAAGCGAAAACCGTTAACCGTTATATTTAGTAGGAACCGATAAAACCGGAACCATGCCGATACGTTTATTCCGGTACTGTTTCGGTTTCTTATTATTTATTTGATTGATTAATGATTATATCAAATATATATTTAAACTAGTTAAATAGCAATATATACACTTAGGAAAAACTCTTACATTTCAGAAATTCACCCTTCAAGAATAACCAGAATCAAATTCTCGTTTTTAAATAAATAAGATATAAAAAACAAAATTCTAAAAAGCGGAAAACCTTTGCTGTGGTAAATATAAGCCCTCTTATTAAATGTAAAGATTTTCTGAGTCTTAGAAAAACCCTCTCTTAAATATAGAAATGTTAGAAAATTGATAATATAAATTTAAGAATTGAAGTTTCTGAATTTTTATTAAATTTCGCCCAAAAAATTGCTGTTTTAATATTTCGATAAATGTAATGTAAGAAAAAGCTAAGGTAGATTTTATGTCACCAGTTTTTTTGTGTTTTAGAGAGCTGATATACCTGATATTTGAGTATTTCACTTATTTCAGCGGAGATACGGCAGATTTTACAGCGGATTATTTTGAACCATTATTAAGAAATATTTGTCAGTTTGTCAAGGTTGTTTTTTTTCTGAGTGTGTAGATACCACTGGAAGCGCTCATATAAGGGTTTAGCTAAATTGTTCGTTCAAAAATAAAAAAGGTTAAAAATCGGATTATTTAATAAAACGTTTTTCATGCGGCATATTCTTAGAACACAATTTTATAGTTCTATTAGATCCATTCATTTTTGGATATCTTGAAATAATTTAAAATTTTTGAATATAAAAAATTATACTAGAACAGGTATACCGAAATAAAAATCTGGGTACCGTATCAGAACCGAAAACCGAAACTAACTAAAAACCGAGATTTAACCTTTAACCAAAATTCTCATTTCGGTACGTACCGAAACCGGTACCGCAACCGATATTCGTTTCGGGATAAATCCCTGATGCAAAGTCATAAGAGAAACCAATCTTTTAAAAATTTGAAGAGTCTAGATTTCTTGATTTTAAGAATGCGGTGAGAACCAAGGAGGTTTAGATGAAGGTGCTACTTTTACCTACGAAACGTGAAATTCAAAGGATTTTCATTTGACATTCATTTATTGTTGGACGCTGTTATAGTATCCATTCGTAATACTTTTATACAATACTTAAACAATTGAACAATTTAACAAAATAACTAACTGTTATACTAAGTATAACACTTAACTGTTTTACAGTTATATTAAAATGTTATACACTTAACATACTAACAAATTTCACTGTTAAAGACACTTAAATCCAATGTGTTAGTTGCATGGTACCATCATGGGATCTCTGTGTATCCATGACGCTCATTTGGCGCACTAATCGTTTCATTGAAGGTCGATGAATTATACGTGCTGATCCACTGGCTGACGTGTCCAAAGGTGTATGCTCATCTATTCTAGGAGTTTGTTGCCTCACTCGACGATTATCACGTAATTCCAGTTCCACCTCGGAGGCATTATTGGAGGAACCAGCCAGGACATCTAGATTCTCATACGAGGTAGGTGGCGAGAGCACATCGCTAAATGTAAGCAGAAAAAAATTAAAATTCCTTAGTTACTAAACCAACTCACGGCTTTGGACTACAATTGAAGCAATCCTTGAACTGCCAATTTTTGCCAAACTCCTCGCCCTCTTCGATGGTCTGCGGCAAACGATGATGCAGAGTCTCGGGTAAACGTAAACCCGTCAAGCCACCCAGCATGGAAACAAAACCCATAATGACCAACGGCAACTTGAGATTCTCTTTGCCCAAATATGTGACAAATGGTATGACAATCAGGCCCAATCCTCCAATATAACTAGAGGCACCAATGCCTATGCCTCTTACTTGTGTGGGATACAATTCGCCCGCAAATGGATAGATGATCAGAAAAGAGGCGGACAGCAAAGCTTTGGATATGAGATAAAGTATAAGAGTCTCATCGATGGCATCATCGGGTAGCATTACGGTGATAACACAGGCCACGCCCCTGTCAATAAAACAAAATGTATTTAAATCAAAATAATATCCTTTTCCCACTTACCCCAAAATCATGGATAAACTGAGAGGCCAGCGTCTACCCCAGGTATCCATGAAATACCAACAGCATAGATAGCTGGGCAACTCCACCACAGCTGACAAAAAGAAGCTCACATATTGATTTGTACCCAACGAGGGTCCATAGTAGCTCAGCCCCAAATAAACCGTCTCATTGGCAAACCAACTTAATGTTATCAAAATCGTTTTCAAACGCATATTGGGCGTACGACAGAGATCCATTAGACCCACATTGGCCACCTTTTTCTTTTGCTTCCTCAATTTATCTCGATTGATTTGCGCCTCCAATTTGCTGTGTACCAGCTCTGGAAACTGTCGTCCATTGACCCGTGCCATGCGCTCGAGAATTTTCAAAGCCTCCTCCAGACGTCCGCGCATGAGCAGCCAACGTGGTGATTCCGGCATGACAAACATGTACAAGAAATACGCATAGAAAGGCAAAGAAGTGTAGTAGGAGAGGCGTACCCAATCCCTTTCGAGATAGGTAACCACAGAGAGTAACATAATGCCGGAGGTGTAAAACGTGCAGGTCATGACCGTGACAAACGAACGATAGTTCTCACCCACCAATTCCAGAGCTGCAATAAAGAGAATTTTTAAGAAGGTTTTTTTAGTAATACTGATACAGATTTTTCACACTCAAAATAATGAATCAGTAAGGGATTGATATCTTAGGATATGTGAATCTTACCGTAACCGGAACCGTTAACCGAAATAAACCCTTTTTAAGCCAGGTACCGTTATCGAAACCGAAATGATATTAAAAATTTGCTGAGTATCAATAACCGTAAACTGTTATAATAGGAACCGAAAAAACAGGCGCCATACGGAAACGCTAATACCGGTATTGTTTCGGTTTCTTATTATTAATTTTATTGATTTATGGTTATTTCAAATATATATTTTAACTAGTAAAATATCAATATATACATACACTCAAAAAAGTCTGACATTTTAGAAATTCGCCCTTAAAGAATATCCAGAATCAAATTCTCTTTTTAATATATAGAAAAAAATTTCTAAAAAGCGGAAAAACTTTTCTTTGGAAAATATAAGCCCTCTAATTAAATTAAAAGAATTTCTAAGTCTTAGAAAAATCCTCGCTTTAAGATAGAAAGGTTAGAAAAATGATAATATAAATTTTTTTGAAGTTTCCAGATTTTAATTAAATTTAGCCCTACAAAAATTTGGTTTTAATATTTCGAAAAATGCAATGTAAGAAAAAGCTAAGGAAAATTTTATGTCACAATCTGTTTTTGTATTTTAAGAATCCTTTGAGTATTTTACCAGCGTATTATGAGCTATATTAGACCGTAGTCTTATCGTATGTGTTCAAATCTATCCAAATCCCCAAAGATCTCTATTTTTGACGAAGATACGGCAAATTTTAGAACGGATTATTTCAAAGAATTACTAGGAAATATTTTTTTAGCTTTATGAGAAATGGTCCTTGGGCGTGTAAGTCTGAGCGACATAAGAATAGAGAATTCCTTAATTCTAGGTGGTTCCAGAAATCGGTATATTAAAAAAAAACCTTTTTAATGTGGCATATTCTTAGAACACCATTTTTTAGTTTTATTACATCCATTAATTTTTTGGATATCTTAGTTACAAAATACTCATTAAGTTGAAATTTATATATAAAAATTTTAAAAAAAGATATCTTCATCTTTTCTAATATAAATTGAAAATACAAATTAGTAAATTAAAAAAAAAAATTTCAAATTTGAAAATTATTTCCCAATTTTTATTTTAAATGTAATTAATAAAAATTTAAAATATTTTTTGAGGCAAGCGGTGCATTACAAAAGATGAAATATAAATACGATCTACGTTTTAATACCTTTAAAAAGATATATCACATATCTTTAAGGGATCAATATTAAGGATCGCTCAAATTATTTCAAAAATCGGTGTATGGCAATTTGTTAAAGTGCAAACAAAATAATTGTATTTTAAATCTAACGATACAACCTTTGTGCCAACAAAAGCTGAGCTTATTTTTGTTTCATTTGAAAAAAAAAACTCCCGCTTAAAGTCATTAAAGTGCATTTGAAAGATTATAGGAATGATTCTTATCCAGAAGCAAACTTGGTTTCGATACATTAAAAGTGTTAATCTAACGAGGAAGACAAGGTAAGTCCAAGACAACTACTGGAGGAATCAGCTTGGCGCTGCCCAAAGAATGTTTCTCGCTTCCACTCACATTTCTTACACAAAGCTACCTCTTTAACCACCCACTGTAGAGATTTTCATTTATTCGAAAATCAATCATCCTGCCTAGGATGTAAATATTATGATGGTTTTTTCAGCCTTATATCTGTTGCTTTTTAGTGTATCCCAAAGTGCTAAGATCTACTTTTTATATTTTGCCTTTTAAAGTGCAATTGACAATATACTGGAGATGTGTTCTATTTATTGCCTCTAAGGAAATAAATTTTAAATATTTTTTGTGTGGGAGCTAAATGGTTAGAGAATACGATTTTTTTTTGTTAGACATGAAAACAAAATCCGTGCTTAACTTCTGTTTTATTTATTTTATTAGTAAAAATTACTCATATAGTAGATTTAAGTAAATCTTGTATCCTACTATGGAAGATATTCTATAATTTACAAACGCATACTAGATAAGTAATTTTTATAAAAAAATTTTCATAACAAATAAAAAAGTAATTTTTATTATAAAAATTACAAAATAAAAATTAATTTAAATTTTTATAATAAAAATAAGTTTTAACTGCTATTCAAAAATTTTTATATAAAAATTACCATTTAAATGTTAAAACAAAATTTTTATTTAAAAATTATAATATAACAATTTCAAAATTTGTTTGTGATAAAAATTGCAAATGAAAATTTATCCCATTTAAGGACTTGCCATTCAAAATTATGAAGATTCATGTACTCCATTTTATCAGGGGATCCATATTTCGTAGTTATTTTTTTCACTTCCATAACTGTTATTTTCGGTCCCTGATATTAAGTTTAAATTTTTGTTCCTGTCTTTTTGAGATATTCAGAATTCATTTGTTTAACTTTACAACTAACCATTTTTATAAAATTACAAATTTAGAGATTTTATCTTAAAGTGTTTGGTGGATTAGCTGTTAGAGTCTTTGAATTAAATCTTTCAGAGTATATTGTTAGCCGAATTACAGATTTAGTTTGGATCACCTGATATTGTATCTGTATCAGCTTGAAAGCATGCAATTTTGTATGCGCAGCAAAGCTAATAAACATTGCTTATAAAAAAAATATATAAATGATATACTTAAACAATCGCTGCTAAAAACGATCAAATAATTTATGTAATTAACAATTTCATATATTTCTACTTACATATAATAAAGGGTATCTGATAGACAGCCGGTATGGTTAAGCCCACAATAACTCGACTTCCGGCCCAAGTCCAAAAATCCTTACTCAGCGATGTCATCAAACTACCGGCCAGTAAGGTGGCCAAGCAGGTGAAATAGGAAAGTCGTCGACCGGCTCGATCATTAAGTAAACCAAATAGATACACACCCACCGGTCCGCCTGTATTGAGGGCAGCCAGTCCAATTGTGGGATAAATATCCTGATCGCATACCAAATCGAACTGTAATGGGCAATCAATATTTAGAGTACTTTTATAATGATAACAAAAAGAAGGAATAAATATGCTAGGGAAATGGATTTGAAACAAGCCTGCCTACATGCAAATTGATGCGAATGAGTGTGGATGCGAATTAGTGTCCCACATCGATCACAATTGAGGACCAGACAGTGCTGGTATTATATTCCCAGCCTTGAGGGCACTTGACCAAAGGCCAACTTGAATTGGGCTCCATTTTGGTCAGGTGGTCTCCATCAATTGTATCCAACAACTCCGTCCAGTTAACGCCATAGGTAAGGCATTTGCTATAGACCAATTCATCGTTATCCTGGAAAATATACAATTTATTTTAGACAATTCATGCAAATTGCGAAAAATGGGTTATTAATGAGTAAGTGAACAAAAATGAGTTTTTTAAACAAACTGAACAAGTGAACATAGTTAATAACTCTTTTTTGTTCAGTTGGGCAGCTAACCACTCACCTACTCTTTTTTGTTCAGTTGAGCAGCTGCTTACTCACTTTTTCGCTTACTCTCTTACAAGCGAAACACTGGGCTAGTAAGTGAGACCAACTACACAGCTCAAATGAACAAGTGAGTGAGCAACTGAACAAAAAAGAGCACTAATACTTAATTAACAATGAAAATGAGCAGCTGAACAAAAAAACTATTAAACAAAATAATAAAAAAAAAAAAAAATTAAGTAAGTGAGCAACGAAGTGAACAACTGAACAAAGTTGAGTCCACTTCACTTCTAAAAAGGTGAACAACTGAATTTGATTAGTTATTACCAACACTACAAAAGAACTTTTTGACCCACCCTCGTATTGACATTTCGTCTTAAGAACGCACAATCAATGAACTTGCTTGATTGCCACCCCCATTCCCACTGCAATGCACTCATATGGCTGCCTTATTACTCACCAGTTCCTTGGGTATGGATAAATATCTACGCTGCTCCACATCCATATCCAGCAATTCCGGCACCCGACACCAATAATCATCTGGCGTATCAGCCATAAACAACTGATTGAATGCACAAAATCCACAGGGAATGCAGGCAGGCAAACAAATGCCAAAAACCAATAGCTTTTGATATTTGCCAAATTCACCAATTGTTGGCAGCAAATCATCCAAATCGAAGGCCTCCTTTAGTAGGGCAATTTAGGAAAAATGAGAAAAATAATTATAACTTTACTCACATCCACCGAGATCTGGGGTTCGATCTTCTGGCGTTGTCGCAACTCCGATAACTCATCATATTCATCATCGCTCTCAACAATTTCTGTCATGGATGGGTCTTGCCTTTGACTAACTCTAGCTGCAAATGTGTTTATTTTACGCTAGCACAACAAGCTGGTTGGAAGCCCCACAAAATAAAAAAATGTCTGAGAGATGTCTACTCTGACAGTTGTTAAGGGTTGGAATGTCTTGCAGAAAACGCTACCATAGAGGGCGCTAGTTGTTAGTTAAAAATGTATAGTACATTTTGAATAGATTGAAAATTTATTAAATTATGTGTTCTATCGTGATAAAGCTTGCAAATAGGTGAAAGAAAACTGTTCTAAACCATTTTAAGCACCGAAATCGACATATTTTTGGGTGTCGCAACATTTTTGACGACACCCGTAAATCAAAAATCAAAAATTGCATTTGCGCCTACGAAATTTTGAATAAACCCATCTTAAAGTTAATTCTTCAACTATTTCAAATATACAACCCTTAAAAAAAAGCGATTTTTATTTTAGAAGATATAACACTTCAAAGTTCACCGATTTTCTGTTTTAAAAAAAAATCTAAATTTTTAGGTAATCCAAAAAAATTTATTTAGGCACAATATTTCATATGAATAGAAACACTTTTGAAAAGCTCTGAAAGCTAAATGCTTTTGAAAAGCTGTCTTATTTATATGAAGCATTGTGCCGAAATAAATTTGAATGACATCTGGAATGGGGCCTTTAGGTAGATTATCGAAACTTTTGAAAGCGCAATGATCTCGAAAATCTTTAAATGTAGTAAATTAGAGGACATTTAAATCTATTTATTAATTTTTCACAAGAATCGGTTATAATTTTTTTACTATTTAGAAAAAAAATTTAATTGATGAAAAACTGAAAAAGAAAAAAATTTTCTTGAAGCCATCGTTGTACCTCATAAAACTAATGGTGCAGGGAAACCCGTTAAAGTTGGTCATGTCTTTTTTATTCGACTTGCACAGTGTTAAGAAACACTTTAGAAAGTTGTAGAAAGACGTTTTTGATAACTATATTTTTTGACAAATAAAATAAAAGTCTTTAAAAATTGTTATGTTCTGAGTAATAATAAAAAAGTCTGTAGTAACTGTTATTTATTAACATTTTAATAAAAGTCTTGAAAAATCTGTCATTACATGCGTTTAATTATACAAATCATCCAACAACTATTATTAACTGTGTATTTTAAAAAATCTTTAATAACTGTTATTAACTGAATATTATTACAGCGATAAAAAATAACTTTTATTTTCGACCATTACAATAAAAGTCAGCAAAAAACAGTTTATTATGAATATCGACGTTTTGGTGTGTTTATAATAATTTTATCACATGAGCTACATTGATTTATGTCTCTAAGAGTTTTTTGAAAATAACTTATATTTCGTCCCTGTTGATAACCCATAAGTGAGCATCTAGAAGGCACAGCTCCATTTATAAGCATTTAAGTTGAACAATTTTCTATCATAAGCCATTTAAATTATTCGATTTTCTCATTTGGTTCAAAAGTTATGATTTTTGCAACGAAAAAACTCAAATGGCGTCACTGTGCGACGCCTCTTAAAAATCAATCGGTTATACAGAACTTCAAGAGATTTTAATTTCTTGTTTGAAAGTCTAGTTTGAAGGTTATAGAAGAAGATTATGGTTTAACTACAATTACATAAGGCAACAAAATGCAACATTGCACTTTTGCCAACTTTAAGCTGAACAAATTTAGACTTGATGGAGCATTTTTTCCAAACAGACTCGTTTTTAGCACATGAACATCTTCTATAAGCTTGACCTAGTGTAATAGAGATGCTTCTCTCAAAAATAATTTTTACCAAATTTTATTCATTTTTTTGATATTTAATATGAGTTGGAGAATATATAAATTTAAGTTTCAGTGTATAATTCAATAATTTTCTCCAAGTAAAAAACGCTGGTAAAATTTCAAAATATTTTCTCATATCATTAACACAAAGTTACACGTGGCAACCCCAAAGATATTTTTATGTCAATACTAAATGACATTAAAATAAGAGAGGTTTTCAACCAACTAAAATTGATTTTTGTGAATGGAATTCATTTAACAATTGTAGCTATCAGTCAATCGTGGCTGACTCGATTTTACCCAATAATTTAACCTTGTCTCAAAGACTCTTAAAAAAATTATTTCCTATTGAATAGATATTTCTGTTGTGAGAATATTGTTTATTAATTCTTTAATTTTAAAATTTTTAAGTTTGACCATTTTTTGCCAATGGTTTTACTAAACTTCCATAATCCAAAAATATCGGCAAATGCTTAAATTGCTATTACAAGGGGACCAAAAAAACTTTGTTATACAGAAATTCGTAAAAAAAAAATTGTTTCGAAAAATCGTGTTTTTATGTTGTGTTTTATTTAATACTACCTATATACGCGGCATCGCTCGGGTCCTAAATATTGAGTTGATATTTTCCTGTGGCAAACATTTAAAAAAAAATTTCGATATCATTACATTAGAGTCTGGACCAGCTGGGAAACGCTTACAACACTCAAACTGATTCAAACTGGATCGGAGCCGTGTTTGAACCAGAAAACCAAAATTTCTTAATTATAACTTATATAATAGAGAAAATGGCGCCACTTCCGTTATAATTTTTTATAATTTATAGTGCATACTTCTAGGGTTCCGCGGTCCTTAGGCATTGAGCACTGACATTTTTGCATTGCCTACTTTTTAGAGCAGCCATGTACCAGCACAGAGAAGAGTGGTAAGATTCATAAACGCCATATCAAAATCGAATTGTAATAATAAAGTTTAATGACCTATTCTTAGTCTCATTTCCTTAATGAGTATGAAACATTGCTCGCTTCTTTGTTAAGTTTTAATACATTTCAATTGAATTGAGAAAAACCACCACAACTTATTACAGTCATCTTTACATCTTATGTTTATTGAATAATCTTACATTTAATACATTTAAAACCCTATTAATAACATAACAGTTGTGGTCCGATCTCTCACTCCCTTCGACTAACCGCTCTCTATGTTTCCATTTCCAATGCCCAATTTGCTGAGCAACGTAATCAGTTCACTATTTTTTCTCATCACAGCCATCACTTCCTGTTGTTGCTGTTGCATTACACGCAATCGGTTGCGTTCTTCAATTTTGGCCAATTGATTATTATTATTAATGGTCTTGGTATCCACATCTAATTTCAATTCCGATTTGGTGTGATAGAGTTCATCGCGTATGCCATTAAGCTTGCGCTCACAGTCCCGCACATCTTTCTCCAGAATTTGTGTCTTTAAATACACGGTCTGGGCCAATTTATACCAATCCGCTAGACATTCGGCAATTTGTGCCACGGCCGGGTTGACATTGTCAAGGAGTAAAGCCTTGATGCGTTTGCCATTGTGATCACCTTTGATTTTCTCCAGAGCATGAAACTGTTCATCGTTGTAGGTTAAGGTGCGAGTGGCACGATCACGTAGTAAATGCTGCCAGGAGTCGCGTAAACGTTCGACCAAATATTTGGCCTGGGCACTGGCTCGGGTGCGGCAAGGGCATTTCTTGCCGTGCATCGATGAGGTCCATTGATCGCTGGAAGTTGATTTTATTGTTTTAGAATCAAGAACATGTAAATGAAAATGAAATAAACTTACTTCAACTCGTCGTCTGTAACAAAATGTTTGTGCATTTGAGTAATTACATCGGCGGCCCCATCGTAATCTTTTTTGACTTTATCCAAAGTATTAAGCAGAGTTTTCAGCTCTAGATCGCCCTTTGTCTACAAAAAAGAATATAAGATCATTACTTTAATGAGGCAGGTTAAATCAAGATTATCAGCGATGAAAGTTTTTATTATTTTTAATTGGACGTGAATCTTAACTTAAAGTTTAAATAAAGTAAACGTTTTTTTTAAAGCAGCAATATTTTTAATGAAAAATTAGCTTTCTCTTTGTTAAAAAATAACCAGGCCAAGGTCAAGAAAAAATAATAATAATGGGATGTTTACAAAAACGTCAAGCCAAAGATATCATAGAGCAAGAACGATGAACCACCTCAGACCACATTAATGGCCGATTTTCTCCGAAGAAAGGTCTGTCTGTTTAATGGAGTAAAATAAGGTATCGTGCACTTTGAGCTTAATTTGAATGTGTACTGTGGTCAGCTATCCGAATTGGATAAAAAAAATAATCAAAAAGAAGCGTCCCGCACTAGCCAACCGAATGGATTAATCGGAGCTGAATAAGGAAGGGATGGCACTTCCACCTAATAGTGGTATAATGGTAAGAAAGAAAACATTCAAATTTTATTTCATTTAGTTTCATTTTTGGAGAGTAAATTTTTTATTAAAATCAGGGTCCAAAAATAACTGTTATGTGTTAGCAAAATTGATCAGATAAGTAAATATAAAGCATATACTTTAAAAATTTCGGCTTAGCTTCTCAGATAGGCAATGATAATATTTTCGATTTTTATTAAAAAATCATTCGATATTAATTATTATAGATTATTATTATTTTTCATAGTTAATAATAGTTTTGTCTTATTTTTTTTTATATAAATCTACAATAACGTTTTTTTAAATTATTTTTAAATATTCATTTTTGATTTTTTATTATAAATAAAAATCAATTATAAAACTCATGAGTGATTTTTATTTGAAAAAATCAATAAAAAAATGAAGATTGATTTTTAAAAATAAAAATCACTCAGTAATTTTTATTTTCTAGATCATGAAAATAAAAATCAACCTGCGTTAAATATTTAAATTAAAAAAAAAACAATATTGAAAAAATTTTTAAATCTTCCTAAAATTCGTACATTATAGATCTATTTGGAAAATACTACAAAAAATCGAAATGTACCAAAATTCAAATTCCCAATGCGCTAAAATATGCCAAAAATACCAGATTGTACTAAACTATATAAAAAGAATAGTAAATTCATATAAAATATTTTTTTTATGGTAGATTTTATTTTAGAAACAGTAATTTTTCAACAGATTCTGCATAAATATTGATATATTTAACACAGGTTGATTTTTATTTTCCTGATCCAGAAAATAAAAATCACTGTTTGATTTTTTTTTGATTTTTATTTTTAAAAATCAATCTTGATTTTTATTCATCGATTTTTTCAAATAAAAATCACTCATGAGTTTTATAATTGATTTTTTATTATAAAAATCAAAAATGAATATTTAAAAATAATTTTTAAAATAAAAATCAAAAATAATTTTTACCAATGATTTTTAAAAATAAAAATCAATAATAACGGTTCATTACGTATTTCCAAAGACCATGAAAAAACAAACAATTCATATATTTGATGTATGTGTAGGACATCTGCATCCCAATGAGTTTTTTAGTGAAAAATTTACCCCATAACCGATATTTTCGGTCCCTGTTCAAGACAAACCCCACTTCCTTAGTGTTACATGTCTCTCTAAATTTGTTATTAAATTTTTTTTCGTACACTTCTTGTCACGCTAGATTGCAAATGCTAAACTGCTATTGCTTACGACTTGTTCAAGAATACATGTAGAGTGCCAAGAATAAGTTCCCGTGAAAAACACCGAAAAATGCCCACTTTAACAACAGAAGAATATTTTAGATTAAAAAATTCTTATTCCTTGCACTTGTCTTCTAATTTGAAACTTTTTTTCAATTCAAAAAATTTTACACGATAACTCCTAAACCACTGGACTCATCGAAATGACACTTATTCTGTTAATTAGAAAGACCTGACTGAACCAATTCTTCAAATCTTAATATTCGTTTTTTTTTTATTATTTTGAATGAACCCTGAATTCCAAAAACTATTAACAAAAACTGCTTTCGAGGAATTAACGAAGGCTAGTGCGGAGGGATTACAACGTTTAGAAGAAGTCTAATGTGAGCTGAAAGATTGAGTGCCCTTGCAATGATTACAGTCCACTGGGATCTCAGTTTTATTAAAGTGATTGATCATTTATCACAAAAAAAAGAAGGCAAATTATTTTTTAATGAAAAATAAAAACAGTTTTTTTTAGAATAATCTGTTATATTTTTTAACTCAAATCAGAAAACAAGAAATTCTTCGACTTTTATTTAAAATTGTTTAAAAAATAATTTCAGCACCCCCGAAATAAGAAAAAAAAAGAAGCATAGTTAAAAAAAGCGCCAAAATATATAAATTTTAAATTGGTGAAAGGAAATATTAAATATTAATCTTTGTGAAATCCTAAATTTGTTAAAAATTTTCGAAATATCCGATTCCATATTTTAACTTAATAAAATTCTTGCAAAAAATATTTTAACTTACCATCCGTGTGGTGCTTTGTACCATATCTGCATAATCAATTACGGTCGACAGCAGATTATCAAAACTTTCAGTTTTTCTGTAAAAAAAAAAAAACCAAACATGTAAAGAAAATTTTCAAAATAGCCAAATTCATTTTAGTTACTTCAATAGCAATGTGATGGTGGTAATAAGCATCTCTATGAAATGCTCCACACCCTTTTTAATCAGTATATCCATTGTAGTAAATATATCCACGCGTCTTTTGCACTCATGACCCACGCTGCAGGCAGCCTTTTAAAAAGAAATATAAAACATTGTTCTAAATGTTATTAAACACTTCTTACCTTGGCCAAACTGGCATCATTTTCCACCGAAACATTAGGTGGAAATACTGGGAATTTGGGTAAATCCAATTGCTGAGGCAATTGCACATTATTATCGTCATTGCTGTAGAGGAAAATGGGCTGCTCGGTAGTGGTGGTGGGAAAGGCTTGAGCTAGCATAAAAAAAATTAATATTTGATTTGTTTATTAACTTAAATACACACTTACCTGTAGTGCGCGGTGTCACCTTCTTCTCCAGATGCTCATTATTGAACAATAGTATTTGCTTTTCCAGCGGCACTTCAGTTTGTAGAAAAATGCGTTCCCTAAAGTTATCAATTTGTTCATCTGGCTCCAAGAACACCTCCACCGAACTAGTGCGATTCATGTAGAACACATGTATGACCCGCTTACGCAGTATTAAGGTAACCTCCTGAAAGAATCTATCAAACGACCAAGTCTTATCCCGATTCTCTTCCAATAAGCCCGCCAGCAATGGAGTCACCAGAGTCTTAAGACCTTGGGAGAGATGTGCATGTGGTGGCAAAGTGGTGGACCATTCTATAGCACCATTCTCGGATAGCTGAGTGCCTGATATCACACCCGAGGCCTTTTTAGTGGTGATCTGATGCATAGTCTCACGATTTTTACGACCACCAAAGGGACGAAATGGCAAATTTCCTGTGGCCACATGATATAGAGTCACTCCAATAGACCAAAGATCCACATTGGCGGTAAAGGAACGTTGTATGGATTTCCTGAGCACAGCACGCTCATAAAGATCAGGATGCAAATACTCCTCAGTGCCATAGAGTGAGGCAAATGGTTGATTATCCTCCAGTTCGCGGGCAGCACCAAAATCGGTTAATTTATATATAGTTTGACCATCCTCGGAAATGAATTTCATTATATTTCCCGGCTTGAGATCACGATGCACCAGTTTATTATCCCTCAAATGCTTCATGCCAGCACACAAGTGTTCCAGCACCAATAGGAATTCATGTTCCGGCAGACCATACGAATTCTCCGGATCGTCCAGGATGTTAAACAGGCTGCCGCCAGTACAAAGTTCCATGACTATCACCTTGCCTCGACCCTCCTGATCTTCCTCAATGGCCAAGAGTTTAACAATATTCTCATGATTCACCTTTTTCAATGCCTCAAATTCACGCATTTGCACATCCGCTGGCCTCATGTGGCTGTAGGGATTAAATGTTTTAACGGCCACCGATTCACCTGTAATTTTGTTAACCCCCTGAAAAAAAAAATGGAAAAGTGCTGGTCAGTGAGAGGAAGGAAAAGTGACGCATTGGCATACCTGAAACACAGAACCGGTGGCTCCTTTGCCCAGCACACTGGTGGTGCACCAAACATAGTTAACCGAACCACGCAGGAAAGACATGTCGGCAGAAGTGTTAATTGATTATTTTTAAACAAAGTTTCTTTATGTTTTTTTGTCCACAGCCACTGCAACTAGAGATGGACCATTGAAATTGGAACTTGTACGTGAGAACTGTTGCTGCTAGGGATGGAACTTTTGAGGTGAAACTAGTTTAAGTGAACAAGTGCTGAAAAAATATATTTTAGAACTAGTTCAAATAAAGACAATTATTTTAATTATTTTTTTAATTATTTAACAAAATATATATATTCTTTAGAAATAGTTCAAATTAAGACAAACATTTAAATATTTAAAAAATTTTTTTACCAAAATATACGATATTATACAAAAAGTTAGGTTAAATATTTTTTTTAAGACTTGCAATTCAAGGTAATTCGAAATGAAGCAATTTGCTGTAAAGTGATTAATCTTATAACTCAAGCAGATCCTCTAAAATTATGTTCTTTACAATACCTCTGTTATAATTCGATATATTTTTATATTCATTTTGCCCAGAAGTTTGTAACGCATAGTGTGCATGGTTCCCAGATCCCTGATCCCAGATATCTAATCCCAGATCCCTGATCTCAGATACTTGATCCCAGATACCTGATCCCAGATCCCAGATCCCTGATCTCAGATCCCAATTTCCTTATCCCAGATCCCTGATCCAAGATCCCAGATCCCTGATTTCAGATATCTGAATCCCAGTTACCTGATACCAGATCCCGGATCCCTGTTCTCAGATACCTGATCCCAGATACCCGTTCCCAGATCCCTGTTTCCTGATCCCTGATCTCAAATACCAATCCCTGATCTCTGAACCCAGATCCCTGATTCCACATCCCTGTTCCCTGCACGTGTATGTGTGTGCATGGTTGCGCTTGCTTGTGCTTATTCAATGCAAACGAATATCAAAGAAAGAAAATCTCACGCAATAAAGCTGTCGCAAAGAAATCAAAGTCAAAATTTTTCTCGACTTGGTTCCCCAGCCGAACCTCCGTTCAAGAGCTTCGCTCTAAAAAAAAGACAATACTGCATGACTTCTTTCACGAGAGATATTTTAAACACGCACAAATCACGCACGGATCACAGATGCACACTCACGAAAAGCTGTGCTTTCTCACGATCATGTCGTTAAACGTCGTGACATACCGTGAAACGTCTCGCGCTCACCTCTATTTTAAACTAAATTAAGTCTTAAACCGATTTCTTCTAGTAAAAATAATTCAATAAGAAAATGTTTAAATATAAGAAAAAAATAAAATAAAATAAAATAAAATAAAATAAAATAAAATAAAATAAAATAAAATAAAATAAAATAAAATAAAATAAAATAAAATAAAATAAAATAAAATTAAAAATAAAATTTAAATAAAATAAAATACTATAAAATAACTAAAAAAAAATAAAACAAAATTAAATAAAATAAAAATTAAAAAATAAATTTTCGTATTGAAATTTTTTTAAAATTTAAAATTAAAAGCGAAACACTACCCAAAGTCAGCTTAGCTTGCAAAACGAAAACTTCCCTTAAAGGTTTTCCTTATTTATGGAAAATGTTAAATAAATTTCGGCTGGCACATCTTTTTTTTCCAAAAATATTGGTGACATTTAAATACATTGCCCAGCTTACCTCTGACGGTCTTTAAATGGTAGTATATAACAAATTTTAATATTAACAAGCATTATCTGATACATTTTGAATCAGAACTAGTTCCTTAATCCCAACCAGTCTGAGCTAGTGCATTGGCCAGCCACCCTCTATTAGAGATGAGCGTGAAACCGTGACTTGAGTCACAGTTTAATATCGCATCACATACCTTCACTAGTTTTTTTTTGTTATTTTTACGTGCGCGTTGAACATAATTTTGTTGCCAGCGTTCGTTTTTAATTTATTATTTATTTTAAACCAAAAATAAATTATGCAGTAAGATAAAGTTTACGGTATACGAAATATAACGAAAGGCGCGCGCCAACGCCACCTTAAATATTGTGTATAAAGTCGATGGCAACTACCGTTAGTTCAGTTTCTCACACACAAAGGCGTGCGTCAAAGTTGCAAAAAATTAGAATAATTTATTAATTGTTAGTGTTTTGGAAAAGCAATTAATTAAAATGCACATGCGAATGCATTTAGTGCGCTTTATGTACATCAATTTGTTGCTAAGGTGAGCATTTTGTGGCAAATCGAAGATGTTGAATGAATCTTACAATAATTTCTCTTTTCCTACCTACCTACCCCCTCCCCATTGTACAAGCAGCTGCTGTTTCTGGCTCTACGATAATGTGGCTGCTGCAGCAGCAGATGACAACTCAAATGTGGCAGCTGAAATCAAAGTGCAACAGCAGCAGCAACAACAACAACAGCCAGAGGCGCCACCCAAGCCAGCCACAATGACGCCTGAGCCGCCAGACAAGGACAAGACTTTGCCAAATTACAAAAAAATCAAGAAAATTGCAACGGTACTTGAAGTAGAGGAAGCAGCAGCAGCTACTCAAGTGGCAGATAGGCCAACTATGGAATCTGGCACACAGCCAAGCACCAAAGAAGAAATCGGGGGTGGAGCAGCAAAGGGGGTGGCACCGACTGCAAAAGACACGTCAGTGGAGACAGCGAAGGCGGCACCACCGTCTGCTCATGTAAATAGCAATAATGTGAAGAATGTTAATTTAAACCCACAAGCTGGAGTCGCAGCAGCAGTAGCAGAAGGAGCCCAAGTGCCAAAAAATCATTTAAAATAATAATAATAATAATGTGCCTAGTGTTAGTCTAACCGAAACGTCGTCGTTCGTGTCGGAGCAAAAACCAAAGCAAAAACAACAACAACAACATCAACAACCGCAAGCAGACAGCCGAAGGTGAGTGCCAAATTTACATAAATTGCCAAATGACTGAAATTCCCTACCCCGCTAATCTCTGAGCTGGTGCGTGTTATTACCATTTAACTGGGCGGGAGTCGTAATAGTAGTTATCAATTTTTCAAAAAAGAATTTAAGCCCAATTGACGTGACATTGTTTACATTGAACTTGAACGTGCGACAAACAAACGGGGCCGAGAGAGCTGGCTAGAGCGAGCGGGATAGACATAGATAGAAGTTCCCTCTACACACTTCCTATGCTTTGTCAATCAATTAACACTAGAAAGCTCATTTGATAGTAGAAAATTTTATTTTGTAATTTATTTTTTGGCTTACTTCCTGATGTAACAAGGGTAGTATTATTTGTTAAGGCACTATGCACAGTTAGAAAAGAAATTTAATTTGGAGTATTAGTTTGTCATAAGTTTAAAAAATCAGGGATTAATCCCGAAATGAATATTAGTTCCAGGACGTACCAAAATGAGATTTTTTTAAAGTTTTTTTTTTTTTTTTATTTATTTAAGGAGGAGTTTTTAAGATTTAAAAATCCTTTAAATTTTAGAAGTTTATATTTAGCAAAGAAAAGTTTTCCTGTTTTTTTAGAAAAATAATTGCAATATTTTAAAATTAAATTTGGTTCTTGTTACTTTTTAAGCGTAAGGTTCTAAAAAGGTAAGACTTTTTTCTGAGCGTATATATTGCTAATTTACCAGTTGAAATATATATTTGAAATAATCATAAATCCAAAAATAAAATAAATAAATATACCAGTATTGGCGTTTGAGTATGGTTCCGCTTTTTTTTGGCTTCTATTATAACGGTTAACGGTTTTCGGTTCTCATGTTAAATACCCGTTACTACAAGTACCTTGCAAATAAAATTTTATTCATTTCCGATCCCAAAAAATATATATATTCTTGATCATCATCAATAGCCGTTAGTAGATATACACATACAATTTTCCATTATTCGTCAGTCACTGTAACAGAATAGAGCTAATTTTTCAGTCTATTATGCACGCAGATTCTGTTTCAAAAATTTTCTTCGACTACCCCAGACTATAAAACTTATTATACAATGTTTGAACAAAATAGATTGTTCGAACTTCTAGACATATACTTTAATCATCAATTACCTAAAAATCATCCACCATAATATCATTTCTGACCAGATAAACATATAAAAAAATTCAGACACCTACAAATTTTAAAAAAACCTAAACATATTTCCCACATTTTCGAAAAAAAATTGTTTCAACCTACTAAGACATTTTATTTTAAATCATCATTACTTATCAATCCGCCATACATAATTATATTTAATTAAATAAAGCATAAAAAAATGACCACCACACAATTCGGAAAAAAATCCAATTAAATCTCCAGCTATTTTGAAAATAGATTGTCTTTGAACAACTTCTAGACATCATATTTTAATCATCATTACTATCGATACCGCCATAACATCATTTCCTGAATAGATGAACGATAGAAAAGTTCTTCCGCCCGCAATTTCAAAAACCTCATAATCTCCCACGCTCTTCGAAAATCAGATTTCTCAATCAAACTTTTAGACATATATTAAAATATTCCACCATTTTTATGGGCTGAACAATGTAGATGTTCCTTTGCGAACTTAATACGATTGGGCAATTTGTCTCGCTTTTAAAAGAGTGACCTTTCTTGGGCTGCAGGTTTTGAAATTATGTTCTCTGAAACATGTGACAACTGTTTGCACTCTCGCAGTTATATTTAGTTTCTTTTTGGGCTCAATCGCAGCCTTGAAAGGACCCATTTTGCTGGGAAAAACTGAAACTGTGTTAGGGATAGTTTTCGGCCAGGATTTTCTATTCAATATAATTTTTTTTTTATGTTTTTGCACTTTTCTGGAATGCAGTAGTCTCCACGATCCATTACACAATGCTCCCAAAGTCGTCCTTTTTTGTCATAAAGTTAAATTATAAAGATATCCGCACGATATTTGGTTAATGCGCATCTTTTGAGCACCGGTTTGCATCCCTGGTACTTTTAAAAAGCAAAATCAGAATGAAGTGCACTGACCTTAAAAATGTTGCACTGTGTAATATAAGGCTTCAATGATTTATATAAACAAACAACAAATTGTTAAATATTTAACACTTTTTATCTCTGTCAAGATCAAGATCATGCTTTCTAGAGCAACCAGATAATGCCTCATCTGTCTAACTGTTTTTATTGTAAGTAACGTGTGTATGTAAGTATGTATACACAGATAAGATAGGCTCGCTATTGAAATGGCGCTACCCCCTGTCAAGCAAACAATCTAAAAATAGACACAAAACTACGTAAAAGCAAAACAAAATAATCAATACTCAATTGCATTTATCAAGTGGCATTTTGTGGCTTGACGAGTCAATGGAAGTTATAATATATAAATTACATACATAATTGCAAAAGCTAACAAAAAATCTTTACTAAACAGAGAAATCAACTGACAATATCAGGTATCGTAGAAAAACATAAACAGCTATTGACATTATATTGGCAAAATTTCAATTATTTTAAGAAAACAAAGGCAGAAAACATTCTAAATATTGACCTTGTGAGAGTGAGTGAGTGAAAGGCAGCTTGTGGCTGACGAGATCCATGCGAACGAACTTGAAATTCATGCGTAAAGCTAAAAGACGTGACAACAAAGCAACGGAAAATGCTGATAAGAAAGAATTATGAATGTACGGGAGTATATGAAAGAAATTTAATTCAAGGCAGTAAATAGTTTCAAGAGCTGATAAGCATTGAGGAAGCACTCGGAATGTTTGCTATTCACACCATTAGCCCAGTATCAGAAATTATGAGGGTATTCGATAGCCCCGATAGACTCACAAATTATATATTATTTTAATTTAAAAAAGGTTTGACAGAACAACAAAATATTGTATAAGGAAAATCGATAATAAAATTATAATTGGGTTTTATGGCCTCTCCAGTCGAGTGTAAAAAAGAACTTGCGGAATTTGTCTAATTCAAAAATTGTATTCTAAGAATATGCCACCGATTTCGATCCGTTTTTATTTTTGGGCAAACAATTACGCTAAACGCTTCAGTGGTATTCCAACACTCCGAAAAAAACGACCCTGGATTAGGAAAT
The DNA here is from genome assembly GCA_018904225.1 of Lordiphosa mommai. NCBI lineage: Eukaryota > Metazoa > Arthropoda > Insecta > Diptera > Drosophilidae > Lordiphosa > Lordiphosa mommai. The sequence continues at coordinate 536,783 of JAEIFT010000156.1, forward strand.
TCTCATCTTCCACATAGACCGATCTGTCACTTAATCTTACAAATAACAAAGTAAAATGAAAGTTGATTCCTCTTAGCGCCGATTTTTCATCTTAAAGACAGCCAATGTGTGTCAGATAAACTTTAATTTCTGATTTTTGTTAGTTTCTGTGACAGACTCTGTTTTCTAGGAGATAAAAAATCGGAACAAAATTTATAACTATAAATCTTTCTAAATAGCAGAAAAATATTTCTTAATTATAATTCGAAATAATTTGTCCTTAAATCTGCTGCATTTCTAACATAAATAGAGATCTTTTGCCATTTGGATAGATTTGAAACCATATTATAAGACTAGGGTTCAATACAGCCCATAATACGCTGGTAAAATTCTTATAGGGGTGCATTAGCTCTAAAAACGCTTTAAAACAGTTGGAAACCTAAAACCTACCTGAGCTTTTCCTTACAGTACTTATTTTTAAACGAAACTTATTTTAAAATATGAAATAATAATTCTAAATTTGTAAGCGAAATTTGATTTAAATCAAGAAACTTAATTTATTGAATTTATATAACGATTTTTCATTTCAACTTCCCGAAATAAGAAAACACGTGTTTCCATTTATTTTGACCCTGGAGCTTACAAAATGAATTTTATTCAAATCGGCTCACAAATAGCCATTGTCACTGAACCGAAATACGCCCACCATTATTCTTGCCTGTGGGCGGAAATTCCACCACCGAGAAATCAAATGTCTAATTATTTTCTATAATGTGTTTACAAACTGAGTTTGAAGCCAATCGGATTAAAAATAGGTTTTACCATACAGAATTTTCCAGGCATTTCCCCACTTTTGAGGCAAATTTTCCAACATCGGAAAATCTCATGTCAACTTATTTTGTATACTATCCCTACAAACCGAGTTTGAAGTCAATCGGATAAAAAAATAAGGGTTTTCCATATAGAATTTTCCGGCCATTTTCCTTGTGGGTGGATTTTCCACAATCGAAAAATCACATGTCGAATTATTTTGCATACTATGCTTGCAAACCGAGTTTGAAGTCAATCGGATGAAAAATAGATTTTTCCATATAGAATATTTCGCCTTTTTTGGAATATGTATTATTTACCTTAAAAAATAACTGGATCCTCCTTTTTCTTTAATGACAAATTTATAAAATATAAGACTTTTTCTTAGTGTATATATTGCTATTTTACCGGTGGAAATATATATTTGAAATATTCATAAATAAATAAAAAAAATAATAAGAAACCGAAACAGTACCGGTATTAGCGTTTCGGTTTTTTTTTATAAAGGTGAACGGTTTTTTGTTCTCAACAAATTTTTTATATTTCGAACGCGTAACGGTTAATTTCTGTTAAGAATTTGAAACATCTCGAGATATTTTTTAATTAAAAATAAATTAAATTTGTCCTCAGTTAGTACACTGTACGACAAAGCACTATGAAAGGGTCCAGTGTTTGAAATATAGCTCATTATACACTTGCCCAGAAGTTTGTAACGCCATTTCCGACCACATAAACTATATATATTCTTGATCAGGTCGACGAGCTGAGTTTAATTCCGTCTGTCCGTCCGTCTTTCTGTCTGTCTGTTTCTACGCGAACTAGTCCCTCAGTTTTTAAGCTATCGAGTTGAAATTTTGCACAGAGTCTTCTTTTTACTGCACGCAACTAATATGTCGGAACCGGCCGGATCGGATGACTTTATCATATAGCTGCCATAGGAACGATCGGTCAAAAAAGTAGTTCTAGTGAGAAAAAGTTTTTTGTTGTCCATCGTAGCGTCACTTATCCTGGTATATGTTAGTCTTATATACTTTCACATAATACAGGAAAAATTTATCAAAATCGGATAACTAAAGCATATAGCTCCCATAGAAACGGTCGGTCAAAAAACTACTTCTAGTGAGAAAATCTTTTTTGTTTTCTATCGTAGCGTCCGCAATCTTGGTATATATTAGTTTTATATGCTTTGACATAATTTTGAAAAAATTTATCAAAATCGGATGACTATAGCATATAGTTGCCATAGGACCGATCGATCGGAAAATGTGTTTTACTAAGAAAAGTTTTTTTTTTATGGTATCAAATTTTTATTATCAATGATTTAAAAATGTTAAATATCTGATATCTATATCCTATATATATTTTACCGGTTAAATCAGTTTTTTTTTCCCCCCTGTTTATAAGGTGGAAAACGTTTTTTTTCAATATAACTTTATTAAATGTAACGATTTCTGTCTTAAAAACAGAAATGTTTGAAAGAAGTTAGCAAATTTTGCACTAAGTTTCTCGTTTTTTTAAATATAGTTAAATTTTAGCACACGAATTTTGTATGTACATATTGTCTTATGTGTGTCCTTTCCATTGCAATCTTTTGAAAAAAACACCCCCAATTTTTGTCGCTCTTTAGAAAGATTTAACTAAGGTTCAAAAATTAACTATAGTTCAAAAGTGAATAGTTATCGAATTCCTATTATTTTCAAGGCAACTCATTGTCATTTTATGACCCAATGTAAACCAAGCATAACTTAATTACATTTTCCCCCCTTTAAATAGAAATTTGTGCCTCCTCGGTTTAAAAGCCAATCAAATAATGATTGCCCTAAGCTAATTAGAGAAGCTTTTAAATCGTCATGTGGGCTCAACAAAATTATTTAAAATAATAAATTATTTGTGCAACCGGCGGCGTTTGAATACTCCCCAATACTCATAGCAATCCCATTGCCAGGCGGCCAGCTAGCAGTCGCCACCCACGCCATGTCTTGTCACAAAGCCTTTTGCCGGTAATTTGCTTTACAGTTTTTCAATTTATTTTCCCTGTTTTTTTTTTTATTTTTATTTTGTGAGCGGTGGCGGCGTACTTTCTAAATGCCTCCTCGTCAGGTCTCTGTCTCTCTGTTTCTCTCACTCGGGGACTATCTTTTAAATGAAACTACTTTACGAGCCGCTGTGGGGTAGTCCAGACGCCAACGCTTGATCCTTTAAAGGCCTTGCTTAACATTTCTCAATATCAGTAAAAGTGTTAAAGTTTGATTTGATGCCTGGGAAATGGCTTTATCAATTTTGACTTTCTTTCTCTGTCGGACATATAAATTTTCAGAATGAAAACATTACCCAGACACATTTCACACATAGTAGTTGGCAGGTGATCGCAGATCGTTGGACTTTCACTTTCTGGTAAAGGACTCTCTAAAAGAGATTTGAGCCTTTCGAATGCATCATGATCTCGTTTGGCGGTAATCAAACTTGGCAAAAAGCCATTATCATGTTCAACAAAATTTTGCAGATCGACGACGCTTATGCAAATGCCTGCGCGACTGTGGCTTCCAGTTTAGGGGATTTGCTCTCCGGCACAACAATCGCGCTGTCAATGATCGCTCAACGAGCGCCGCTCCATAATGATCTTATCTAAAACGTTGGCCAAATACTTAATTGATTGTGAGCGTTGACTTTCGTTGATCGTTTGATCAACTGATCTCTTGTCTAACTGCCTTGATTAGTTAGCTGGTTGATTACTGATCATGCGTTGGTCGTACGCCTTCACTTGTGTGTCTCCTTTGTTTTGGCATTCCTCTTGCATTTTTTTTTTTTTTTTTTCATTCAATTATGAAAAAGAGTCTCGGAAAAGCCGGTTTCAGGTTGTTTTTGCCGGCATTTTTTCTCTCATGTTTATTTTGTGTGTATTTTTTTTGTTTGTTGATTATCTAGCGAAAATGCCAGACATAGACGTGTAGACGACGCTTTGGCTTCGTGCGGAGTGAAAAATGTTCAAGGCGTAGGTGTCTTAAGCGGGCGCTGGGAGTGGGAGGAGCGGAAGGCTTGCTGCTGCTGCCAGCTGCAACGGTAACTGCTGGAGCTATTATACAGTTTTTTTTTTTTTTTGTGATACTTACAAATTAATAATCATTTTTCTAGTGGTTACTGTCAGTGGGAAAATTGTACAAAAAAAAAAACGTTGGTTAGATTGGCATTGGTGTGGTATGAAAGGAGACCGAAATCCTGAAAAATGATGAGTGGGAAAACTACACTGACAGGCCATAGTCTAAGTATCGGGGAGGGAGGGGACGCCTACTCTAACTCTAGCAAAGCCACAATATATTTAAAAGAGGAAAAAAATCACATTTTTAGTTTCCTCTTTGGGGTTTTTTTTTTTAAGTACAATTCGAAGTCAGTTTAGTTGTACCAAAAAGGGTCCAGAACCGAACCCTATAGAACCGGTTTGGTTCGGGTTTTTCGGGACTCTCAAACCCATTTGCTTCGATTAAAAATATGTCTTAATTCACTTTTATAAGTGCATTGTGTGCCCAATCAGAACTTTAATTCGATGTTTCGTTCGGTCAACAATCCTTTTATCAGTGCCCATGTGTGAGGGCTCGCCTTGTCTTTGGTTCATTTTGCATTTTTTTTTTCATTTCCCCGAACGCTTGAGGCAATCAAATGGTTTTATACCAATTGGTAAAACTCTTTTACGTATCTTTTATGCCACTGTAGATACCTGACCATTAAATGCCGGATAATAATTCGATGTGCTTCGTGAGCAAATAACTTTCGATTATTTGGATTAACAGCCAAACTTTCGATTGTTGTTTAGTTTCCGGGGCTTTGCATAAATCTATGATTCGTCACATACACAGCTTTTGAGCATTTTCTTACACCAATCGACACGAGCCTCTTTTTTAACGATTTTTCAATAGTGGCTCCAACGACCACCTTTTTTACCACGAGGCGATCATGTAAAATCTTATTGCTGATCGTCTTACTAATGCCCAAGGATGCCTTAATTTCTCGGTATGTGACGTGACCATTTTGCTCAATTATATAGTTTTTGGACGGCCAACTTGCAAACAGCGATCACGAAAAAAATTCATTGTTTTAGATTTGTACTGTGCTTAAGGATGGTGCTAGTTCGCCGTATAATAATTTAAGTTTATCGGTGTATTCTTTTCTACTTAGTCCACGCTAATTGTGAGAAAAAAAAAAATGCACGAAAATGTTCACTGAAAAAAAAATTTTTTTTTGTTCACTGTTAATTCAATTTTTCTGCCGACTTGAATTTTGAAAATCAATCTTAACAATAAAAAGAGTGACCGTGCAACAAAAAGTTATATGTAGGCTTATTGCTCAAAATACCAATCCTTTTTTTTTGCAAATGACAATTGGGTCCTTATAATCCTAATCCTTAATCCTAATAATAGCTACTTATTATTATTTTACAAGACTTGGAAGAGAAAGATATAATGTACTAGCTTATGTCTGGATATGGACATATCCTTTTTTTGGATATTGAAATGCATATCCTTTTCAAATTTACACATCCTTTTGATATTTTTCAGCTCCATTGGATGAATAACTAAGATCAATTTAACATTATTTAAACTCAAATGGATGATAAAAATGGATATGGACATATCCAGTCCAAATGGATATGAAAAATATCCAATGGATCATCAAAAAATATCCTTTTTTTTCTGTGTATAAGCAATTATAGAAAATCCGCCTGCAAAGTCGAAAAACTGATATAAGCGACTTTGTTATTCATCTTTCGATGAGCTCCAAGCAACACAATAATAACAACCTTATCTTAAAATTGTAATAATCGCCCTGCGAAGTCGGAAAATGAGTTCTTAACATAAACATGAATAACTAAAACAAATTCTAATCATTTTCCGCCAATTTTCCCAGTCTTTTCAAAGTTTTAAAATCCTGTTGGTAATTTTTTAGTATGTAGAGCTTTGAAAATAAGTTGGGAGCTGAATCGACCCAGGCGATTGAAAGATAAAAGTAAAAATATGCCCTGACGTGACGTTACATAAAACGGAAGTGGGTTTTGACTCGGATTACAAAATTGCAAAACTGCAAATTGGGCAACTTTTTTTGTATGAACCTTTTTTTTAGAAGTTTTTCGAATAATATAAGTTTTTTTTAAAAATCTTTTCTCGTTTTTTTTATTCGTGACGTTACATAAATTTAATTTGAAAATTTTTTAGTGAAGATTTTTTTCTTAAATTATTTAATGCAACAAAAAAATCAATGTTTATCGTAGCCAAAGTTTTGAATGACTGAATGATTCTTAGAGCTGTTAATCGAAACGAGAAAATTCACTGAAAAACTGGCAAATACGATATTCACCTGACAAACGTAATGCTGACTGTTTGGTAAAATTTGTAAAATGTTTTCCAATTCGAGAATGAAACCATCAATTCGAATGTGTACTGTCGTCAGCTATCGGAATTGGACAAACAAAATTTAAAGAGAAGCATTCCGGATGTTTATAATGACAAAACATGTATGCCAAATGTTGGCTAAGCTAAGCCACTGCAAAGCTTTGAAATGACTAAAGCTCTTACAGCCAGACGACAGGGGTGTATAAGACGATGCTATCAATGCCTGCCTCTTCCACCCGGACCAATAATACGGCGTCGGCGGCACTTGTTGATTTGACACAAACTCCGCTTAGCGATCGGGCTTTCTATGCTATGCAAACGACGAGTGCTCTGTTGGGGAAGCTTGGTCTGCTTAGCAACAGCGAAGTAGATCGGAAAGCTGGAGTTAAAAGCTAGAGCCGATTACAGTATTGGCTTTGTCTATGTAATTCCTTCTTTTTCATATTTAAATCTATGTATCCCGGCCAACTACAAGTGTGTCCTTTTTCCATCATGATTAGATTAATTAAAAGTGATGGCACATCCCTTGTATAGCCCCGACCTTGCACATTCAAATATTCATTTGTTTCGATCTCTTCAAAATGTTTTAATTGGTCAAATATTCGATTCTGATAAGGCTGTTCCGATAAAATCGGAAAGTCCACGAGCGTGGAATTTAGCAAATTCGGTAGATTTTGTAGTTTGAGATCTGATGGAATTTGAAAGATTTTTTCCTTGGAATCACCCATATATAGAATATATATGTCAGAATCTAAATCGTTAAGAATATGATTGCTTACTTCCAAATTTGAGCACGCTACCATCAAAGACAAATAATTTTTTTTAGTAAGACGCATTTTCGGACCAATAGAATCTATAAAATATAGTTTCCTGATTCCAACCAAATGTTGCAAATCTGTTTAAAAGCATTTAAAATTCCATATTGCTGAGTTTAAGAAAGCTACCATAGAAAACAACATTATTTTTCTCAGTAAAATTTATTTTCTGTCCGATCGGTTCTATGGAAGCTATATGATATAGTCATTCTATTTTAACCAAATTTTGTAGAACTGTTTAAAGGCATTAAATATGCCTAATTCCTGAGATTGACAACGCTATTATGGAAGGAAATAACATTTTTCTCATTAAGACCCATTTTCCGACCGAACGGTCCTATGGCAGCTATAGGATATAGTCATCCGATTTTCAGCATATTTTGTATATTTGTTTAAAAGCTTATAATATTCATAATTCCCGAGTTCAATAACGCTATTATGGAGAGAATTAATATATTTCTTACTAAGACCCCTTTTCCGACCGATCGGTTCTATGGCACCTATAGGATATAGTCATCCGATTGTGACCAAATTTTACACAACTCTTTGTCAGGATATAATATGCATAATTGCTTAGTTTAAGAACGCTTTCATTAAATAAATTAAAGTTTTTTCCACAAAGACTTATTGAACGACCGATCGTTCCTATGTCAGCTTTAAGATATAGTCATCCAATCCGGGCGGTTCCGAAATATTAGTAGCTTGCATTCTCAATCAATTGTCATAAACCAGTTTTTATGGCCTAAATATATTTTAGAAATATGTCTGGATCACCTGTTGTACATTTTGAAATGCCATTTCCATGTATTATATAAAGTTATCAGCTTACGAAAATATTGTTCAAAAACTGCATTCAACTTGAAGTTTAATTACTTTGCTCTTTTGATGCTTGTTGACCCGATCTCTGGCCAGTTTTCCACCCTCAACATCACATCTCTCTAACACAGCATATCAAGAGATAAAAATCTCTGTTGCAATTGCAACTTTCCATGAAGAGACCCCCCCCCCTCACCGATTCGCCTACCTTTGGCTATGCCTCCACCAACCACTTAACAACTCGTGTGTGTGCTCAGTGACGTTGTTGTTGCCGATGCTGCTGCTGCTGTTGTTGTTGTTGTTGTTAGAGTCAATTGTGTAAGCGCCTTTTGGGTTCGAAAACACTTTCGCATTACAAGTGTTTATCTTTCAATGGCGTCGCGTTGGCAGCAACAGCCACCGCGCCACCAAGTTGGATTCAATTGACACTTTTGGCCCGTTGTAACCTTTTTTTTTGTTGTTGTCTCCTCTGAACAAAAGGAGTCAACATCATCAAAGGTATTTGGCGGCGACTGCTGCTTGGTTGGTTGTCCAGTCTCTTAGGCAAATTGGCAAATTTGATTTTATAGGCCTTATTTGTTTTGGTGTTTTATTTTTTTTGTGTGTTGCAATTTGCCACTATCCACGAATTGAAATTTATGAGCCACAATTTCACTTTCCGTTGCATTCGTGCAATTATGCATTTTTTAATGTTTGTTTTTTCATTTTATTATTTAGATGTTTTATTTCCTCTGATATTGATGGCTATCGCAGAGGTTATAAAATATAAAATATATTTTGTTGTACTGCAATTTAGTTTAACCCACGCCATGGTATGCTAATGGTCCTGGAGCTGCTTGTAGATTTAGACATAAACCTGTCACAAGGCAAATCACAAAAATGCCAGACTGAGACTGCTTCCTGGGGCTTCGGTTTTTGTGTTGAATTCATTTTGTGGGGGCTAAAAAGTCGTTTCCGACACCTTTTTTTTTTTTTTGTGCTGCCATGCTACTTGGGCCGCCCATTATGCAGCTGTGCCCCAAAGGGGAGATATGGGAAAGCAACAACAAATGTACAATAAACATGTGTACTTATATTTTTGATACCCTATGTGGGTGGTAAAGAAGAAAGATGATATAGTTACTTAAAATTTAATAAAAGAATTATACCACTTTCAGCTAATCCTATTATAGTTTCGATCACTTTTGACTTTATTCCACTCTTTAGAAGGAAAAATGTTCTTTCAGCTTAGATATACTTTAAATCATTTAAAGTCAAATGCAAACTGATGTCAATTTAATAGTAATGTATCCGCATTGGCTTTTCAAATTTTTCATTTTTCGGAATTCATATACTAAGTTAATTAAATGCATTTGAATCAGTCAAAAGCATATAGGTATTACATTTTAGGAAGCTTAAGGGTGCCGCGTGCTAACAGTCGAAATTTGAAAGACTGAGAATGTCTGACAATAATAAACCTTAATAAGAAGGTATTTACCGAGTAGTAAAATGCGTGATCAGGCTGGGCGAAAAATCTATATATATAAAAGAGTCCAACCTGACTGACTGAAAGTCACTTACTCCATATTTGTGTATGTTTAGCTTAGAAAATAAGCTAAACTAATCGCTTAAACTATTTTCCACCCAGGAGTCATCTATTTGTAAACCAATTTTCCGGGTTTTCCACAATATGAAAATCGCGTTTTTTATGAAGAGCTTTGCAAATTAATTTGGAGCTTATCGGATGAAAAACATATGAGTTATATACAGTAGTTTTCCATTGTACATCGAGGCCCATAGTTTTCCGGTTTTCAGGTTTTTCAAAAATTTAAAAGTCCTACTTGTGTTTCTCTGAAAATGAGTTTGGAGCTATTCGCTCGGAAACTAAACTTTCGGTGATTTAACCCATTTTTCACCAACGATCGGCCGGAAAATAAGTTTTAGTGAGAAAAACTTTTTTGTTTTCTATTGTAGCGTCACTAATCTTGGTATATGTTAGTTTTATATGCTTTCACACATTTATGGAAAAATTTATAAAAATCGGATCACTATAGCATATGGTGAAATGTGTTTTACTAAGAAAAGTTTTTTTTTATGTTATCATATTTTTATTATCAATGATTTAAAAATTTTAAATATCTGATATCTATATCCTATATATATTTTACCGGTTAAATCAGTTGGAGTAAAGTTTTTCAAGTGTATTAAAAAATTCGGCACAGTCGAAGTTAGGTTTGCCTTCTCGTTCTAAAAAATTTTTTGTCTTCCATTCGATCATGCTTAAAATCGTTTTCAAAGCTCAACCTAACAACTTCCAAAGTTCTATATGAAAATTTAAAAAAAAAATTGTATTCACTTTTGTTGAAAAATCCACAGACGCGCGTGAAAATGTTTTGTCGATTTTATATTTTTTCCCGATTTGCTTCAAATTCATATTTCAAGCTTGCACAAACATTATATGAAATACAGTGCTTTTTAATTTTTGAAAATATACCACAAAAGTCGGAAAATGTGCGGAAAACTGTTGTATGAAATTTTTTTTGGGTTTTCATCCGATCAGCTTCAAATTTATTTTTACAAAATATTACCAGCAGAATTTTGAAAAATCCGGAAAATTGGCTAAAAATGATTAGTCAAATTTGTTATTCATGTTAATATTAACAACTCATTTTCCAACTTTGCGGGTGATTTTCATAATTTTAAGATAACGTTGTTCCTATTTTGTTATGTTCGTCCGTTAAAACATAATTGGAAAACCCGTTCCTCATAGGTTCCTTATTGGAAAACTTTTTAAGGAAAATTGTATTTTATTGTAGACTCGCGTTAATATCTACAAGTGCGATCGAGTGTGTATATGCGAGTTTCATATTAAATGGAACTATATCGGTGAAGCCTTTTTCGCTGAATCGTGTTCGCCAGTTCGAAAATCATGGTTTCGAGAAAGCGCGTTTGAAAGTTCAAGTTCAAATAAGTTTAGGAAATCTTCAAATACCATTTATCTGCTTTGCGTGGCTCTACACTTTCCAGGTCCTCAAAGAAGTCATTAAAGGTTGCTCGGGTGTCTCCCTGTAATTCTGAGAGATTGCTGTAATTGTGAGATTCGCAAGAGCTAAGCAACAAATATTGTATCTTTTTTCTAAGTAAACAGAAAAATACATTTATTTCAAACACTTTAATACAGGGACCGCAAAAAAAAAATTTGGAACTGAAAAAATTTACTTCAAACAAGTAAGAAAGTCGGTCAAGCCCGACTGTAATATACTCTGTACCTTTTTGTATGTATCAAAAGCTGGGGGTGGCAACTCTTTCGACTATCGTTCATCTGGTTGTAAAACGATGTATGGGAGCTCGATAAGTAATGATGAGTAGAATTACCCTAGTACATAACTCGTAAAATTATAAAATTTGTATATAATTTCCTATTAACATAAATGTATCTATATCAGTTACGCGGGAATCACGCGTGATTTCTGATCGCAGGCCATCTCAAATACATCGCTCCTCTCATAGCAAGGTCCAATTGGGAAATTACCAGTTAGCTATTGCCTTCTCGCTCTCTCTTTCTCGTAAGTTGTGTGGTGGTGTTGTTGTTGTCGTTGGTTTTTTATTTTCTTTTACGTATAGCTCTAATATCGTTCATCTGATCGAAAAACGATGTATGGCGGGTCGATTCAAAATAAGTAGTAGAATATATGTCTAGAATGTTCGAACTATCTATCTTGAAAATTGTGGGAGTTATTACGTTTTTTTTAATTTGCGGAGGAGGCAGGGGGCGTGGCGAAAATTAAAACTAAACTTGATCTGCCTGCAAGTATAAGAAATATATGTTCCATACACCTCAAAGCTCTATCTCTTACCATCTCTGAGATCTCTTCGTTCATACGGACAGACGGACATGGCTATATCGACTCGGCTGTTGATGCTGATCAAGAATATATATACTTTATAGGGTCGGAGATGCCTCCTTCTGGCTGTTACATACATTTGCACAAACCCAATATACTCTGTGTACCTTCGGTACAGAGTATAAAAATGGTTCCTTTAATGAAACAGAGTACATCAATCTTCATAATTTTGAATGGGGCGTCCTGAAAAAGGATAAATTTTGAATCAGGTTGGCGTTAGTAAATTTTAAAATATATTTGATAGAAGGATAGTAAAAGTTATAACAGTTAGGGTCCGTGCCTTAATATCATTACAGTTGTTTAAAGAAGTCGCAACGGGTTCAGCTTGTTTCCTATATTCCTCTCACAAAATTCTGAACAAACCCATTTCTAGTTTCCTAATAAAACCAAGTAAAAAAGTCGGTCAAGCCAGACTGTAATATACTCTAAACAAATGAAACTGATGCCGGGCGTGGGGCAGGATTGTTCTTATAATTAAAGGTCGGGATAGTAATGGATTGTTAAAATGGGTTCTTAATTGGCAGAATAAACCTGCCAGGATTTCCTCTAGGATTATTAATTTTTGCATATCTATCAATTCCTTAAAATAAGTTTATCATGTCAACTGTTGTCTGGAAAGCTCTTTCTAATTCATTTTAAAGTTGGCTTTCCCTTCTTGTTATCAATTTGGTTTTGCCCAGACACAACAAGCAGCTTTAGCATTTCATACACACACACACACACACCTGGACAAAGTTGTGCGACAAGTTTGCCGGCAAAATGCAGTCAACGTCGCCTGCATCTCAGCTGCAAGTGCATTACAAATGCCGTTGAATGATGTCGAATGTCTCGACGCTTTAAAGCAATTCGCTGGGAGAGTAAGTTTTGCTCTCTCTCTCTCAATCTCTCTGTGTGTGTTTTTCTTTCTCTCCAACATATGGCCGGTAATTTTCTGCACACTTGGACCACAATTACCTAGAGTTTACGCCGTTAATACGTTTCAGTTCTCATTTCGATTTCCAGTGGTGCGATCGTGCGTTTCTCGCCTCCGCTGGCGACTCTCGGATTGAGTCCGCGACAACGTGACGAAGATAAGGACAACGACCACTACGACAACGATAAATTAAAGCAACATTATACGTCCTTCATCTATATATACCCTATATAGATTGTATCCCTGTGCGTGCGTGTGTGTGTGTGTGTGTATTTTAGTCCTAGTGCCTGCCGTGCACTTGACTTTGATCAAAAATCATGTAATAATCAAATCCTTGACAACAGCTGTGACCCTTTTGACTTGCTTTTAAATAGATAAATAGAGCTCACTTAAATTTGCAATTTATTTTTATTTCCAATTGTTTACGTTGACCAAATATTAGATTTAGTTTATATTGATCTTCCGCCAACCGGATGAAACCATTAAGAAACTCCTCAAAATTGTGTGTAATTGAGTTTGTCCATCAATTAAATGAAGCAAGCCAACAATTATGAAAAAACAGTGCGCAAAATCTTTATACATATTTGCTTTGCCATAATGAAACTTAAATACTAGATGTGTGTGTGTGTGATCGATGGTTAAGGCGGGTTAATCATTATTGCGACCCACATATTATGCAGATACATTTTTATATCGCAGCATTTTGTGAAAATAAAAGAAACATTTAGAAAATTAATAAATATACATCTTGAGAAAACGCCAAAATATATATAATTATGGTTACCACTTAAATGATATCTGATTCAAATCTTTCACACTTTGACCAATTAAATAATTAGATTTTTGACCTTAAATGAGTTTACTCCATTTTAAACACTAATCGAGTTGATCCCATTTAAGCAGGTATTAATTAATTTTCAAGCTCAACCAAACTCAAACCACTTTTTATACCCTTCCAGTGGGTATATGCAGTTTGAAGAGAAGTTTGCTTGATACAGAAGACGACACACAGTGGCGTCATTTGAGTTTTTTCGTTTCACAAATCATAACTTTTGAACCAAATGAGATAATCGAATAATTTAAATGACAAATGAGAGATAATTGTGCAACCTATAAAACCTATGTTTACTAGATGCTTACAGTTGGGACAAAAATAATTGGACCACTGTGACACCTTGTCCAAATGATCAAAAAACAATCAATTAGTGTGGCGCTTTTTTCACTTCGGTCTTTTTTTTTAATATTTCTTAGTATTCCCCTAATAAGAAAACGGTAGAACTGCCCTTGAAATGGTTCTCAATTTTTTGATGAATTTTGTTTTTATTTTTTGATGAATAAAGGGCTTAAAATGCGAAAAAAAAATAATAGCACCACTTTCGCATTCTTCATAGAAATCATCTACATTTCGCAGAATCACTTTGATGAAAAGCACGTGGCACATGGATTTGACTTTGATTTTATTATTTTGATCATCAAGAGTAAGGAAAATCAATACCAAGGCTTGTGGAAAACACTGCAGTGCGGAAAATCGCTATATCATCAAAAAAAATCGATATTGATTGGAAAATCCTTTAGAGAAGTTGTTTGATTGGTTGGGTATTCAAATAAAATAATACGGAACGAAATAAACTACAAAGAGAAGACTGAAACAATTGCACAAATGCGTTTCACTTCAAAAGATTGATTCTCAAGGGAAAAAGGGATAATTTTATGGCTGCAACTGAACTCAAAAATGACCTAAGTTTAAATTTTTCAATGCAAAAAGTTCACACATGACCCAGAGAACAGAATTCAACAACCCGGAGGCCCAAGAAAAATCACTCTTTTAAAAGCCAGACATATTAGTAAGCTCAAGAAATTCGAAAAGGAAACATCTAAATTGGCCAGCCCAAAAAAGTTGGAATATATCTTATAGAAATATGAGAGTAAAGTTGTTATGTTTCGTGGAAAAGGTTCTCGTTTGTTTGTCAGGAGTCCTCTAAACTCAGAAAAAAAATCCAAAATACACTGGAAAAATCATTAAACATGGAGGCTCAAGTGTAATGGAATTAGGATGTTTTTCTTACTATGGATTATAATTATGATGGGATAAAAATAATAGGACCACTTTTCAAATATGCACTTAAAATTACAAAAATCACTTAATTGATTTCCAAAGGTTTTGATACAATATAGTCGACCTATTATTTTTTTTGCCTAATTTCATTCATTTTTCATCAAATTCCTTTAATTTGTTGAAAACGGTAAAAAAAAAACCATGATTTTTTTCCTATCATAAATTATTAAGAGTCTTCTCATTCTAAAAACGTATTTAAAGGATTCTATAACTTACAAATGTAGTTATGACGGATTTGGAAAATTTGCTTGTGAGGGTGGTCCTATTTTTTTTTTCGCAGCTGTACCTATGGCTTATTAAAGTCAAAGTTTGTGGAAAAATCTGTTTTTTGGTTACCAAATTGTTGATTTAGTTTTGTTTCTTTTTTAAGGTTTTTATGATTTAAAATTATTACCTAAAAACATTAAAAAAATTAATTTTTTTAAGATGTTTTCAAAATAATTTTTACTTTTCATAAGACAAGATATATCTTATAGATTATAGATTTTAAACTTAATTTAGTGGATTCTAACACTTTTCTTTAATATGTCGGAACCGGCCGGATCGGATGACTATATCATATAGCTGCCATAGGAACGATCGGTCAAAAAAATAGTTCCAGTTAGAAAAACTTTTTTGTTTTCCATAGTAGCGTCACCAATCTTGGCATATATAAGTTTCATATGCTTCCACATAATTCTGGAAAAATTTATCAAAATCGGATGACTATATTATATAGCTCCCATAGAAACGGTCGAATAAAAAAACTACTTCTAGTGGGAAAAACTTTTTTGTTTTCTATCGTAGCGTCCCCAATCTTGGTATATACTAGTTGTATATGCTTTCACATCATTTTGGAAAAAGTTATTAAAATCGGATGACTATAGCATATAGCTGCCATAGGACCGATCGGTCGGAAAATGTGTTTTTCTAAGAAAAGTTTTTTTTATGGTATCAAATTTTTATTATCAATAGTTTAAAATTTTTAAATATCTGATATCTATATCCTATATATATTTTACCGGTTAAGTCAGTTGGAGTAAAGTTTTTCAAGTGTATTAAAAATTCGGAACAGTCGAAGTTAGCTTTGCCTTCTCGTTTTTATTACTTAAAGGAATAATCAAAGAACGTATTTTAAAAATATGGCAAATACACAAAAATATTTATTTTAATTATTTTCCATCAAAATTGAAAAATTGTGAAAATTGACAAACAACAAATTTTTTTTTGTAATGAATACATCAATAAGTAGAAAAAAATGTTGACGATTCGTTACCTAGCTATCAAGATATTCCACCTGAAAGCGGACCAATTTACCTAAAAGTCGTGTGTTTTTTTTTAAAAACTAAAAATAGGTCAACTTCGACGGGTTGTATCTTCTAAAATAAAAATCGCATTTTATTAAAGATTGCATATTCGAAATCGTTGAACAATTTCCTATAAGATAGAAGGCGCTCATGAAATTTTTGGATCTTGTTCTACGGTCGCCACTGTGCGACCACATGTAGTATTTGTCAAGCAACTAAGTATGCCGTATTAGATTGTCAAAATTTTTGCTTTAGATCGGGAATTAATCCCAAAACAAATTTCGGTTCCACTGCCTGTTTGGGTAAGTCTCTTAAAAGGTACTTCGGTTAAAGCTTTCTATACGGCTACCCTGATTTATATTTCGGTAGACAGTATATTGTTTTAAAATATTGTTTAGAGTTTAAAAACTTTTTTTTTTATTTTTAATTTTTAAATATGGTTGCGGAACACAAAATAATTAAGGATAATAATGCGCATTTTAAAGATAACAACGCAGTTGCATAATTGCATTCACATTCTATTCGTCTTTTAAAAAGACTCACTATATTTTTATATATATACAAAAAAAAAAAAAACTAAGTATCTTGCATCTTTAAACTTTTCACTCAATTTTGCAAATTTCTTTTCTTTTTTTTGTGTGTGCCACTCAATTGTAATTGAGAAAAGTTCGTCTTGACCCTTTGGGGCTGTAACAGTTAAATGTACATTACAATTGTGATTTTTAAGTGTTTTGTTGCAAACTTAATTGATGTTGTTGTAGTTGTTATTTTTTTAGAGGCTATAAAAAATAATTTCTACTTTTAGTTAATGGGAAATGAAGTCGTTAGTGTCATCAAAAACAAATTTTCCCGCGAATTTGAGGATACTCGGACTCGCCTACATAAAGGAAATTTCGCATTAAAATTTGGAAAATTATGATTGTAAAAATGTAATGTGTTATTGATGTCGTTTCAATAGTTGCAGCTCTTTTTTTGAAGGTTTTGTTGAGAGTGAGGATTGTTATACTGCAAAATCGTCAGGGCATTGAATTTCCAATAATAAACGTTGATTGGGAACGGGACGGAATTAATTTTTAATCACGATATAATTCGGATTACTAACTATTTTTTAATGGCCTGACAACGCTTAAGCACAGCAATGAAACCATTTGATTGAATTTTGAAAATGTTCGAGGCAGGTCCCGAAAAAAGAAACTGTTGGGAAGGGATTTTAAATTTTAAATTTGGTAACGGGAACGGGATGGTATAAACTTCGGTTGGTATCGGGACGGGATTGAATTTTAAATTTTGTGTTAGGACAGGATCAAATTTGCATCCCTAGTTAAAAAGTCCTCTCACAGCTACCTCAGGTATTTTTTTAGACATTTCATATGAGATCTCTGACAATTGAAAATACAGCTTTAGCAGTAAATAACTATTATAACTAATAATAATAAAAAGGGCACAAGTAGCAAGACCTTAAGTACATGAGGATCAGGACTTTTGATGATTAAACCTGAACCTGAATCAAAACTTTCGGTTCGGTTCTGCAAAAGTTAAACGTCTTAAGCAAATCAATTGCCCAATTTTTTATGAAAATTTGTCTTAATAGCCATTTTTTCAGATTTTGCGGGACTTAAAACTTATGTTATGGATCCAAACACAAATAATTTTTTCAAATAGTACCGAAAATTTCATATTTAGGCCTATTAAGTCAAATTTTCCTAAACATTTGGGCAATTTATTTGGGTGTTTATATAAATTTTATCTAATCAAAGAAGAAGAATATACCCAAAATAACTCAAAGAAATACTACTGATAAATTTACATTGAAAAAAAATTAATAAATCGTATCTTTAAGTAATCAAAAATACGGAAATTCTGAATTTTTTGTTATATTTATAACAAATTAAATCTTTCTTTCAAAAAAAAAATTGGTGTAAACTTGGAAAAAACCTTTGCACAAAAACCTTGAACCTCAATTTCCGAAACTTAACCATTGGTAAATTTTGTCTCGAACCCGCGAACCGGACCTCCGAAAATTTTTTTTTGGGAAATGGATTTTCTTCCGTGTGGTATTTACGACCTTGAATATGTGTTCCAGTCTGGCGCTCGTTGGTGTTTCAGTTGCGATTTGATTAACCTTTAATGATCTTATTCGATACGGGAAATGAAGATGTATTTATAGAAGCGACTGACATGCCAGTGGGGCGGCCACTATTCTTTTGTGACTAGGATCCCAAAAGATTTTGAATTTACATTGTATTTTAATGCTGTTGATCTCTAAAGTCTGATTTCGGTTGGCCTGGAACGACACTTTAAATTTTAGTCATAATTTGTCTTCTATGGCGAAATTCGTTGGTATAAGCGAGTTACAGAGTTACTTTAATGGGATGCATCATGCCTTTGAGAAGACTGCTTGCCTAGAATTTCACATTGCCTTCGAATTTATTATAAATAAATAAAAAAAAAAAAAAATTTTTCTGTTGTTCTTGGACTGCTCCCAAACTCAAAGTTCATGCCCACCGCTGGTTTAAAAGCATTCAGCTTACAAAGCTTTTCAAAAGGGTTCCTATTTATTTGCAGCAGCGGTGGGTACTCGAATTGAACGCAAGGGCGCTGCAACCACATCTAAAACAATATCAGAATAGAATTCAGGAATACTTCTATATGCTAGTATGTGGTTCACGAGAAGATCAAGACCTGATTTGCTCAATTTTACAATTTCAACTTTTTCAAAGGAACTCAAAAGCTGGTTCTGTTTTGACGATTTAATAACTTGTCGCCAAATGAATTAGTTTCTCCTAATTTTATTAGCAAGTAACAGTACATGCATTTAATTGTGTTTTAAGGAAAATAAGGGTCTGGGCCAAGGCTCATATAAGTATTCTGCCGTAAAAAGCTAATCGTTTTCAGTTGCGGTTCTCAGTTTTATGTACAATTTTCGAAAGAACAGCGGTTGGGTTTGGCTTAAAATCAGAACCAAAGTTTTGTTTATTCATGAAGCTTTTGCGTCTTCTTGTATAGGGTGGCTAATGAATGTTGCTACCAAAAAAATAAACAATAGCTTTTGTTGCTTTATTTGTTCTGATTGCATCTAGCTCGTAAAATAATTTAAATGAATTTAAGAAAATGTTATTTAGCTTTATGAATGTAGCATCATTCATCAGCCACCCTATATACATATAAGAGAGTCAAGAGTATTCAAGCTGCGATTTGCCTGGCTTTTTCTTTGTGTAATTTTTTGGGAAATTATAAATTGAGTTATCTGATAACTGCCGTCCCATAGCCTATTTGATATTTTCACTTTTTTCACACAATTTTCACAGTGTTGCACCAGAAAAAAAGATATTATTATTCATGTCTTAAGTTATTCAAATGCAAAAAGCCAGAAATTCCTGACAAACTTGTAGGCAAACTGCCGGAACGGGCCCAATATGACTTGGCTGGCTCTCTGGTGGCTGGCTGGCTGGCTTACTGCCCAAGACAGTTTTCAGTTTTGTTGAATTTTTTGATGCAGACACACAGACAAGTCATAAATATGCCAAGCCAGCTGGGGAGTATATATATTTGCTTGTAGGCGTCGTTGACATGAATTGTGAATGCAGGCTAATAATTATTGTAAGAATATTTTACATATGCACTCAAATTCATTCAATACACTTTCGTATTGTTGGATACTCAAAATGACAAATTTACTACTTGCACCATTTACTGTTGCGAAATTTCATTCAATTAGCCTTAAGACTGAAATGTTAAACTCAAATGAGCGAAGAGTTATTTATTATGCAATAAAAATGCATTCAAACTCCTGCTAATTGTTGCAAGTCTTTCTCGAGTGTTTTTTTTTTTTTTTATGTTAAACTTGGACGACCAGACTTGAATGGGGGAACCCACCACTCTGGGCATCTCAAGTTGCCTCTTTCCAGTTGAGGTTGGTGGTGCTGCTGCTGCTGCTGCAGAGGCGTCAGGTGTCGTCGTGGTCGTCTAGCGTCACTTAACTTGTCTTCCTATAAGTTTTGTGTTGTTGTGGCATAGTTTTCTTTTTTTTTTTTTTTGTCTCCCATTTATCGGCACTTCAAGTTATTACTTACAAAATTCATTGGATGCATTTTTTTGTTGAATGTTGAAGATGGTATAACTGCATTGTTATGACATTTGTAGTGGGCTTACCTATCCGTGTTCAAAAATTTAATTTCGATTTAAAATATTTTTTTATTTCGGTTTTTAACGACCTTTCTAAATATTAAATAAAAATTTAACAGGCCCATAAACACTAAGGAAATGAGGTTAGTTATAAAAATGACCCTCCCCCGCCCAGTGGTTCAAAAAGCTGTATCTTTTAAACTAGTTGTAATAATTGAATTTAAAAATTGAAAATAAAAAATGTTTACTTTTTTAAGATATTTTTTATTAGTTTTTTTAAGCTATTTTTTTAGCTATTTTTTTAAGCTATTTTATAGCCATTTTTTTATAACTTTCCAACACCAATGGGCGCGTTCAGCAGAGACCCTGGTTCAGTGATCAGCTTAGTAAAACTACTCTTAGAAGATCACGTTAATTTGACATTTGAAAGAGCTTCATGTAAATAAGATATTTAAGGTGGATTTAGCTTTATTTTTGCTGTTTCAAAACAAGTTTCGATCCAGTAAGAACCAGTTAAACAGTGGTTTAAAATAATATCTCAGAATAAATAAAGGGTGTATCTTATAGTGGTCAAGTTATTTAAAAAAAACATCGGGTACCACTATAAGATAAGTATAATGAAGAAATTCTCAAAATTTCAGCCAAATAGGTTTATTCGATTTTGATTTATTCTCAACGCCAATTTCAAAAAATACTGTTTTGTGGAAAAGTATAAGTGTATTCTCTCCATAAAGCGTCTTCAAAAAACGATGAAAAAAATAGAAAGGCTTTAAATTTAAATATGGGACTTCCAACACTCCAGAAAAACTTTTTAAGGAAAAAAAAAAATGATTTCCCCCCTTAATATTTGGTCTATAGGTTGATAATATGGCGTAAGACATTTTGCTGTTTCAAACCCGATTCCGATTCAGTTTAAACTAGTTTAAGCTATGAACTTGACATTTATGTGTACACTCAGAAAAAAATGGCGTTCTTAAAGGCAGCACAAATTTCTTACTTTTATACCCAATCCGTTCTTATATTTTCCGTTCTTGAAATAACCCCACGTTCTCGAAAATATACCATCCGTTCCAAACCGACGAACGAACTGAGAAAATACGTTCTTAAAATGGTTCTTGAAAAATGACCGACTCTCCTTATCACTGAGCTTAGGCACAACATGTTAACTTGGTACGGTGGTGGAACTGTCTAAGACACCTGTTCTATACAAAAACGTGAAAGAGGAGAGTTAAGGTTCAAATCCCAGAGAAATTAAAAAAAAAATTGCAATATTAGAAAAGTTTTGATTACTGCGGCATTTGAAATTTATAATAAGAGGGTTATAAGTGAAGAAAGGGTGGGTCGGGGAGTGCGCGGAAGGGGGGTCAGCAATACAATTTTTTCCGTTCCAATAATAAGACCGGATGGTTCTTAAACGCGGAACGTGCGGTCTCAATAAAAGCGTTCTTACCTTAAGCCCCTCGTTCTCAGTATAAGAAAAAACGGACTTACCCTACTATTGAGAACGAAAAACACGGTTTTCGGTACATTTAGAACGAATTTTTTTCTGAGTGTAGGTTGGTAATAATGGAGTTAGACACTTAAAAGAGGTTTAGATATAAATCTTAGATTTTATATTAGGTACTTGAAATTTCGTCTGCGGGTTGGTAATAGAGAGTAAAAAAATTTCTAAAATTTTGTAAACCATATATATTAACACATAAAAGTATTTTGCTTATCAGAACATTTAACCGCAAAACTTCAGGCCACCAACTCACCACGCCCCATAATTTTTATACACTTGAAAAGTGTATATTAATTTTGCCCAGAAGTTTGTAACGCATAGAAATATTCATTTCCGACCCCATTAACTATATATATTCTTGATCAGGACGACGAGCTGAGTTTATTTCCGCTTGTCCGTCCGTCCGTCTGTCTCTCAGTTTTAAAGCTATCGAGCTGAAATTTTGCACAGAGTCTTCTTTTTACTGCACGCAACTTATATGTCGGAACCGGCCGGATCGGATGACTATATTATATAGCTGCCATAGGAACGATCGGTCCAAAAACTAGTTCTAGTTAGAAAAACTTTTTTGTTTTCCATCGTAGCGTCACTAATCTTGGTATATGTTAGTTTTATATGCTTCCACATAATTCTGAAAAAATGTATCAAAATCGGAACACTATAGCATATAGCTGCCATAGGAACGATCGCTCGAAAAATAAGTCTTTGTGAGAAAAACTTTTTTGATTTCCATCGTAGCGTCTCCAATCGTAGTATGTATTAGTTTTATATGTTTCCACACAGTTCCGAAAAAATGTATCAAAATCGGATGACTATAGCATATAGCTGCCATATAAACGGTCGATCAATAAACTACTTCTAGTGAGAAAAACTTTTTTGTTTTCTATTGTAGCGTCCCCAATCTTGGTATGTATTAGTGTTATATGCTTTCACATAATTTTGACAAAAATTAAAAATTAAAATCGGATGACTATAGCATATAGCTGCCATAGGACCGATCGATCGGAAAATGTGTTTTACTAAGAAAAGTTTTTTTTTATGGTATCAAATTTTTATTATCAATGATTTAAAAATTTTAAATATCTGATATCTATATCCTATATATATTTTTCCAGTTAAATCAGTTGGAGTAAAGTTTTTCAAGTGTATTAAAACTTCTGCCACGGTCGAAGTTAGCTTTTTCTCGTATTTATTATTAAAAAAGATTGGGTGTCGCGGGCAACAGTAATCAAGGATGTTCAAGAGAAGCTGGCGTTCCAGGCAATAAATAATTTGCAAAATGTTGTAGTCGGTAACGTAGAAGGAATAACCAATATGAAGCTATTATGTTACGTCACAATGCTTCATATGAATATAAACTTTTAAAAAGCTGTCTTATTTGTATTTATGTAATCTGAGAATATGCCTTTAAGCTAGATTTTGCAAGCGTATTAAATTTTCGAAACAAAGTCGAAATTAGCTTTGCCTTCTCGTTCTATTTCTTTAAATCTTGAAGGAAATAAAATCTTCTACTCTCCAAGTAACAAAATCATTTTCATTTTGATTTGTGTGTATTTAAATTTTAATCTTGTTTACTTTTTTTTGTTGTTGATCTTTTTATTGATAGCTTGTTGGCACATTGTTTAATTTTGTCACAAAAAATAAAGTTGCTCTTTGTCTCAATTAAATGAATTTGGTTTGATAACTCTAATGAGTCAAAGAAGACTTTGAGGTAGTTTCTCAATTTGATTACTCATAGTTTTTACTACTTCTGTTTTTAATACAAATTAGGCTAACAAAAGTGAGCCAATTCTTCTTTAAATGAATTACAAATACCAATAATTCTCACACAAACTGATTAAATAAAATATATAAATATTATACAAAATTATATATAACAAACTTTGACGCAAACGGGGCAATTCCCCAAATCAAAAGAAACAGAGATTAAAACAGGAAAAGTTCACAGAAAAATGCGACTTGGATTATGTGCATAAAGAAGCAAGAAAATGAGCAGCAATGTTATACATAATAAAGCGGTCATAGCCATGACATACAGTGGCGGTCATTAATATGTGGATAATAAGATCAGGCATTGAGTAGAACTGGGCGCGGAATAAATAATATAAATTTGTTTCTTGGATCCCAAAATCATTCTCATTTAAGCTTTCAAATATGTTAAATTTTTTGTCCTTAATGCTATGCCCTTCACTGTTTTACATATTCATAAATTGTTTTATAAAAGGCTCGTCATTATTGTTGAAAGTGGTCAGTGACCAAGTTCAACGAAATTCTCATTAAAATTATTATATATATTCATATATATGGAATAAACAATTACAAATGCTTCAAGTACAAATAATTATTCTTGTTTTTTCTTCTTCTGATTTTATCTTGACACATTTTATTAAGTTTATTTATAAATTTGTCAACGCCCCACCCTCCCACTCATAAATTTTGTACGCACATATTATTACACTTGACATACAAAAATAAAATCACTTAAAGGCCTTTTTCGGTTTGAATTCTTTTAGATTTTTCGCCTAATTAGTTTGGCTCACTTTTACATTTGCTTTCTTTTGACAGGTGCTTGTCAAAAATGCTTGTTTTGTTTTCTTGTAATAATTAAAAGAAGATTTCCTCAAAGATTTTTCATAATACGAAAATGTCAAATATTTAAATTTATTTAAATTTAAAATTCCCAAATGATTTTTATCAGGTCTCTCTTTCCATTTAAGTTTAAACAATGCATATTCTTCCAGCAGCAGCAGCAGCTACTACACTGAATTGTATTATTTGTTTATTCTCATTGTTTCCGTACCATATTTACTTGGCAGCTGAAACTTGCCGTAATATCTGCTCTACATACGATTGTGTTTTAATTTTTGTTGGTTATCAGTTGAAATAACGCTTCCGACGTGGCGAAATCGTTCGGCAAGATGATGATTTAAGATAAGAGATATTTCATCAATAGGGTTTAGCCACGGTCACAGCTGTTGTGTGTTGATTATCAATTTAAAAAAAAAAAACAACATCATAATGATAAGCCCCTTTCCGTACAGCGCCGCCACCAGCCAAATGTAACAAAATGCTGCTACAATGCGTTATGAAATTTATTTGTTGTGAGTTAAAAAAGTTGAAAACAAATCTAACCATGTTTTTAATATTCTTCTGGATTATATGGTTTTCACAAATAATAGCCATATCGACGGTGTTTATGAGGTGAGATCAATGAGTGAATACTTAAATTTAAATACACAATTTTAACAATATTTAATACTGTAAAAAAACAGAGATTTTTAATCAAGCAATTGTACGATTAGTTTTTAAACAACGGACGTTTTTTAACAAATTAATTTAAAATGCAAATAATTTTACAAAAATCTCCCGATATTTTTGTTTAATACAGGGATTAATCGCGAAACAAATATCCGGTACGTACGGTTAATGGTTGTATTTCGCTTTTTGTGTTGAGATTCGCTACCCAGACTTTTATTTCGGTATACTGGTACAAGTATAATTTTTTGTAATATTCAAAAATTTAAATTGTTTCAAGTTATCAAAAAAACAAGTAAGAAAGTCGGTCAAGCCCGACTGTTATACTCTGCACCTGTTTGTATATAACTAATATCTTAAAAGTGTTAGGTCACACAAACTGTGCAAGTGCTGCCCATCACGATTACGGGCAGTGCTGCCCGTCGTAATTATTTGATTTGCTTATAACTCGAATATCGTTCATCTGATTGGAAAACAATGTATGGGTGTTCGATAAGTAATGATGAGTAGAATATATCCTAAGAAGGTTCGAACAACCTAACTAAAAAATTGTGAAAGAAATGCGGTTTTTTTCAATTTTGGGGGAGGCGGGGGCGTGGCAAAAATCAAAACTAACTTGATCTGCCTGCAAGTATAAGAAATATATGTTCCATATACCTCAAACCTCTATCTCTTACCATCTCTGAGATCTCTTCGTTCATACGGACAGACGGACAGACAGACGGACAGACGGACAGACAGACAGACAGACAGACGGACAGACAGACAGACAGACGGACATGGCTATATCGACTCGGCTGTTGATGCTGATCAAGAATATATATACTAGAGGTACGCGTGACGTGATTTTACAGTGTCACGGTGTCACGACGTGATCGTGAGTAAACTCAGACTTTCGTGCGTGTGCATCCGTGATCCGTGCGTGTTACAGTTTTACCTTGTGAATATTAGTTATGCATTATTCACGAATTTGTTTTTTTATTTGCTTTTGATTTTTGCGAATCCGCTTCTCGCTTGATGATACATACAGAGTGCGCCTTGCTTTATTCATGAAACCCACAATAGAATGAGAGTCTCCCTTCTGCAAGATCGATATCGATAAGTTATACATAATTGCGTTACATAAATTTTTTATAGGGAAGCATTTTTATCGTGCGTGATCATTCGTGACGTCTCGTAAATCGTGAGTGAATGGGGGGCGGCGAATTGCTGAAAAAATTCCGTGCGTCAAGATTTTTTGTTTCGTGAATCCGTTACGGTACTGATGGAAAATCGCTCACGCGCGCACCTCTAATATATTAGTACCTTAAAGGCGTTGACGGAGACCTCATATCTCTGGTGTTACTTTACTTTACCATATACTCTTACGTACCCTACAGAGTATAAAAATTACTGGATATAATAGCTTAATATATGTTGTATGTATTATTTTTTGAGTTACACCACCATTGTTGATCTATTTCCCCCACCTGAGTTTAACTACCTAGAGCTATTTCTGAATGTAATTTTCTTGAGGTTAAGTTTTAATTTAGATGTAGTGTGTGTGCTTTCCAAATCTAATCTGAAAATAATTGTATATTAGTATTTCGAGGCTTCTTCTTTTTAAATATTAATTGTGGGTGTTGTTATCCCATTATATTACCCCATTATTCTGTTAAGTTGTTAATCTATGTATTTTCCTATATTATTTTTGAAACTTTTGTTGTTATGGTTTTATCCAATACTTTTGCTTGTTTAACCCTGGTGTTCAATTTGTTTAACTTATTTCTATTTTGAGGAGCCTTAATAGTGTGTGTTATCAGGTTGATATATTGGTGGCTGGCCCTTCCGCTAGTTTGTTATTTATTTCGAATGTTTTTATGGTGGTATATAGGGAAGGTTGTTTCTCTATTATATTTCTTTTGTTTTAAACATTGGAGGTAATCTTTACTGTTATGATTAAGCGCTGCTTACTATTGAAAGAATAATATTTTCTATTATGTTAATTTTTCCCAATTAAAAAGTGATCCGGAGATGGGATATCTGAAATATGCTGGTATATTCTCCCATTATTAACCTTTTGTTTCCGGTCCCTGCCCCAGAAGTCGGCTCCTAATGTTAGGGAGTCTGTTATTATTGTGTGGTTATTTATGTTTCTGTTGTGAATATTTCTCTTACTACTTTTTGTGTAAGTTATTCTGTAAAGTAAATTTTAATTTGTCTGGGTTGGAGAATGGGGTTTTCTTCTCCAATTTAATTCTTCTAACTATGAATTCTGTCTACTCCTCTGCTGTATCTTAAAGTGTTTTCTTTTAGCCATGGGTGTGGTGGAGTGGTGGTCCATCAACCTAGTCTGTCGGTTGAGTGATGGTATATATATATGTACTTATTGTTACTTAGTAGAGTTTATCTATCTCCCCACCATGTGCTATAACGGGATCGGTGACCACCATAATTGCTTTTGTGTATATTTAATTTTCTGCTATTCTATTGTATAGTTTTTTACCATTATTATTTATATGTTTGTAAATTTAGTCTGTTGTAAAAAACCGAGATATTTACTCTTTTTTGTTATATGAGGAGCCGGATAGGTATTTTATTTTTATTTATATTTATGTAAAGTAATAGTTTTACGGGTTAAGGTTGAGCCCACCTTTATATACTTTATCCCCTTTAAAAATATAAAGGTTTTTATATTTTTTTATATTTATTTTTTTTTTTTTTTTTTTTTTTTTTTTTTTTTGGTCTAATAATATGTTACATTAAACCATATTTATTTTGAAATAAATTGATTTCTAGCCTTTTTGGTCTCTCCAAATCTCCAAATCACAAAACTTTCGTGGAAGTGGAATTGAGAACGTGGCTGATAAGCAATAAGCTTGAAACAATTTTTTTTTATCGATAAATACTATCAAAATGTTTTGAATGCATTAATGTCGTATTTAGGGGTCAAAAATGTTGACCTAGCTAATTTTTTTAATACTTTACTAAAATTATAGTACTTATAAGGAAACATTTGGTGTTGAGAGCCGGACTGACATTGTCATGAAATTACTTAGGAGAGCGAAAATGACAACAAACAGCTGATTAATTTCTTGTTAAATGGTGGCGCGACCGAGCAATCTTTAAGAAGAGAATCAGATTGAAACGTCGTCTATCTTAATATTCCAAATTAGTCAGCTGTTCGCTGTCAGTTTCGCACTCTGAGTTATTTCTGTCTCGCTCTAACCACTGTCTTTTCCTATGATAATTATAAGTTAACAGAAGTACACTGGTCGGCACAATTATTTTGACAAACAATTTTTCATAATATCTTTGGAACAAAAATCGGAAAATGTTGAAAATTTTTATGGCATACTAGTACAGAAGAGAGCTTTAAAAAAAAAGCATAAGAAGTTCACAGACGGATGCTTGCATAAGAGAATTAAATAAAAATGTAAATCATTTCTGGCATAATTATTTTGACAAGATTTGAAAATTGATTTATTCTCGAAAGAGGGGAAGCGCGAAAATGCAAAATGAGTTATTGCTTCTAAATGCATTTTTCACGCTGAATCCGAATCTGGTTTCTAGATCCTATATCTTTAATGAAGGTTTAGCTGCAAATTGAACCTAAAAATCCCAAAAATATGGCTACTTTGGCCATTTTCTCCCATCGGCCCACGTCATCGTATTTCGCTTATTTTATACATCTTCTTTTTTATATAGAAAACCTTTATACTCTCAGTTAAATAAGGTATCATCAGAAAACCGAATTTATAATATTATAATTTTTTTTTTTAAAAAAATGTAATTATTTTTATTTTTTTTAAATTATTTTTTTTTAATATTTTTTATTTATTTATTATATTTTATTTATTGTATTATTTATAATTATTTTATGAATTATTTTTTTTTTTTTTGTTATATATTATTTTTTTTATTTTATATTATTTTTTTTGGTATTTATTATTATTTATATTATTTTTATTTTGATTTTATTTATATTATTATATTTTTTATTTGGATTTATATGTATATATAATTTGAATATATTATTTATTTTTTGTTGTGTTGAATAATGAAATTTTATATTTTTTTTTATTTTTTTAAATTAGTTAAGAGAATTTATTGAAATTTGTTGATTATTTATTGTGGGATTAAATAACTTAACAATCAATAAATGAATCAAATGCAAAGATTTATGACCTGCCACCGAAATTTGTGGCAGTCTTTGATAGTCTCATAAATTTTTAATTAAAGTAGTTCCTATTGACGGGCAGGGCAAACACCGATTATTGTCATAAAACTCAACCATTAATAAAATGATTTAATACTCTTTTTTTCGTTTCAGCTTTCCAGAGATCATTACAGAGCTGCCAACTGTGACGGTAACAGAGCTCCCACTGGAGAATGTTAAAAACCGTTTGGAGGCAGTCATCCTGGACAAGGCTCAGCACAAGGCGAGCAACAAAAGCGAAGAGCAGCAACAACGAGAGGCATACGAAAATGCCAAGGAAATGCCTCAAAAAGGTAAGTTGAATTACTTTTGTATAATCTCCAGCTGAACTCATTTTTTTCTTTCCTTTTTAGATGAGCAAATCCTGAAAATCAATGATCCCGGAGGAGGTTTAGAAATGGAGGGACTAGTGGCAACTGAAACCATGCCCCTTGTGGTTATCAATGAGACCCGTGCTGAGTTGGCCAATGATACGTCAGCAGGAAATGTAACCAATAGCGAGGAAGTGCCCATGCCCGTATTCTCCGAGTGGGCACAAAAGCAAATGGAAGCCGAAGCCAGTCGAGAGCAAGCCATGGAGCTGGAACAGCAAGTGGTTAACAATTCAGCTCAACGTCGAAATGCCACAGGCTCATCAAGCGGTAAACCGCCCACTCTAAAACTAAGGGCCAAAAATTATGCCTCACCCGATTGCGGGGCCAAGATTATAGCCTCCAATGCGGATGCCACCAATACGGGTGCAGTGCTTAGTCATTCCAGCGATGAGTATATGTTGAGTACCTGCGGCAGTCGCATTTGGTTTGTGGTCGAACTATGTGAGGCTATACAGGCCCAAAAAGTGGAGCTGGCCAATTTTGAGTTATTCAGTTCATCGCCCAAAAATTTCACTGTGGCCGTTTCGAAAAGATTTCCCACACGAGATTGGAGCAATGTGGGACGATTTGCAGCCGAAGATAAGCGAACAGTGCAAACCTTTGAGCTGCATCCACATTTGTTTGGCAAATTTGTTCGTGTGGATATACACTCGCATTACTCCAAGGAGCATTTTTGTCCCGTGTCACTTTTTCGCGTTTTTGGCACTTCCGAATTTGAGGCATTTGAAACGGAAATACGTCCCAACGATGAGCTAGATGATTTCTATGATGACTTTGGTGGCCAGGAACAGGCACACAAGGCAGCTGGTGGTATTTTTCAAAGTGCCTCGGATGCTGTGATGCAAATGGTTAAAAAGGCCGCCGAAGTGCTGGTGAAACCCACCAAGGCTTTACGTTGGTCAGCCGAGAGTGTACTATGTCGCACTCCCTCCTTTGGTGCCTATAGCTGTGCGAGCTGTAATAATACGCTGGTGGAGAGAATCAATAGTCTAATCTCCTGTCAATTTCAACAACTTCAATTGCTGCTCAATTTGCCACAATTAAGAATGGATTTGCTTCAAAGTCGCATTTGTCAGGAGGAATATGGCATCACACTGGTTAGCTCCCATTTAAGCTTTAGTTGGGCCAAAAGGCAGAGCTATCATTTGAGCATGCTGCCCACGGAGCAGGTGGGTGCCATGTGCCAGCTACTTCAAGCAGAACATAATCTTACAGTGGTGCCTGCGTTACCGGTACACACGGAACATTTGCCTGATCCCGACATTATAATGGAAAATTCAACTTCCCTTCCTGTGGTCAGTCAAGAGATTGTAGTGGAGGAACCCTTGGAAACCTTACCAGCTAGCACACCCAGTCTGGAGATTCATACTCCTGAACTAACCACCACCCCAGAGTTGCCGCCAGTGAAGGAGGAGTTGGCCAAACCTACCACACCACCTCTAACTACTTCAACCCCCTCTCCACCACCCGCAGATGTTAATATATTCAATGTTCCACCTGTTTTAGAGGAAGTAGAAACCACTACTCCCCCACCACCTGCCCCAGAGTCATCACCATTACCACCAGCACCCTTACCAATCGAGCTTAGCGATTTGGAATTACCTGCCCTAGCCACCACCACCACCACAACTGAAACTCCCACTAACTCCGATCTGACACTTGAGGATCCCGCTAATCCAGCTAATTGGGATAGCATCGATAATCTTTTAACCACCACAGTGGCTTCGATTACAGCTGGCGGTGGTGCAGCCGCTGCTGCTGCCGCTGTGGTCAATGGCAATGGTCATCTGGCAGCCGGAGGTGCTATTGTGGGAGGAACTGGCATGAATCTGCAACAGAAGCTAACAAATGGTGCACAGTCAGAGAGTGTCTTTATTAGACTGTCAAATCGCATTAAGGTAAGTCTCTGCAAAAGTGGGTATATCCTAACAAACTTAACAGGCAACCAAGCAACCACCACCCACACAAGCCAAGGCAATGACAGACAATATATACATGTGTTGGGATGAGTACCCTTTAGAGGATAAGAGTGTAGAGTGGAGTATATGTATTTTAATTATAATGCAAATTTGTCTGTGGAGGAAGAGGCAGAAAATAAATTTGGGATAGATACATACCGATCCGGTTCGAACCCGGAATTCCGACTTTTCTTTTACTGTGAACCGAACCTTGAACCGAACGTCTTTTAAAAAAATCTGATTCTGAACCTGTTCCGAACCAAAACTTTCGGTTCTGTTCAAAAAAAGTTAAAAGTCTTAGTTAAGCGGGCATTTTATTGATAAGAGAAGTAGTATAGACCAAAAATTGCTCGAAGAAATAATACTTAAATAATTTAATTAAAGTTAATTGAACTCGTATGTTCGTAAATTTTTGTATATTTTTAACAATTTAATTACTCTTCTTTACAAATTTTAAAAATCTTCGGACGATCCAAGGACGAACCTTTAACCTTTCATTTCTGAAAGAAGAAGAACCTTATCATAAAACTGGATTCCCCTTTATTTTTGTGGACAAAAAAATACCAAAATTTGTATTCTCCAGAAAGCTTCACAAAATACTTAACTGTCTAGGCATATATAGGAATACACACCGATACGAATGCTGCCGAGTTGCTGCTGTCTCGTTTACCTAGTACAAACGCACACTTTTGGCAATAGAGCATCATATCATCCTTTGCTAAAGGAGGAATAATTTGATACACTTTGAAGAAATTGGTTGATTTTTAGAAGAATAGGACAGAAACGTAGGGCAGTTAATTTTTACTGGTACACAACCCTTTATTTCTCAGAAGTTTTTAGAGAATTCAAAATAGCTAAAATATGAAAATTCAAATTAAAAAATTAGGTAGAACTGCAGGCACCGAAAAAACTTAATGGTTTTCGGTTTTCGACCTTACAAAGTAGCTATATCTGGTGAAGAAAATGGCTAAATGAGCAACACTGGTTATCCTATCTTGACCATGGATCTTGCGGTCGGATTGAGATGGTTTCGAAATATGTGCAGCGTATACAGAAAAGAAGACAATGTGCCAATTTAAAACTGAGTGAGGAAATTAATAGAATCCGACAACGGACATATATATATCAATTCAGCTCGTCACACTGATCAAGAAACAAAAATCTGAACAAAATTAGAATACCCTCTACAAGGGTATATAATTCCGAAAAGAAACTGCACCCTTTCAATCGCAATTTTTTCGCATCGTGAGCATCGCTTCATGTACCGTTATAAAGCTTGAACGATTCTCTTAATTTTACTTATTTTACCTTCATTATTTGCCTTTTAGTCTTGACGAAACCGCAGATCGCAGAGCAAATGTGCGAAAAATTTCTGCACAAATACAATAGCGATATTAAAATTTTGTATAAAAAGATCTATTATTTCTATAAACTGAACGTAAATAGTACTTATAATATTATAATTTAGTTTGGTAAAACCTGTACCTCAAAATATTTTCAAAAATTGGTAGAATAGAAGTTCCAAAGAATCAGAATCTTGAAAATAAGGTATAGGCCTTTAACGAAAGCGAGTATCTGTATGTTTTGAAAAGTGAATCAACAGCATTACTTAAAGACATTCAAAATCAAAAAGTTTTAAAAAAAAATCAACAAGAAGTTGAAAACGTAAAAAATTTAGTTGGAAATCTTTGAGACCGGTTTTTTCAATGAAACAGTTGATCCATTTATTACTAAGGTCTTGTAAGCGCCGATATCAACATAAAGGAGGGTTTTAAAACCCGTTTTTAAGCATTTTATCGTTAAAACTATATGATAACAATCATTTGAACTAGAGCTGTAAAACTATCGACGATATACGATTAATCGATGGCGGCGGCGGGTCATCATCGATGTTTTTCCACCACGATACACGCGTTAACGCCCCAAGTGGGAAAGTGAAAATAATGGTAAAACCTATTTTTAATCCGATTGGCTTCAAAATCGTTTTATGAACACATTATAGAAAATAATTAGACATTGATTCCTCTTCCGCCCACAGGCAAGAATAAGGGCGTATTTGGTTCAGTGACAATGGCTATTGTGAGCGTCTGAATCAAATTGTTTTGTAAGCTCTAGGTCAGAATGATGGATTTATTTCGGGAAGTTTACTGCAAAGGTCGGATATAGGTGCGAGGGTGAGTTTTAGCAACCTGAACTTAAAACAAAATTGTTTTTTTGTTTCGATAATATCGAATAACGATGGTTTAGACTATCACATCGAAAACATCGATGGGGCACTATCGATGTTTTTACAGCTCTAATTTGAACAGATCTGGGTACCGCAAAATATGCCCCTTTATCTCGAGCTTTGCTTAATGCATAAGAACTAAATTTTTCTGCTTACCAAATGCTCCAGAGCTTATTCCCAATGGGGAGCGGAGGGATTCTTTGTACTGGGTCCCAAACCAGTAAAGCAAATAAGACACTGTGTTTGGACAGACTAAATACGTTTTAAAAGCGTAGAGGATTGTGTAGGCCAATAATTTCTAGATTCTTTACATGTATTGGGTACTACTCTTTCATAGGTTATCAGTGGGCACCTCTGTAATAAGGCATGTTCCGTATTTGAACTTAATTGAATTATGCGGGCCGCCATCTCCCATTAAGTTAGACGAATGAATACATAAGTATATACATAAGGATTATGCTAGCTAGAACCCGAAGTTAATTTTAAAGTGAACCGATTGGGGAATAAGAAAAAATATTTTCTGCTTTTTAAAATTTTGTTAAAGAATTTTAGAATAAACCTTCTCTTGGCGACAAAAGTATAGGAAATTCCTGCATACTTGGCTAGTAGATTTTCTTAGTGTAGGGATAACATTGAAGGCGCATTAAGAAGGCAAAGACAGCCACGACTTCTGTACCAGCCCTTCCAAACTCAGGGCTGATTTAGCTTTGATTCAGTCCTGAGCCAATCCGAATGACAATTGCTGAATCTTTTTTTTACTTGCAAACTCAAACCGATTTATTGTAAACTTATTGTTAATGTGGCGAATAGTTCGTAATTTGTATAGGGCACCCCAAATTCGACTCACCCACTCTAATATCAAAGGAATTGCGTGTTGTTCGCTCATTACTAACACCAGCCACTTCCTCTTTTAGCATTTGGCCCCGCCCAAGGGCTCCAATATATATCCCTGTATCCTTGTAACAGTTTTTTTTTGCGCGCAAAAAAGGTCGCTATGTTACCTATCCACCACCACCTACTAACAACGTCATCTCTCAGTCACTTCCAATCACTAATGCTTGCCGTTTGGTTTTGTTTTTTATTGTACTCCTTCTGTTTTCCACAGGCGCTCGAACGCAATATGTCGCTATCCGGTCAATATCTGGAGGAGCTTTCACGTCGCTATAAAAAACAAGTGGAGGAACTGCAGCAGACGCTTACGCAACAGACGCTAACAGTGCGTACGCTGGAGGATCAGAGTCGTCGTTACATTGAGCAGGAGCAAATCTATCAGCTGCAAAGCGCTGAACTGGCCGGTGAAGTGCGTGCCCTAACCTATCAGGTGCAGGCCTGCATAATGGTCATCATTATAGTGGGCACATGCATATTCCTTATGCTGGTGCTGGGCACAGTGTATTATCGCAAGCTACGACGCCAGACCCAACAACTGCGACCGTCAGCCACAACGACAACGGCAAATTCCATGGCCCTTAAACAAAAGCTAAGTCGTCGCAAATCCTATGAGCAAATGTTGACGGATATCAATCAATCACCAGCCAAACAGCGACGACCCAGCGAAGAGGCTATGCTGATATTGAAAGAATGTGGCGATAATATGGTCAATGGTGAGGAGGATGCGTCCAATGGTGGGGTTAGCAGGCAACGTAAGATATCGGTTTGCTATGGCAGTAATAATAATATAGCCGCCAATATGCTAAATGCCAGTGCTAGAGCCTCGCTACAAAAGCGTAAGGGAGTCAAACACTCTTGGCATTCGGAGGATAATTCGTGTGTGGAGCAACTGGATAAGTTTTTTGATGCGGGTGAGTTATGTTCGGGGAGGCAAACCCAAGCAAAGTTATAGGCAAAAGAAATTATTATAATGGGCAGCACTGTCCCCGATAGTGATGGGCAGCACTGGCCTCAATCATGATGGGCAGCACTGGTCTCAATCATGATGATCAGCCATGGTCTCGATCATGATGGGCAGCACTGGCCTTGATAGTGATGGTCAGCACTGTCCTCAATCGTGATGGGTAGCATCATGATAGACAGCACTGGCCTCAATCATGATGGACAGCACTGGCCTCAATCATGATGGGCAGCACTGGTCACAATCATGATGGGCAGCACTGGTCTCAATCATGATGAGCAGCACTGGTCTCAATCGTGATGGGCAGCACTGGTCTCAATCATGATTGGCAGCACTGGTCTCAATCATGATGGGCAGCACTGGCCTCAATCATGATGGGCAGCACTTGCCTCAATCATGATGGGCAGCACTGGTCTTAATCATGATGGGCAGCACTGGTCTCAATCATGATGGGCAGCACTTACACAGTTCAAGTTTGCCTCCCTGTTTATATTATTTAAAAATTTTTGCTTACTAAATTCCCTTACTCTTTTGCAGATACCTTAAAAAGTTTGAAACCGCCACTCAAGGCCCCCAACAACAAAAAGAAATCTCTACAACAGCAACCGCCGCAGCTCAAGCGTCAAGAATCGGCTCCACCCACCTATACGACAGATCAGCTGACCGAAGAACCCTCGCAATCTTCCGACTTCGATGAGAGTTTAATGCTCGATGACGATGATTTAGCTAATTTCATACCCACCAGCGATTTGGCTTATAATGAATTTATGCCCGAGGGACCTTCGGGCTATCAAATCTTGGATACGGTTGATGGCAAACCGGGCAGCACCAAAACTGAGCCCAGCACAAAGAAATCTCGTCGCCTCTCCTCGCCGGCTTTCTTCAAGTCGCCCTTCAGTAAGAACAAAAAGAAGGGAGTTGGCAGTTTCAATGGTCTGGCTGGCATTCAATCGGCTCATGAGCCCACCTCCTGGGAATGGTATCGACTGAAACGTAGCGAGAAACAGCAACAGAAACTGGCTGCGAAAATGAATAGCCAACTGGATAGTTCATCGCTGTCCGAGGTGAATTTCCCCTTGAATTCCACACAAAACTCATTTCGCATACTCGGCGAGGCCATAATCTCCTCCGGTGAGAGCAATAAGCATAACCATAATGGCAATGGCAATGGCATTGCAACCAGCAGCAATAGCAGTAGCGGTGGCAGCACCACCTCCTCGACCACCAAGAAAAAGCAGCGCGCCTTTAATAATATATTTCGTAAAGTCTTTTGATTTGTATATCAAAACTATCTTTTATTTTAGTCAAATTGCCCAGTTTATCATACTGATTGTGTAATTTATGTATGTATTTTTTATTATTTACTGTGTTCAACCTGATTTAAAAAAAAAGATAAATATGTGAAATTGTTTGTACATGATCGGAGAAACAAAAAAAAACAGAGTTTATTTCTTTCAAGAGTTCCTTTTTCTGTTGCAGTAATATGCAAATGACTGTAAAAAAAAACAACAACAAAACGAAACAACAAATTTAAATATAGTACTTACATATATATATATATATATAAATATAAATATATTTTTGTAGCTCCTAACAAAAACTGAAAGCAACATAGCAAATAATTTAATTTAAATTATTCATATTAATTCCAAGCCTCGTTATTCTTGCTAAAATTACAATACAATAGTTTATGCATAAAATTAAGTGAAACATTTGCAAATTCTTTGCCAACCATTATATAAATCGTTTATTTTTTTATTGTTATTATTTTTTAGCAATTAATATTATACAATTTAGTTGATAGTTTAGAGAGTCTTTTATTTATAAATGCAATTAAAATTTATTTGAAAAAGAACAAGTCAAATTCTCTATTTACTGTCTCAGCATACTTGACATATCATCACTCGGTTCAGTGGTTTATGTAGCCTTCAAACCACCGGTCCGGTTTATAACATGGTTTTTAGAGCAAACCAAACCGCGGTTTCGGTTCGGTTCAGTGGTTCACTCTGAGTTTTTAAGCATTCTACTTTCTAATAAGAACTTTTTAATCTTTTTGGTATTATTTTCGAAATTAAAGACGTAAAAATATTTAAAATATTAATATTCACGTACATAATTATGTACATTTAAATTCAGGATTATCGAGAAGAGCAGGAATGCAATAGCTATCATATTTCTTATATTCTCAACCACCAGGTCGTCCTCAGAGAGAAAATATGGGATATCCTAGAAAAGTAGGTGGCGGTAAATTATTTTACTGACGAGATCACATACCAGGAGAGTTGTCAGGAGAAGCCCAAGAATCTTAAAACATGGACTACAAAAGGTATAGAAATGAGAACACGTTAAAAATATCTCGACATAAAGAGACCACAAACCTTTTCAACAGGTTGTCGGCCTCCTATAATCCCCATATCTCATCTCTCAGTCACATCAGAACACTCGAGTAGTTAACCAATGAATATTCACCAGAAATATTAAATCTATTAAGTACTAAAGGTATGAATACCTATATTGACCACCTTTTTTAATGAAAATTAAAATGATTAACGGATGAGGAAACGGGCAAGAGAGAGCATAAAAAGAGGTAAGACAAAGTTTTAAGAAATTATCAAAATTAATTAGTTACACAAGTTGGATAATCACCAGTTTCTGGAACAATCTTTTAAATTAAACTTTCTGATCGATAGGAACGTGGAATTTTACAGAAAGCGAACAAATCAACAGAGTTTTGCAGACAACTTGCGGTCAAATGAGCAAAATTCCGGGTGGCGATCTTAAAAAATGTATGATGATGAATGCCTCAATTTTAAAAATTACAATTTACTTGAATGATAATTCAATGTCATTTTAATGGGGTCTGGTTTAATGGGTTCAGAGAATGGGTTTGTTTTTTTTTTTAATTTAATGTGTCTAGAATGCGGAGAAAATTTTTTTTTTTTCGATATTCGAAATTTGTATGTATAAAAAAGTTGCCAAAAAATCAGGGACCGAAAATAACGGTTATGGGGTAAATTTTTCACTAAAAAAATCATTGGGAGGCAGATGTCCTACACATACATCAAATATATGAATTTATTTGTTTTTTTCATGGACTTTGGAAATATGTAATGAACCGTTATTTTTGATTTTTATTTTTAAAAATCAATTTTGATTTTTATTTTAAAAATCAATCGAAAAATTTTTATTATAAAAAATCAATTATAAAACTCATGAGTGAATTTTATTTGAAAAAATCAATAATAAAAATCAAGATTGATTTTTAAAAATAAAAATCAAAAATAAAAATCATTCAGTGATCATTCTTGATTTTCTGGATCAAAAAAATAAAAACCAACCTGTGTTAAAAATATCAATATTTCAATTTGTCTGCAGAATCTGTTGAGAAATGACTGTTTCTAAAATTAAATCTACCATAAAAAAATTATTTTATATGAATTTATTATTCTTTTTATATAGTTTAGTACACTCTGGTATTGTTGACATATTTTAGCGCTTTGGGGAATTTGAATTTCGGTACATTTTGATTTTTTGTAGTATTTTCCAAATAGAATTATGATGTACGAATTTTAGGTAGTTTTAACAATTTTTTCAATATTGTTTTTTCTTTTTTAAATTTAAATATTTAACGCAGGTTGATTTTTATTTCCCTGATCTAGAAAATAAAAATTACTGAGTGATTTTTATTTTTAAAAATCAATCTGGATTTATTTATTGATTTTTTCAAATAAAAATCACTCATGAGTTTTATAATTGATTTTTTATAATAAAAATCAAAAATGAATATTTAAAAATAATTTTTAAAATAAAAATCAAAAATAATTTTTTCGAATGATTTTTAAAAATAGAAATCATAGATGATTAATTACAATTGATTTTTATAGTTATAACTTATAACCGTTACGGTCCCTGCAAAAAATACATGAAATTCTGACTTTTTTCTGCGAAAAATCCAATTTTCAAAATTTTTTTTGTTTGTAGTTCACTCGGTGTATTTAAGGGATTTTTTTCAGATGAACCAATCAGCTGATATCAAGGAGTAAGTGGACGTCCATTTTTTCGAGGCGGGTTTCTTCAACTTTGGTTCAACTAAAATTAACTGTATACTCTTGAAATATGTATAAACAAATGGTAAAAAGTTCAAAGTTCTATCTCCTCATTGGTCTTTACAAAAAAATCACCATAAATAATCCAAAAATAAAAAAATTGTTCTCAAACCAGAGGACCCCCTTAATCCCCCCTTAATAATTTTTGGTAATCTATTTATATATTGTTTTTTTAGTTACAGATAAAATTTTGTTTCATTTACTGTTAATTAAACAAGGTACGATTAATTTTGAAAATCTATTTAATAATACAAAAGTTAGTAGCAAAATTTTGACTTGATTTTAGATTCAGCGGAAGGTTGAAGGGAGGTCGTTGAAATCGATATCAGTTATTCTTTGTGGATATATTAATAAAAGCACGAGCTCAAATATTTTTTAAGCTCCCCCACTTAAATTCTGTTCTGAAAAGGTTAAATATTCAGTATCATAAATGTAATCCGACGTAATTCTTTCATCAATATTATTTCAAATCATTTTGAGTTTAATTGGGCAGCAACAACAGAAAACAACGGACAAGTTAAAAAAGTCTTATGGTGTTCTTTAAATCGTTATCTTCTATTACTTCTATAAAAGTCTTGAATCACTTTGGCTAGCTGAGAGAGTTTGCAAATCAAACTTTTAATAATCTTCTTCGTATCAACATTTTCTATATTTTCAATTCTTTCAAAAACTCAGCCACCTCCAGAGCATCATCGGTGGCCAACTTTTGATCACGAACAGCTCCATTTAGGCCACGTCCCGCGGTGCCCATTTGTTTTTTCCATTGTTCAATTGTTTTGTACTTTTCATCATTGGCACAATAGACAATCTCATTGATATCCTCATCCAGTTTATAGCTACACACCGAAGGGAAAACCTTTTTGCAAATTAATTAAGGCCTCCGTTCTCAGGGTTTCATCACGACAAACTAGATTAAGCATAAATAAACCCTTGGGTCCAATGATTTCCTTAATGTGCATTAAGATGTCATGAGCAAGAAAACTTGGCGGAGGACAACTCATGCCTAAACTAAGATCTTTGCTGTCCACATCAAAAAGCACGGCATCAAAGTGAATATCTGGATAAATCAAATTGAAATTAAAGAGAATATTAAAGATATTTTCTAATAAAACTTACTCTCATTTCGACAACGCTCCACAAAGGCCAGACCATCATCGATTACCACATGAAAACGTTTGTCCTGTTTAAGTTCAAAATATTGCTCAGCCACCTCCAGCATAATGGGATCTATTTCCACGGCCGTAATGCGAGTTTGCCTAAGAAAAAAAGGGGAGAGGATAAGTCAAAATGTTGTGAATTTAAATAGGTATAAACTTACGGCAAGGCAGCATGTAGAAAGCTACAAAGGCCACCACCTCCCAGGCCTATGACCAACACATCCTTTTCCACATTCTTTTGGGTATTCTGCAGTGTAGTGGCCAATTGTACACCCACGGACATGTACAAATGATGCTGGCAGGGCAGGTAACCAAAGTCAATCTTCTTGCGCTCTTTTTTGCCTTTGATTTTTACTAAAATTTAAAATTATTTTAAATTTTTATTTTTAAGAATTCCAGAAATTTCCACTCACTTGTCTTGACCAAGGCCTCGGATTGCACCACAAATTGATTGCTCAAAAATATGAGACGTCTTAAAGTTTTGCCATTTGCCTCCACTTCCTCTATACGAAAATCACCCGAAATTTTGGAAAAACCACAAATCAGGGTCTCTCTTTGCCCACATCTGTGCCCAGCGAGAGATAAGGTATTTGTTCACTCAGCCCGGCGGGAGCTAAGTTCTTAATACTCTCCCCCAGCTCCAGTTTCACCTCATCCAAACTGCCATAGACTTGATCACGATGGAGGGTAACTACTGCCAAACGTTGAAATTTGGCCGAAGTTTGCAATTTTTTTCTACCCTCGGGTGTGGCAAAAAGCCATTCAATTTCTCTAC
Organism: Lordiphosa mommai; assembly: GCA_018904225.1. Lineage (NCBI taxonomy): Eukaryota > Metazoa > Arthropoda > Insecta > Diptera > Drosophilidae > Lordiphosa > Lordiphosa mommai. The sequence goes on from JAEIFT010000156.1 coordinate 578,314, forward strand.
CCTGAGGCACTATAAAAGCGGCATATTTACCCAGACCTCTCGAGGGAGGCTGATCAAGTATGTGTAAGGTATAGCGTGGGGTTTCCTCTGTGGGACGATGCAAATCCATGGTCACTTCATTATGACCCGCTATGCTGGAGCGTGCCAAACCATTACACACCAAAGCGGCCTTTTGTACCGATGACACGGCATTGTTTAACTCGGAGGAAGTGGCAAATCTTTGCATTTTTTCATTACCCAAACCAAATTCTAGTATGGGCATAGGCAGGCTCTTGAATTTGGTGGCAATTATGACAAAAACAGGTAAGGTTAAGGCATCTTCGGTATTCTTTTCTTTGTTGGCCTGCTCTACGCCCAGACAGTGGACAATGCGTAGCATACAATTGTGAGTGGGCAGGAATTGCAGCAGAAACTGGAGTATGTGCTCCTGAAGCAGGGATATGCAAACATAACGACCGCCATTGCTAAAAGGAAAAGAAAATGGGGAAATTAAAAAGAGTTTTAAATTATTTTATG